>CM057826.1:1200000-1757500 GCA_030068075.1 Paguma larvata
GCTCGCGCCACCCCCTGGCCACCACGGGGGTTCCATGCAGGCCAGGAGATACCATGAGGGGCCAGCTCGGTGAGGACCTCCCGCAGCGGCCAGCGAGCAGGACGATGGGGCCGCACAGAGGAGGACAGGAGTGGACGCACCAGGAGGACGTGTTGGGGAAGAACGCCCCGCACGCCGCACGGCCTTGCACCAGAACCAGCTTGCTTGTCGACCCCCGACCTTCAGGCTTCGTCCCTCACCTAACGTACTATTTGTATCCAAGCCCTGGACACGTGTGTCCATTGAAACTGGGCCTTTGCGCACTTCCTGCCCGGCTCCGGGTATGTGGGAAAGAGAAAGCCTAACAAAAAGGAAGGGGTGAGCTCACGTGGACGTGGCCATTCTGTCCAGCAGCGGGTACCACACCGAGCTTTGCTGATTGGCGATATCTGTCCCCCAATGTTTCTGAATTGCGTGGTCGCCTCAATGCATCTTGCGTAAGGGTCGTGAATCCATGTGAGGTAAGGTAACTGCTGCTCCAAAATGAGACTGTGCAGGCGAAGCTGGACTCGGCGGGGAGGAGGCTCGGCACACAGCCAGGACAGCACCGTGGTGTCCAGGAGCTGGGCAGCGTGTGTGTGTGCGCGCGTGTGTGCATGTGTGTATGTGTGTGTGCATGTGTGCATGTGTGTACGTGTGTGCGTGTGTATGCGTGTGCGTATGCATGTGTGTACATGTATGTGCGTGCATGTGTGTGCATGTGTGTATGTGTGTGTGCATGTGTGCATGTGTGTACGTGTGTGCGTGTGTATGCGTGTGCGTATGCATGTGTGTACGTGTATGTGTGCATGCATGTGTGTGCGTGTGTGCGCGCGTGTGCACATGTGTGCATGTATGTGTATATGTATATGTGTGCGTGTGCGTGTGCGTGTGTGCATGCATGTGTGTGCACGTGCATGCATGCGTGTGTGCACATGTGTGCGCGCATGTGTGTGCATGTGGGGGGGATATGCTGTCCTCCCGACCCTCGGCTGGGCTCTGGCTCACGGTCTCCATTTGCACGGAAGCCAGGTTGCAGCAGGGAGGGCTGAGGACGGGTGAGGACACGTGTGGTGCAGGGAAGGACGAGTCGGACTGGAGGAGCAGGGTCTGGGCAGAGACGGGGCCGCAGAGACCGGTCACGGCCACGGCCACAGCCACGGAGGAAGCGGAGGACTGCGCCTGCCCCAGGGTGGGGTCCAGAGCGCATTCCTTGCCCTGTAACTCACGACGAGCCTGCTCACGTGGAGTGGAGATGCTGACCGCAGCTCTCAGCGGTGCTGTCGGGGGCGTCGCTCAAGGGCGTCCACAGAAGCCACGCGGAGGAAGTGCAGGGTCCACGCCGGCAGCTGCTGCCTTTACGACTGGCCGCTTGTCCCGAAATCACCCAGAGCCTCAGCCCTGCCGGCACAGCTCGCGAAGAGAGTCACATCGAGACTGCACAATCTTTAAACGAGGCGCCGGATGCGAAGGCGCCAGGGGACCACAGACGCCACACGATTACACCGGAACATCGAAGACCGCTGAGCACGATCGGCAAGACAAATGCAATAAGAACCAAATTCCTGCCACTCCAACGTTGCAAAAATGACCGAAATGTGACACAGGGACCCACAGGACAGACTCGGTGGGAGAAATGGGGCCAGGAGACCCACTCCGCGGGGGGCTGCCACGAACCGTCCGTTTAGAAATAAAGTCAGGTCTGCCTCGAGAAACTCACCTGTAAACAGAATCGCGAGCTGATCCGATGGCACGCTGAGAAGCCGTCACTTACTCGGCGCAGCTAAGAGCTCGGCGACACAGGAAATAAACTCGTTAGCCCGGCTGGAGTTCCCTTTGCGTTTGTACCTCGGAAAGGTTGAGCACGTCCTGCAGAGATTTTACTAGAAGCCTCCATCAAGAAAACTTGAGGAGGCACTGTTTCGCTCCCTGGCTGCGCAGCCAAGAGTGAGGTCAGTTAACAGGGGCAATCGGCCAGCCGCGGTCTCCCAGTCCCTGGTCCCCTCCACCGTGAAGCCCCTGCTGCTTCTCACCACGCACGGCGTTTAACCAGTCCGTGGCCTTTCAAGGCCTTACAGCCGTCTAACAAGCACGTACCGAGGGCACGCACTTCAATAAGCGCTAATCGTCTGCGTGTAACTCAGACCGCGCTACCGACACGCCACAGCACTTTCTGTGAACCGGGTCCTAACTCCTTGAAGAAGGAGAACAGGATTCTGTCCATGCGGCCCCCCCCCGATGGTGCACTCCGCCTCCCCCAGCAATCTACACAGCCTCCTGCACCCGACTGTCCACACAAAGGGCCTGCAGGCTACTGTCCACACAGACTCCTTGCAGCTAACGGTCTACACGAGGGCCCAGCAGACAGCTGTCCAGACGGGACCCCTGCAGCCAGCAGTCTGTAGGAAGCGCCACCACAGAGATGGGTTTGCCAACGTGAACCCGCAAGGGAAGCTGCAGTGGGAGGGAGGGTGAAGGCCGGTGAGCCCCAAGGGAAGCTGCGGGGGGAGGGTAGAAGGCCGGTGAGCCCCAGGTCCTACTGGGAAGGCCTGGACCAGGCGAGGCTGAGGTCTGGGAGCTACTTTAGGTATTTTGGAGGTTGGGGTGGAATGGCACAGCGAGAGGAGGCTCAGAGGCAGGGGGCCAGTGTTTGGAGGCTGTCGTGGGCAGAGGGGAGCCGGAGGGCCAAAGAGAGGGTGGTGGTGGGCGGAACAGAGGAGCCGGGAACCGGGGCCGAGGAGGCCAGCCAGGGGGGCGTTGCTTTCTCAATTGTCACGTGTCTTCCCCTTAAAACAGTCCAAATGGAAACGTTCCATTTCATGGGAGTCCCTGGCTTCGTTCCCCTCTCGTTTCTCCCGGTCGCCATACATTCTCTCTGCTCAAGGAATAAACTACCACTCGAAAGTCACATTCTTTCTGGAAGCCTCTGGTGTCTGCCCGCACACGTACAGCGCAGGCAGGGAGCGGCGGGGATGCAGGCGGGGAGGGCAGGCGCGAGTCCGAGGCCGGGCCTGAGGTCAGTGCGCTGGACAGGAGCGCACTCACGGCCGCGCGGGCGTCGCGGGGCTCCGAGGCCGGCCGGAGACTCCTGGGCAATGCCCGTCCTCTGCAGGTTCCTGGGGGCTTTTATTGGGCTTATCGATAACACATCTAGATTCGTTAGCGGGACTGCACAGCAACACGATGAAATCCAACAAGAAATTACTGAAAACCATCTCCGCTTTCAGTTACAGTTGACTTGGAAAGTAGAATTTTAAAGGGACTCCAATCGCCGGGCACTCCCTCGTGAACCCTTCTGGGTGCGGTCTGTGCCGTCCCGTACCCCCATCGGGACCCCATCTCCGGGAAATCCTCGAGACCGGAGGCTTCACTTTGATACATCCTCTCGGTCCGCAAACACTCGGGCCCCCAAATATTCACTGCGTAGACTCCAGGTCAGTGCAAACCTGGCAAGTCCCTGGCCTGTTGCCTTCGTGAATGTTGGAGCTGGCGGAAGCCAGGCCAGGCGACCTTGTAAATCACACAGTCTGCAGATGGGGGGCGGGGCCAAATTTGGATGCCAACGTCGCTCCTTCCTACGGAATGTGGCGGAGGGTGATCCGCGGGCCCATGGCTGAGTCAGGGTGAGGCCAGTTCCCAGTACTGGGGCCCACCACCTGTAATATGCGGTTACTTACCCTGCCTCTGATGGAAGCCAGATTGCTTTCTGACCACCCGCCGACGGCCAAGCAAAGCTCCCCAGCCCCCGCTGTCTTGAGCCAGCTCTGTTCACAGGACCTGAGCGGTCTGTGGAAACTCCCGGTTCTTTCTGGAGTGTGCGGCCCCCGGATTCCAGATCCACCCACGAGGTGATTTCACGCACACTACACAACTCTGGCTCTACCCCCTTGGGGGGGCCTGAATTTCCGCCGTGGGCATTTTATTTCTTATTTTCTCATTTTCTTGCTTAACCCCAGGGCATCACCATTTCCAACAAACACCAACAGGGGTGCCGGGGGAGGGCGGCTCAGTCAGGTAAGCATCCGACTTCGGCTCAGGTCATGATCTTGAGGTTTGTGAGTTCGAGCTCCGCGTCGGGCTCTGTGCTGACAGCTCAGAGCCTGGAGCCTGCTTCAGATTCTGTGTCTCCCTCTCTCTCTGCCTCTCCCCCACTCACTCTCTCTCTCTCTCTCTCAAAAATAAATAAACATTAAAAAAACCTTTTTTGAAATGTCACTGGACAAATAGTTTTTTAATGTGTCCCATCGATATTAAGATTGCCAGGTTTTACGAATAAAAAGTAAAGTAAAATAAAATAAAATAAATTCAAATTCAAAGCACAAAGTACAGAAAAGTAACAACGTTTTAGTCCCAAACACCACATGGGCCATACTTCCACTTACACTACCAAAGTATCCATTATTTATATACAAAAAAGTCAAATGTAACTGGGTGTCTTGAATTTTATTTAGCAACTCTGTTATCTCTGTATATTTATATACTCATGTTTGAGCACTTAGATACATACACATGGCCATTGTGTTCTATTTGTATTGTACTTATTTATTGATCAGAGCTATTATGTGTCCCAAAATTCGAAGGGACACCTGCAAGGTCAGGAAGAGGTCTGTTTTTGCGCCACATAAAACCAGACCTTGCGACACGGTGCTCTTGTCAAGCCCACAGAAGGCGCGGCACAGGGCGTGGGCCCTCGCGTTCCCTCTGGACTTCAGTTAATGGCGTGTGGCTACGCAATCGTGCGCCGACGCGAATGCCGCTGGCAGCCAAGATGCAAATAGCAGAGGAAGTGGAGTGATGACGAGAGGGCACGTGGGAACCCTGGGCCCTTGCCGGGCAGTGTTTCCTGGACCCTAAAAGTGCTCTACCTTTCCCTATGATGGGAGCGGTGCTGCGCGGGAGCAGGGTTCAGCTTCTTGCCCCAGAAGTTGGCGGCTCCGCCGCCCGAGCCCTTCTCGACCTGGCCTTCCCCCTGCGAGGGCACTGCTGGGGTCTCCTCTGCCCCTCGTACCATCCGAAGGTCCTGTCGCCCACCGCCCACGCCCACTGACGTCCAGCCCCTGGTGCCCATGAAAGCACCTTCCCAGCTCTGTCCCCGGAGTCCCCACCCTGTCCCCTGAGTCCTAGCTCTGTCCCCTGGGTCCCAGCTTGGCCCCAAGTTCTCACCACAGCTTGGGTACCCAGGTGGCTTCGCCTGTGCAGAAGGGCACAAGAAGGCTCAGCAAGATGAGTCCAGAGCTGCTCTCTGCTGGGCCCAGGGGAGCACGGAGCGCCGAGGGTCCACCCAGAGCTCCCCCCCAGACCCCTCAGACACTCTCCCCCCCCACCCCTCAGGCACTCTCCCCCCCCACCCCTCAGGCACTCTCCCCCCCACCCCTCAGACACTCTCCCCCCCAGACCCCTCAGACACTCTCCCCCCCACCCCTCAGACACTCTCCCCCCCCCCACAGCCCTCAGACACTCTCCCCCCCACCCCTCAGGCACTCTCCCCCCCAGACCCCTCAGACACTCTCCCCCCCACCCCTCAGACACTCTCCCCCCCACCCCTCAGGCACTCTCCCCCCCACCCCTCAGGCACTCTCCCCCCCACCCCTCAGACACTCTCCCCCCTCACCCCTCAGACACTCTCCCCCCCAGACCCCTCAGACACTCTCCCCCCCCACCCTTCAGACACTCTCCCCCCCCCCACAGGGCCTTCCTCCTCAGAGGTCCCCTGTCAGGGATCACATTTCAACCATCAAAACAGTGCAGGTGGATATTTTTTAAGTTTTTATTTAAATGTTCGGTATTTATAAATTCTAATGTGTATTTTGCCTTTAACTGTCAAGAGATAGCTTTGAATATTTCAGAAGAAAAACAATTTTTTTGGAAAACAAAAAGCAAGTTGGTTATTTTTATTTCTTGCATCTGGTTTACTGCACAGTTTCTGTTGAAAATATATCTAGATGTATGCTTGGAATACAACTTTTAATTTTTTGTAATTTATTTATTTGGAAAGAGAGAGCTCCCACGAGCGGGGAAGGGGCAGAGAGCGAGGGAGAGAGAGACAGGAACCCAGGCGGGCCCCGCACCCCGCGCCGAGCCGGACCGGGCCTCGCAAACCACAACCCGGAGGTCAGGACCCGAGCGGAAGTCAAGAGCCGATCGCTTAACCGGCTGATCGACCCAGGCGCCCGATACAACTTTTTAATTTTTAAATCATATATTGTCAGTAGGACACAAATTATGTGAAAATCTTCTTTGCTACAAGGGGTGGTTCCTCCGAAGGCGAGAAAATAATCAGTGGAATAAATAAACGATTTGCGACTTCATTTCATTCGAATCCACACGCGACCGCCCCTCGGAACGGAGCATCTGGCCCGGCACGATGACCGCGGATTCGGTCCTCCCCGTGAGGGCCATGACCTCCAGGCAAGTCACGCTCACACGTATTTGTGATTCGGTGTGTGAAGGTGTATTTCCCCGGGTAGAAGGCAAAGCACAGCGACCCGAGAATTCACAAGCCTGATTTACAAACGCTCCGTATTCAGACCTACGGTGCGGGCCTCATCTGTCCCCCTGGTCCGTGGGCGTCACGTCACTGGGCCTCCGGCTGGGGTGAGGTCTGTGAGTGACTCCCCAGGGCAGGTGGGCGGTGATGCGGGGCCGGCCACAGCCCCTTGTAGAGCCTCTGGGTGGGAGGAGGCAGGCTTTGGGGGGAGGGCCATTTGGTCCAAAGAGCCACAGGGGACAGTCCTGGGTGCTGCCCCGCCCCTCTGGAGCTGTGGAGGGGCCATCCTGCATTGCGCAGTCTGGGGTTCCCTGGCCCACGGCGGCCCCCTCCCAAGTGCCTGCACCCCCTTCCCCCCGCTGCAGGACCAGCCAGAGCCAGGGATGGGGGCACACTGGGGAGGCCACCCACCCCAGACCCCACCGCAGCAGCCAGCACCCGGCCCCGGCACCCTGCCCAAAGACGCCAGTGCTCACTGACTGAAGGCCCGGGTACCACGGTGACACGCTTTTCCGGCGCTCCGAACTCGAAGTTGTAGAACCATCCTGTTCCCTTCCCACCCGAGAAGCTTCCTGCCGGTGGGTTTTCGGGACCTGGAAGAGTTAGGCCCAGAGTGCCCCTGGCCTGAGAGACCGAATCCCCCAACCCCAGCCTGAGCCCACCTGTGAGCAGCCCCGTGTTTGCCCTGGAAAGGCCGGAGAGGAGGGGTGCCGCCTGAATACAGGGTGGGGTCCAGCAGAGGTGTTTACAACAGAGCCCATTTGCAGGGCTGTCCCCCGGGGGCCGCGACTTTATCTTTAGGAGCACAGCCTTAGAAAGTCCGGCCCCACAGAAAGGTTCAGCTCTGGCCGGACCCAGCTTCTCCTCCCCCACCCGGCCAGGCCCTCGGCAGGAAGCGGGCTCACCACAGCCTGGGCCCTCTCAGCACCTCCTGTTTATATCTGGGCCCATTACCACCAAGGGCACTTTTATTTGAGGGGCTGAGTATCCCATCATCATTACAAAACAAATTGTTTTTCCACTGCCTGGGAGTCTGGAAGAATGAACCTGGGGCTGGTCTGGGCCTCCTATTTAAATAAACTAACGTCATGGCAGGCCCCGACCCGGGGGAACCTGATCTGCACCCCCAGCCCCCTGCACTTGGGCCCAGCAGTGGGGGTCTCTAGGCCTTGGCCGGCGGATCCCACACCGGCCTTCCACCGTTTCCGGGCCTGGGCTGTGCAGACCTCCGGGTCGGTCCCGGGGTGAACGGTGGGAAGGACTGAGCTGAGGTCGCTCTGGGGCCAGGACACCCCCCAGACGATCGAGGCCGGATGCCCAAAGGTTAGGAAGTGCGCCGGCTCCCCGGATCCCACCCTGGCCTCTCCGCCCCTCCGCCCAGCGCCCTGCCCCGCCCCCACCTCGGCCTCCGCCGCCCCCTGCGGGTCCTGCGCGTGCTCGGACCGTCTCCCAGCCTGCGGGAGGCCGGGAGCTTGTTCCCAGGTCCCACCCTTGCGCGACCAGCTCTGAGCCTCTAAGTCAAAGCTACCTCAAAGGGTCCAGAAAGGAAGGGGTGGGGGAGGCTGGATTGGAGACCCCCCCCACCAACACACACACACAACACCTTCTGTGAGCTGCCCTGCGAGGCTGTAGCCCAACGTAAACCGGGCGACCGGGCGCGCTCGAGGGCGCCCCCATCCGGGCCGAGGGTTGCGCTGCCTACGCAAGGGCTCGTCACCGCCTCCAGGCAGCCCACCAACTGGCTCCTAAGGAGGAGCCCGGGGATGGAGTCTGGCAGTACGTCGACGTGGCTGCATTTGCTTTGTTGGGCCTGTAAAACCCTGCCTTGGTCCGGCAAATTCCCTGGAGGGGAGAAGCAGAAACTTCGCAGGCCGCTGGTCTTCAGGAGTGGTGGAGAGGCCAGCCGCTGCCTCGAGGCCCTGACCCCGCTTATCTGAAGCTGTCCCTGGAGGTGTCACCGGCCGCGGTGGGGGAGGCAAGGGTGTGGGGGCGCAGCGCGGGGTCCCTTCCCGCGCGCCACTCCGCGGACCGCCCCGCGCGCAACACCGGCCGCGGTGAGGGCGGAGTCGTCGCTCTCCGCAGCTTCGCTGTGGCTGTCTAGCCCGCTGCCGCCGCACGCGCGGCGCCCGTGCGGGAAGGGACCCGAAACTGGACCGAGGGAAGGGAGCCCCGGACCGGCGCAGCTCTGAGCGCGGCGTCCCGGGTCCCTCCGCCGCCACAGGCGACATGCCAGAGCGGCGCTCCCCGCGGGGCGGCGGGGTGGCTTCCCGAGGCGCTCGGGGGAAGGGGTGCGGACCCCGAGCCAGCCACGGAAGGGGGGCCAGAGCAGGGCCGGAGGGCGGAGAGGAAGGGACTGCCTTCACGGGGGGAGGGAGCTCCCTGGAACCGGCAGGCGTCGCGCGTTCCTGCAGGCCCGTCCCCGGCCCAGGGCGCCGGGCTGCGGCCTCCCCAGAGGAGGCTCGACGGCCAGACACCCCCAACCCCAAAGGCATGGGGCCAAACGTGGGAGAACCTGGCAGGCACTGGATGCGGGGCTCTCAGGCCTCAGCGGCGTGGGGCGCGTTCGGCCACCGGAGGTCCCAGAGGCGCAGCTCACCCCTCCGGTCCCTGCAGCCCCCCACTTCCAGGTGTCCGCAGCCCCCCGCCACCGCGGGGCTCGGGCCTCCACCCCGCGGAGACTCGGGCCGGCAGTCCGGCGCAGGCGCGGCCCGAGGCGGGTCACCGCCTCTCCGCGGTCCCTTGACCTGCCGTGGCTCCGCAGGTCGGGGTGGCGGCCTTTTGGGGCACCGACGTGACCGAAGAGGCGCACGCGTGGCGGCGCTGCGCCGGAGGGCCGCGGGGCAGAAGTGGGTCCGGGGTGTCAGCTGAGAGTCGCCCCCCCCGCCCCGGGACGGCGCCGCGTCTGGAGAGCTCGGAGGGACACGGCGCCCCGAAGGAACGCGCGTCTGCGCCGGCGCTCACGGCGTGTGCGGGGACCGAACCGGCCAGAGGGAGCGGGGCCCGGGGAGAAGCCAGCTGGCGCCTCCCGCTCCTGCACCCGCACGCGGGGCCGCGGCGTCCGGGACGCGGGCGGCGGCGGCGGCGACAGTCGCGTGCTCCTTCGGCGCCGCGGCACCGCTTCCCGGCCGGCCCGCCTCTCCCCGCCGAGCTCCTCCGGGCGCCAACCCAGGCCACCTGCTCGTGCGCCTCCGACCCGCGAACCCAGGGCCCAGCGTCTCGCGGCCGAGGACACCCCCCCACCCCCGCTGCCCGGGGCCGGAGCGGGTGCGACAGGCCCCGAGCCGGGAATTCTCATGGCCTAGGAACCGGGTCCGCGCCCAGCCCCTCTCCCCTGCTGGAAGGTGCCAGGAGTCCAAACGTTCGCTTTGCTCTTTCTCCAGGTCTTGGAGGCGAAGGCAAGAGCGGGGGCACCTTTCTGGGCCTCACACCTCCCAGCTGCGAGCGGCCGCACTGTCACTAACTTTGATCGGCCTTATTAATTCCAGCTGCGCTCTGTTTGTTTGTCATTTCCCCCTTTTCCTCCCGAATCGTTATTTACAGCTGCGGAGGGAGGGGCAGGTCCCCGCGGGGGGATCGGAGGCTGGGAGGGGGCTTCTGAGAGCGGGGAAGGTGACTGCTGGTGTTTCCCCCCAAGGTCACCGGAGGGGAGGGGGCGGGCAGGGACCTGGGCAACCCAGCTCCTCTTTGAATCCTTGTTCCAGAGCATTAACTAATTATGGATCAGAGAAATGAAAAAAAAAAATACTCCTTTAAATAACCGAAGGTAATTATAACCCTGTTGTTGACACTAAGGATTAATAATTGATCAGGAGTTACACACAATAAATTGTCAATTTATCTCCCCACAAAAATGCCGCCGTCTGTGGACTGCGGCTTCTTCTCGGCCCTCTGGGCATTTCCTGCGAAGAGCCACTCCGAGGCAGCCCCAGACCTCAGGCTGCGCAGCTCCTTTAAGAATATTAGATTTAATTTGTGTTCAGTCCCATGCAGAACAAAGTAGCACGCGGCACCTTTTAAAAGGCTCTCGCTTATTATCTTGGGGCCAGACTTGAAGCAACAAACAAACCCATTCTTCCTCTTTCCTTTTACCTGGGAGTCCCGCAGAACAGGGGCAGAGGTTCCATAACTCCTCCCTCTTTATTATGTGGCCAGGGCAGTCCTTAATAACATCTTCCCTGTTTATCTTTCTCGGAAAGAGAGAGAACGCTTTGCCCTCCTAGAGAGAGCACGAGCCCGTTCTCTGCAGGGAGGGTGGAGGGCGGGGGCACCTGAGGTATTGCAGGAGATACAGGGGAGAGGTTAGCGGCGTGCAAACAGGGGTGTCTGCGCCTTGACACGAGTGTTTTCTCTCTGCCGGGGCCAGGCCAAGGTCACCGGCCCGTCATCAAATACTGGTCTCCTTCGGTTTCAGCCAAGGCAGAGGGGAAGGCTGGCCTGCACCTTCGTTCCTGCCGATAGAAAGTGATTTTCAGCAACTGGAAAATTATATTGTCGTAGATTACTTCTCATAATAAGCCTTTAAAATATCTGTGGGGATTTGTCACTTACATAAAGGTTTGAAAATACATCAAAGGGATGTGTCCCCTTTGCGATTTGTAGAAATTCAAATGATGTTAATCATATACCCACACATCAGAGACCGTTGCGCCTTGTTCTCAAGATAGCCTCTTGGGTTAACACATTTTTAAAATGCCTAAAATGTTATTTTTGTAGACGCTGTGTAGATCGACCTAGGCCCTTAATTTGGGGTTAAAATAAATGTTTTTTCTTGGGATTTTTCAATGCATTCAGAAAAAAACCATCTGTTTGATACTCACTGCATAGGGTTACTTGGAGGAAACTTTCCGGTAACTCGGTGTATTCTTTCGGTTGGAAAGGGTCGCCCCTGACGGAATAAATCGGTTCGCAATGAGGTTTTCACACCGATGTCTGTTTACTCGACCCCACGGTGGCAGCCGTGTGGGCGCATTTGCTCCGCCACGTTGAAAACCACGCGGCCCCCTCTGACCCCCCGCCGCCCGAATGGCTGTTTCGGGGCAATTTTCCGCGACCCCGAAGCGCGCGCACGCGGGAAGGCGCGCGGTTCCCGCCCCGGCGCGCGCCCGCAGGGGTCCGGGGAGGGGCGCGCGCGGCTCCCGCGGGACCGGCCGGTCCCCTCCGCGCTCCCGCCCCGTCGCCTCGCGTCCGACAAAGGTGGATGAAGTTCTTTTCAAGTTGCAAAGGCGGTCGCTGGGCAGCTTTGCAGAAACAATTACTCTTTTATTGGGAACAAATGTTGACATTCGCGGGGCTCCGGGCGGCGCGCGGCCGGCGGGCCCACCTAAGAAGGGAGCCCCGGTGCCGATCCGCGGGCGGCGGGGCGCCGGGGGCCGCGCCGGGGGAGCCGGGGACCCGCAGCCGCCGCGCCCGGCCGGCCCTGCAGCCCCGCGGCCCCGCGCGCGCCTCCGCCGGCTGCCGGCGTCGGTCGTGGCCGGCGACCGTTCCGATTAACTCGGTCGAAAGCAAAAAGAAAAATCAGACCCCACACCAACTTCCTTCCCGGCGAAGCTTCGGCGTCCCAGGCTCTCTCTCCGCCCTCCCCCTCCTCCGCCTCCTCCCTCCCTCCCCCCCCCCTCTCCCGGGCTCTTCTTCCTCCTTCCTCTTTCCTAATGATCTTCTCGCAGAAGAGCTCATAAATCACTCCGCATTTCTTTACAAAAGGCCCCTCTAAACACCTGCAGGTTTTATGTTCTTAGCACGCATTTAAAAATCAAGTTCTCCAGAAAGAAATTCAGGCCAGGAGGCAGGGCGGGCGAGTAAGTTATGGAAAGCTTGGATAATTTGTTGGGCATATAAACATCAAAGGAGCTTCGTCAGCCTGAGCTAATCTCCGGAGCTGCTTTGGGGTTTCAGCCGTTGAAAGGGGCAGTTGTCCGGAGCCCCGAGCCAGGCCGCGCGGTGTGGGCGCGCAGAGAACCCACGGCGTGTCCAGGTAAAGCCGCCGCCTGCTCCGAAGGCGCCAGCTTCCACCCAGGCTCCTGAACACACGCACAAACGTCAATTGTTTGGGCTTCCCACTCTCGGACTCAACACTTAAGAGACAGAGTGCTTTAACTCCCGAATATTCCTTAGGGCATCTGGTCTTCCAGTGTTTAATTTGTTAAATGTCATTAACTTTCATGCTTTTCAGAGAAGTCTTAGGAATGCTCTAATTATAATATTACCTAGAACAGAAACTGCGGCCACGTGCACCGTATTCCCTGCTGATTGAGCAACCAGGGCTAATACCAATAAAAGCAAGCCACTTCTATCCCTTCCTATTGCGATGGAAAATGCTATCTGGAGGGGAAAAATCATTATCTTCATGGAAATCCCACGAAGGTTTCATGTCTGAAACAAAAATAAGCAAAGGAGCTCACAGCTCCCTTCTACGCCGCAGACCTCGCATTTTTCTTCCTGACACGCTGCCACAGAGTGGCAAGGTTTCCCGTGTGAAAAATCTCCTCTGTCACCACGAAATAGCTCAGCCCCAACATCTCCAGGTTCCTTACTCAGAGAGGCGGGACAGAGGGAAAAAAAACAAAAACAAAAACAAAAACGAAACAGCTCTCTACACTAAGGGCTCGCTTTCTGTCCCACCTCTCAACGCCTCGTGTACTCAAGACCAACAAACTGCCTAAGAAGGAGCAGAAAACAAGAACTTGATCTGCGCCTCTTCTGGGGGGGGGGGACCCACAGGTGCCCCTCCCCGCTGGCCTGGCTCCGTGTCCAGTTAGCAGCCCCCTGGCTTTGCCTCAGGTATCTAAGGTTCCTTTCAATACCCTTTCTAACAAGACCCCAGCACGAGGCCACTAATTTCTACTGCACAAAAAGCCACTGGAGAGAGATCCGTTTGTCAATATCAACTGGTCCCGCAATTTCCCATCCTCAGACACATCGGCCTATCGGAGCTGGCAGATGTTTAGACAAGATTTTATAAATTGTTCAATATCAGCCCGTAATGAACCCCAACTGACCATTCCAGAGCAGCTAAAAGCATCCGGGGCTCCCCCGCTGGGATCCGATAATGGGCTCATGCCGCAGCATTATTAATCACGGAATAAAATAGATGAACCTCTTGAAAAATAAGTGTATGATTGATTAAAGGGCAATCTGAGAAGCTATTATTCTTGTTTTATAACCGTGAGTTATATTCACCCAATTTATCTTTGGAAAGGAAATAAATGATTGTTCATTTCTTTTCTGAAATTATATTATATGGATATCCATATAATTTTGCTGAAAATTAAGGTGACAGGTTTGCTGCTTTTATGATACTAATCAAATGGAATACGCCGCTCGCCTACAAATTCCGGACTCGTCCTGTAATTAGAGAGTGAGCAGCCCAGGCCCTGGTCTTGGGTTGTTTAAACTTTCCTTTTCCCCCAGGGTGAGGGTAAGAGCCGCTGAAAGGAAGATAAATCTCTCCTCCCAGCTTTCCGCCTCGCGTTCAATGCGAGTTCTATGAAAAGGAGAGTTAAGGAGTCATTCAATAAATCTGAATAATCTATGCCAATTTAGATAATTCGGGCTTTAAAATAAACAATTACTTCCATCGGTAATTTATGGTCTGAGGTGTGACTCTCTGCACCCCATGCTTTTATCACAGTCCTCAGGCTCACGTTACTGACGAGGCTCAATAAGCCAGCATGGAAATAAATATAAAACGGGTCCTAACGGACAAGGATGTCAAGTCATTTTATTTTGCCAAGTGAAAACAAGGTACTCTAACAAGTAATTTGCATATTCAGTGCACGGAAATCTTAATTTTCTAGTAACAGGAGTGCATCTAAACAATCTAAGGCTGTATTTTACTGCCCTGCCCTGCTGTATATTTCTGTGTTTTTCTCTTCCATCTGCCCTTCTCTCCTTTTTTTTTTTTTTTTTTTTTTTTGAGCGGGAGAAAGGAGAGATTATTTTACACATTTTCATGAAAAATCCTGAGGTCAGATCACCTGAGGCGGGAGAGGCAGCTATCAACTGGGGCTCCCTACCCAAATCACTCTCCTGGGAAGAAAGAGCCCCAAACACCACGTTGTTGTAGACTAGTCTGTTTTTATTTACAATTTAAGATATAAATTAGTAAAGAATTCTTGTTAAACAACCAACAAAGATTGTATAACCAGCAATGTTCAAATAAAAACCAGGCAGAATTTATTTACAAAAAGTTTAGATTCCATTGCAATACAACTTGCATAAATTACTAGAAGCTGTATATCATTATAAAAATAAATATCAAATTTGTTTCCACTTCTTAAGTACTCAAGCTCTTCAATCACGTTTTATTTCTACTGTGTACATCTTTTACAAATAAATTTTACAGTAATCCTATCACACCTATAGAATATATACCGTGGCAATGAAGTGATCAATTCAAGGTATCCTGAGAAAAAAGATTGTTTTCAAAAGTCACACATACATGGGGGAAGCTATACTATGCCAACAAATTCACGTTCTGTCCAACAAAGGTCTGTCCTGTTAGAGTCTGTGGGTCCTTCTTTCTTAGAGGGGTACCAGACGCTGTCCGGGTTCAGAGATGGGCTGTTTTTTTTTTTTCTATCTGTATATTTATGAACTCGGGGAGAGAGAATGGCCGGCTGACTTTTTTTTCCAAAGCAATTGTGACACCTACCTGTGGACCAAGGAAAAAACCAGATCATCCCAAATCCTTCAGTTACCCATCAACATGATCACATTACAGAAATGAGTCGATCTGAAATGATTCCGCCTCTTTCCCGTCTTCGAGATCTGCGATTAGGAATGTTGCCTAGTTGTGAAGCAGGTATTTTTGGAGATACCGCTGCGAGCCAGGCGACCTGCACCGTCCTATCTAGTCCGTCTGGACACGGGGGCAGGCCTGATAAAGGGCCGGCGTGTCTCTGCCCTTCGGGCTTACTCTGGAAACATCGCCTCTCAAGGGCTCTGCTTCCCCGAGCTTCTGGAGCGCCAGCTCGTCCAAGCCAGCGTCTATTACGCGTCTAGTGCAGTAAAAATGGTTCCGAACCACATACAGATACCCAGGTTTTAGAAATCTATTTTTCAAAGAGAAAACAACAGCAGTGGTGGGATACACATTTTCCAGGAAAAGGAGTGATTCTTCAAAGCAGAACTGGAGTGGTAAACAAGGGACTCCATGAAAGGGACCGGCTACGCTCCCACTTACAGGGAAAAAAAAAGACAGAGGAACACTGCAGTGCTCTGTCCTCAGACGCCAGGACCAGAGGCAAGAAATACACATTTAGCAAGTTTACAGCTCACTTGGTGGACGGAGGCTCCCCGGGGTGGGAGGCAGCACCAGGGCGGCCACTTACTTGCAAGGCTGAGCTCGGGCTTCTATAGGTAGGGCTGGACGCCCCCACCGACCACGGTGCAGCCCTCGCTGGCATCTGTCAGGGGAGGGGGCAGTTAGTCAGAACCTGACCCCAGAGCCATCTGTCTCCCAGACAGCTGCACACCCGCCAGCCCGCACACCCGCGCACACTCGCTCCCTGAACGCCCAGAACACTTGGGGGGGACGGTCTCCTCCCCCCTCCCACACTGCTGGGGACAGATTGGGGCATCTTTCCTGCTCCCGTTTTCTTTCCCTGCCCCCTTGAGCTCCTTCTGCAGGTCTGATCTATTCCAGCCTGAATTAGGAGCTACAGAGGCAACCCGGAGAGGCAGGGGAAGGGCGGAGGTTGCAGCTTTCACTGTGGAAGAACCAGCGCCTCTGGAGTTGCTAGGGCCGGTTGTCTCCTCCCAGGCAAAAGCAGAAGCAAAGACTCAGCTGAGGCTCCAGTGACCAAGAACACACTGAAGCCTCAGCTCGACCAGGGGAAAGACAAACTGTAATTTGCATTTGGTGACAATTGGTCTTTGCCGCAACGAATCAATCAGGAGAATAATACTAATAGTAATAACAACGGTAAGCTGAATAAAATGGAGACGATCAGAGGGTAAGCCTCCTGGCAAGGCAAGGGGCGCTCGGCCTTCGGCCCCCCTTTCTGGCGCTACACTCCCCTCCCCACTTCCGCTGTCTGCTGTTCGGAGTGAGCTTTCCACCTTCTACCTTCCCTCCTCTAAGCAACAAAGGCTCCCCCTGCCGCGCCGGAGGGTCGCCCGGGCCCCTTGGCCCGGCCTTCTGGGGGGCGCTGGCTCCCCGGGGACCCGCGGGCCGCTGGCAGCCTACCTTTCTTGGGCTCGTAGCCGCCGCCCGGGGGCCGGTAGTGGGGCTCCAGCGGGTGCGCGCCCGCCTTGCCCGCGTCGCTGGCCGCCTTGGGCGCCGAGTGCAGCGCGTCTCCGGGGGCCGCGGCCGCCGAGCTGTACCGCAGGAGGCCCTGGCCCTGCAGCGCCGCGTTCAAGTTCCCGTAGTTTGTGTAGTTGCCGTAGAAGGGCGACGTGTAGTAGAGGTGGCGGCCGAGCAGCGGCGAGGCGGGGTAGGGGGAGCCGCCCGGGGGCGCCCCGGAAGAGGCGGGCGCGGCGGCCGCGGGCAGCCCCGGCGGCGCGCAGCCCGGGCCCAGGCTTGGCTGCTTGAGGTCCGACGTGGCGATCTCGGCCAGAGACCACAGCTTGGGCTTGCTGACGGGCTGCGGCGCGCCCGGCGACGTCCGGCTGCCCAGGGGCATCTTGCCGCCGCCGCCGCCGCCGCCGCGCGGCGCGGCCTCGGGCGGGGGGCTCAGCAGCGGCGCCTCCACGCCGGTGAGCGGCGACGAGGTCGCGGGCTTGGGCGGCGCCAGATCCCGCTCGCCCTCCTCCTCGTCGTCCTCATCGTCCTCCAGGTCGTCATACTTCCCTTTGCACTCGGAGCCCGACTCGCACAGGGGGTCCCCGGCCCGACACGGCAGCTTCTCCCCGTCCGACTCGGCAGAGCACGAGTGATCCGTGAGCGAGTCGACGTGCAGGCTGATCCCTGCGGGGGCGCGGGCACGGCTGTGGTACGCGGGGACAGCCCCCCCCCCGCCCACGTGATCCCCCACCCCGACCCCACCCCGGCCACGTCCCAGGGGAGCCCAGGGCCTCCCCCGGGAGGCGCCCGAGGGCTCGATCGCCCCTCCCCACCCCCCCCCGCGACCCGGGTCGCGTCTCCCCAGACCTCGCCTCTGCGCCCGCCTGGGAAGAAAGCTCCCTGCGTCCTGGCACCAGCCGCGGCCCCGCTCACCTTCGTCCTCGGCCGAGGTCTCGGTGCCCTCCTGAGCCTTGTCGGGACTGTCCCCCTTGCTCCTCGCCGCGTCGCCCTCGTCCTCGTCCTCATCCTCGCTTTTGTTCCTCGGGGCCCACGTCATCTTGTTCTCCTTCTTGAGGCGCCGGCGCGCGTTGGCGAACCAGGTGGACACCTGCGTGAGGGTCATCTTGGTGATGATGGCCAGCATGATCTTCTCGCCCTTGGTGGGGTACGGGTTCTTGCGGTGCTCGTTCAGCCAGGCCTTGAGCGTGGCCGTGGCGTCCCGCGTGGCGTTCTTGCGGTACGCGGGGTCGTTGAGCTGGTAGGGGTAGGCCGCGCTGCCGTACGGGTGGTAGCTGATGGCGCCGGCCACCCCGGTCGTGTGCGCGTCGTAGGGCGCGCCCTGGAACCGACAAGAGGCTGGTGAGCGGGGCGTGCGGGGACCCGGCCCGCGTCCGCCCAGAGGCGACCCCTCCGCGCTCCTGACGCCGCCTTCCCCAGGGTCAGTCCCTCGCCTGAGCCGCGTTTCCCCGCAGCAGAAGCGCAGGGAAATAAACCCCGCAGCGCGTAACGTGCGACGGGCTGTTAATCGAGAAAACGCTGCGGTTCTGACCTCGAATTTTTGAACTATTTCACTTTCCTAAAATGGCATAACTTGGCCCGAATGTCCCGAGCTGCGGGCGCAGATGCGCGCAGACATGCACAGACAGGGACCGCAGGTACTTTCTTGATATCTAAATTTCTCTGGCTGGCTCCCCCTTCTCCCCCTTCCCCGCCCTTATATGGTTAAAAATCCACCCCAGAGCCCCCGCTCCGCTATTCACCGCTCTAAAGCTGGGCAAATCCAATTTGCAACTCAGAAGCCAGTCACCGTTTCGAATTCTTCAAATACGCGGTAATTAGCATTTTAATTCAGCCTTTAACGTTTAAATTCGAGACATTTGCAGCCTCCGCCAAGGCCCCGGCGACACAGTCGCTGCCCTGGAATTCCACCGAGGGCGGGCAGCGGCGACAACCCCCCCGTAACGGCCCCACTCGCCCGAAACGGGCGTCGGCAGCACCCGGGCCGGGCCCAGCTGCCTAACCGAGGCGCGCGGGCCGACCCCCGGCCCGGGATGCAGTAGCTACCCGCCGCACGCAGGGGACCGACGCGGCGACGAGGGCCGCCGCACGGCCGCCCACACGGTTTTGAAAGCTCGGCCTGTGGGACAGATAAAGGCCGAGGTCCTGGCGCACCAGGAGGGGTCCCGGAGCTGCTGCCGGCTGCTCCACTCGCCCCCCCCCACACAACCCGGTGACCCCAAGCCCCACAAGTAACCCCCAAGCGCTCCGCGGTCGCCGCGGAGGCCACAGCGGCGCCAAGCCCCGCTCTCCGAGCCAACGGGAGCGAGCCCCCGGCCCGCTCCGGACCCTTCGCCAGGCTTTGGCGCGCGAACGGAGGACCACCCGGGACGGATTCCGGGCCCCAGCGGGGTCGCACTTTCCGGGCTCTTTGGGAACGTCACCCCGGGAGCCTGAGTAACGTCGCCGGCCGGCCGCGCCGCCTCTCCCTCCGGGCTCTCGCCCCGCCGGCCCGGGTCCGAGACCCCGGAGCCGCCGCCCTCGCGCCCCGATCGCGCTCCCGGCGCCCCGCGTCCCCGGCCGCCCGCCCGCGCGCGGTTACCATGTAGGACGGGAAGCCGGCAGCGGCGGCGGCGGCGTCGGCCGAGTACTGCAGCGGGCTGCCGAAGCCGGAGGCCGCCTGCGCCGTGAAGGCCGCGGAGCCCGGGTAAGGGCTGAACGCCGAGCCCGACGCCGAGCGGGCCAGCTCCTCGCTGCGCGGCGCCGCCAGCGCCGACGCGCCGTACGCCGGGCACGAGTAGAGCGCCAGCGAGCCGGGCGCCTGGTACAGGTAGCCCTGCGGGTAGGACATGGTGGGCGCGGGGCGCCGGGCCCGCGTCACGCCGAGCAGCGGGCAGGGCGCGCGGCGCCCTCCATCCACGCCCGGCCGGGGCGCGGCGCGGCGGCGGGCGCGCGGGGCCGCGGGCCGAGGCGGGCCGGCCCGCGCACTAGCCTGGGAGGCCCGCGGGCCGGGGGAGCGGCGGGGAGGCGGCGGCGGCGCGGAGCCGGTGGGCGCAGCCGCGCGCCAGGCCGGCGGTCGGGGTTTGGGGGAGTCTGGAGTCGGGAGTGAGGAGTTGAGGAAGGAGCGCTCGAGTTTCCGAGGGACATTGGAACGCGGAGCTGTCCGTCACGCGCTCATCTGCATATTCGGGCGCCCGCCCCCTCCCCTGCTCCGCCCGCTCCGCCTGCTCCGGCTGCCGGGCCGCGGCCGGGGGAGGGGCGGAGAGGGGAGGGCGGAGGAGGAGGCGGGAGGGCGGGGGAGAAGGAGGGAGGGACGCGCAGGCTTTTGTGGCGCAGTCGCCTCCCGCGCAGCCCGAGCCCGCGGCCCGCGGACCCGCAGCCCGGCCCGGCCGAGCCGCTCGCCCCGGCGCGCGCCTCCACCCACTCGCTCGTACTCCCGCCCCCCCTCCTCCGCGGGCCTGCTCCCCCAGCCGCCCCCGTCACCTTCCTCGTGCCCCCCCACCCCGTCCGGCCGCGGGGACTGAGCGGAGGCCGCCCGCACGCAGGCTGGTCTGGTCCACTTGGGGGACGCACGGTCGGTGCCCCGCTCTGCGCCACGAGGAGGCCGGCCCAGGTGACCGCGCGCGTGTCCCCAGGCTGCGACCGGGAGCCGCGGGCCGAAAGGAGGGCGGGATGGCAGCGCCCGCGGCCCGGGTCCTCCTGGGGGTGGCGTGCGAGGCTCTCACTTCCACCTTCCCGGGTCCCCTCTGCCTCGTCATGGGAGGCGCGCCGCGTGGCCTCCGGTCCGGTCGCCTGCCCCAAGCCGCCCAGCGTGTCCCTGCGGGACCCGGATCCGGGGCGCCTATCCTCGCGGACTGCCAGCAGGGCCCAGAGGTGAGCTTGTTGCCCCGAGGTCCACAGCGGAGACCCGGGGCTCTGGGCGTTAGGACTTTCGGCTGTTTGGGAATGTTTGGACACACGCCGCCAGTGTCCCGTCCGCGAAGATGCCACCCCCCCCAGAGAGTTTTATTTGATTTTATTTTAATCAGTTGACTCCTCTGTCGGACGTGTGTCGTAAAGCATTCTAGAGAATGACTGTCACCGGACAGACCTCCTCTGGCACGACGTGGAGCCTCGCTGTCATTTGGGGAGGAAGGAGAAAGAGCCAGGCCGCTGGCAGGAACGCAGGCAGCGGCAGAGGTAGCTCAGGTAACCGGCGGCTCGGGAGGTGCCTCTCAGGGCTCGGAGGCGAGATGCTTGGCGGCGGGACCTGGGACCCCAGCCACGGAAAACCCTTCACTCCTCGCCCCTCCTCCACCCCTCCCCCAGCAGGGGCAGGAGGGCGCGGGCGGCCAGTGACTGCGGGGGCTGGTCTCCGATGGGGGGCGCTCAGGAGGTTCACGGGGCATAGGTGTGCGCAGGCCTGGGCGGGGGAGGCTGGGGTGGGGGTCGCCCACCCAACAGGTATCTGTTCCCCGCAGGCGCCTCGGACAGGTTTTCCTGTAAGTTCCAATCGCTGCAGGTGAGGGCTGGGCCTGAGGCCCTCTCTCCTGCACACTTCCCTGCACCCTACCCCTCAGCCAGCTGGGTTGCCCAGTTCTGTTAAGGCCTCTGTTTAAGGGCCCAGGCTGCAGCGAAGGGGTCCAGAGGCTTCCGCCCAGTTCTCCAGCAGAACTTTCAAGACCCAGTTAAGCTGCGTTTGTCTTTCCCTAGGTCCAAGGGAGCCGTCCCAAACCCAGGTGTTGGGCTTGAGAGAAACCCATCCTCCTTGGCCTGCAGGCCTGTGGCTCCTAGTAGGTGCCTGTTACCACCTGCCCCCACCAGTCTTCCTGCCCCCGCCTCTCCGTGCTCCCCCCTTCCTGAATTCAGTCCCCAGAGCCTCCTGGCTTCAGCCTCCCCATCACCACTTCCCACACTGGGCCCCTTTGAGGATCCAGCCAGCGTGGTTTCCACCATGCTGACCCCCCCCCCAGGGGGACCATCCTAATACGGTGCAGGGGACTTTATACCAATTATTGAAGTGCCAAAAAGGAAAGACAGAATGTGGGGAGGGGTGCTCCTGCAGTCCCCCGGAGCATACCAGTGTCGGGGTGCCTGATGTTTCCAGACAGGGGAATCGGGGAGGTCGAGGCCTCGGAGGAGAGTCACACAGGTTGGATGACGAATGTAACAGGCAACAGATCAGATTGCAGGCTTTGGGTTTCTCTTCCAATTAGATCCTTTAAGTGAAAAAAAATCAGGTCTCATGTTTATCTCCAAGGATGATTGGCCTCCAGTATTTCCATTTCTAAAGGCCAGTTCCTGCTGTGTTTCATTAGCATTTGGGGCTCGCCCCCTCGCCCTCCCTCTCTCTCCCTCCACCCCCCTTGGTCCTGATCTCTGCCAGGGGCAGAAAAGAAAACAGCGAATTATTACAAAAACATCCCCAGTTTGGAGCAGGAGCGTATGCTCTGGATACACTCGATTTTGACATCAATTAGGTATATAAGCAGACAAGCCCACGTGGCTTTGGAGGGGCTCCCGCGCCCAGGGTGCGTCTCCACCATCACTGTGTCCTCTTCCCTCTCTTTAGATGGAGCTGCTGATTCTAAAGACAGCGTCTTCCTCGAGTGTATTTTCCCCCAGCAATTACACCCCTCCACTGAAATCTAAATTTTCCATACTGCTCCTAATAAAAACCGTCTCCCTTGCACTATTAAACAGTCGAATCGCACTACATGCCGCTTTTATTGGTAGTGACTGTAGCAAATTAACATGCCTATGCAGAGACATTAAAACTTGCACTCCGCATTGTTATTGGAATATATAAACTCCGTTTCACTTTAAAGCTCCCTGATTTTTTTTTAAGTCACTTTCCTCATCTCGGATTAAAGTTAGCTGGCTCTTCTTTTAAAATAAGTCAGTGGGAAAAACAGGCTGCAAGTGTGGAGGCCCGCCGCGGTGGCTCGGCACGCGGCTGCCTGCGAGGGTGGCCGGGCTTCGCCGGAACTCCGTCCCCGGTGGCGGCGGGGAGCGCAGGCCGCGCGGGGAGCGAGCCGCTGCGCCCCGGGCCGGGGCCGCGCGTCCAGCGGAGCCGGCGCCCAGGCGCTTTCCGAGGGTGTCCAGGGGCCCGGCCGCGGCGGTTTCCAGGCGTCCGAGCTGGAGCGGCGGCGACGGGGAGGCGCAGCCGGCCGGCTGCGGTGGAAGCGCGACCACCGCCGGGCCCGCCGGCGAGCGCAGTTTCGGGCTCACGGTGCACCAACACCCCCCCGCCCCCGGCCATACGCGCGTTGATAAAAATAAGTTAACACTGTGGCATTTCTGTGTCTTGTCCGAACAGGGGCCGGTGCATTTAGGACGAGTCGGCGCGGACATGCCCGTATCCGGGAGCCGGGATTCCTGCGAGGCCGAGCGGGGCGAACCGCCTGGAACTCGGCGGGGGCCCGAGGGTGTCTCTCCGGAACGCGCGGGCGGCGCAGGCCGAGCGGCCATGCGCACACGGTCTGTCCCGGGCTCCCGGCCGGGGATGGCCGCGGAGCGACGCGGGCCCCGAAGTCGTGCGTGCGGGCGGCGAGGGGGCGCTGTGGCCCGCGGCTGCGGCCCAGCCTGCACTGGTGGCCCCGGCGCAGGCCCCGGCCACAGAACGGCGGCGGGCGCTCTGGCCGCGGCCGGCCTGCCGCTCCCACGCCGGTTTACTTTGGGGAAGGAGGAAAATTTTGCCGCGGCGTCTCAGCGAAACCGAAGCCGTGCACGGACTTCCGTTCACTCCGCCCCGCCAGGCGCTGGAGTTTGAGAGTTCGGCGGGCCGCGGGTTTGGAGATGTAATTGGGGGGGGGTCAGTTAACACCGAATCCGCACACTTCACCCGGGTTCGCCCGGTGCAGCCCTCGCCCCGCGTCGGCGCCGCCGCGTCGGGCACCTGCCCCGCGTGTCCCAGCCCCGGTGCTGCTGTCCCGGGACCGCCTGGGACCCCGGGGCGGACGCCGCGCGAAGGAGTCCGGGCCCAAGTTCTGGCCTGCGGTCTCCTTTGTCTGTCTCTCTCTCCCTGAGTTCTGAAAAGCAGCATTGCCGCCATACAGGAGCGAAGCCACGTCCGAACGACACGGCCGTGTCCCTCCAGCGCGGGTGGCGGCCTGTCGCACCTCGGAGCGCGTCCGCGGGGATCTCGGGAGCAGCTCCGTTCTGAGGGCCCCACGCCCGTTCCCGGGGGAGCCCTGTGCCCGGAAAGAGCGCAAGAGAACGCAGGCCGGCAGAGGGTCCCCACCGCCCCCGGCCTGGAGCCGCTGGAGCCTCGCGGAGGAGAACGGAGGGCGCAGCCCCCAAGAGCCCAGGGGGCAGCCCGAGGGGTCGGGACCCCAGGGCGGAGGGCACTCCGCTCCGGCTTCCTGGGAACCGCGTGTTTGTTACCCGGAACCTACTCGTGCGGAGCGCTGCCGAGGCCGGGTCCCCTCTCTCGGCGGCGAAGTGTGCGGCGCCCCGCCTCCGACACGCTTCCCGAGGCTCCGTCCGCGTCTCTAGGCGACCGGCGGCCCTGGTCTCCGTCCCCCCACCCCTCCCCTCCCGCCCCCTCCCCACCCGCGCGCAGCCCCTGGGCCCGCTTTGGTTCCCGGAGACCCGTTTCGGGCGCGGCCCCGGCGGGGACAGGTCGGCGAGACCCCGCGCCCCGCGCCTCTCCCCCGCGCGCTCGCGGACACGCGCCTCCCGCCCCCCGGGAGAGTCTTCCCGCCCTCCGTGGACCGAGGGCCTGGTTTCCTGGTGCTCGCGGTTTGCGTTTTGGCTTTTTTTTTTTTTTTTTTTAAGTGTTTCTGCAAGACAAACAAACAGTATTCGGAGCAACTCAGCCCCCTCCCCCTCGCCCCCGAGGCAGGGACCCCTGGCGATTCCGGGGCGCACCTCCGGGGGTGGGCGGCGTGGCCGGAGCCGAGCCCGAGGGAGCAGGAGCAGGTAGGACCCCTCTGGCTGGCGAAGGAAGATTTCCTTCAGACTGACGGTTACTTTTAGCCACGAGAGAGGCTCTAAGGTCTGTCGGGGGCCCTGTTGCATCACCTTTGGCTAACTCTTATTTGGTCGTGTGTACCCCAAAACAGCTCGCCCAGATCGCAAATTCGGGGGTACGTGGCCCCCGCACGGGCGTGCCCGTCGTCTCCCTACCGAACTCTCCCGGAGGCCGTGGCCCACCCGGATTGCTTAGGTAGGGAAGGAGGAGGTTTTTGCTTTTGTTTTTATTTTGTTTTTAAAAAACAGGAGAGACTGCAGAAACAATTTGACAAATCGCATTAAAATAATAATGATACAAACTTCAGCTAGGCAGCGTGTGTAAATGGCTGACCCCCACCAGCGGGAGGGTATTTGGAGCACATGTGGATGTGGCAAACGTTGCTGTGCGGAATCAGAAAGAATCTTGGAGTCAGTGAGTGAAAACAAGTCATTTGGTGGAAACATGGACCCAAGACCGGAACAGACTCTTAAGAGAGCAGATGGGAAAAGGCACAAAGACGCCCCAACTCCCTAGTGAGGGGGAAACCAGACAGGGCTTGGGAGAGGCCTGGCCCTCCCCTGGATGACACCAGACTAGGCCCAGGGGTGCAACACGGGGAGCTGTCTCTCACTGCTGCGCGGGCTTACCTGGCTGGGAGGCAAGTAGGGAGACGTTTGGCAGCAGGCGGAGGCCAGGAGGTGCCCACTTCCTCTGGTCTGCACCCCCCTGCTTCCGGGTCCACTGCAGAGAGGAGGCTGCCAAGGCCGGCGGGGCGGCCAAGCACAGCCTTGTTTGCGAGGTGCAAACTGGAGTCCCCTCCTGCGGACGCCTGTGCGGGAGCCACATGCCCCCAAGTTAGGGCCGGGTGAGGACCCTGTGGGGTATTTCACAGAAGGCGGTGGTCCCCAGGGGTCAGTGTGCACGAAGACAGTTCTCCTTGGATCCAAGTGTGTCGGTCCCGAAAGTCTCCGCTCCACTGCGGGGCACGCGAGTACTGGGGAAGGCTGGGGGGGAGGGCATTTGGAGGGGGCCCGGCACTCTGGGTGTCGTTTTATTTCCGAAAAGTGTAACTGAAGTAAATGTCACAAAATATGCGTGATTATTAACTGGGGACGATGGTCACACGCGGTTACGTTCCTCTGTGCGTCTCTCTCGTGTGGAAATATTTTGTTTTCAAAAACAAAATAAAAAATAAGAACTAGCATTTTAACAGCTGTTGCAGTGCAGAGTGACAACGTGCTAATTTAGGAGTCTTATTTAACACGAAAACGAGGGGGCGCCTGGGGGGCTCAGCTGGTGAAGCATCAGACTTCCACCCAGGTCTTGGTCTTGTGATTTATGAGTTCGAGCCCCACGTGGGGCTCTGTGCTGACAGCTCGGAGCCTGGAGTCTGCTTTGGATTCTGTGTCTCCCTCTCTCTCTGCCCCTCCCCTGCTAGTGCTCTGTCTCTCTCAAAAATAAATAAACATTAACAAAATTTAAAACAAAACACAACAGAACAAAAAACAAGGCTTTGGGTCTGCAGTTCGGACCTTTACATGGATTGTCCCCTGTGTCTGTGTCTGCGCGTCGCTACCCAAGACGGGCTTCTTGGGCGGCCAGCCCCCCAGGAGCACTGTGCCGTCCACCTGGGGTCTGCAGAGTCACGGCCGCACCTCAGCCCAGAGCCGTGGGCACCGAGGCCTCCCGCGAAGGGAGAGGGACAGCATGGACTTCGAGCCTCGAGGGGAGAGGCGGGCCGTGCCGCTGCGTGCAGTTCGGCCTCTTCGCCGGATGTCACGGTGGACATATTTAAGAAATTCAAACCAAGACTGGAGAGAGGGGCTGGGAGCAGCACGTTGGCGGCGGGCAGAACGCAGCCGAGCAAGGAAGAGAGGAGAGTCAGGGCCCGGGGAGGAGACGCCTGCTCCAGCAGGCCCGGGGCTCCTCGCACCTCCTCACCCCTGGAGGAGAGCTCCTGCCTTTCTGGCCCTTAGCCCCTTCTAGAAACAAGTCACTCTCGCTCTCCGTCTCTCCACTGCAGCCAGAGGGATCTGGTCTTCACAAATCTGCTTGGAGCCCTTGCTCAGGGGGGGGACTGCGAGGCCAGGGCCTTGGGCCTGGCCTGGCAGTGATACCGTGGTCTGCGTGTCGTTCTGCCCCCAGCCTGCTCCGAGCCAGCCAGGAGCAGGGCACTCTTGCCTGGGAACCACCGCACTTCTGAATGCCTCTGGAACCGGCTTCTGCCCGAGGCCCTAGGCCTGCTCCCTGCCTCTGCTCCCAGCACCCGGCCCCCTTGACTTTCTGCCCACAGCCACGTTCCTCCCCAGCCAGGCCTCCCCAGATTGCTTCACCCCGTTAGTCCTTCCCCCGGTTCTCCTTGGGAGCTGCTGGCGTCGGGTACTTGGGCTCTCTGACTTCATTCTCCCACCCCCCAGTCCAAGCCTGGGAAAGTCATGAACACTAAATAAGTGTTGAACGAATGGATGGATGGATGGTGGATGGATGGATGGATGGGTGGGTAGATGGATGGATGGATGGATGGGTGGGTGGGTGGATGGGTGGATGGGTGGATGGATGGATGGATGGTAGATGGATGGGTGGGTGGGTGGATGGGTGGTTGGGTGGGTTGATGGGTGGATGGATGGGTGGATGGGTGGATGGGTGGAAGGGTGGGTGGGTGGGTGGATGGATGGTAGATGGATGGGTGGGTGGGTGGATGGGTGGTAGATGGATGGATGGGTGGATGGGTGGGTGGGTGGATGGGTGGGTGGATGGGTGGATGGGTGGGTGGGTGGGTGGGTGGATGGTAGATGGATGGGTGGGTGGATGGGTGGTAGATGGATGGGTGGGTGGACGGGTGGGTGGACGGGTGGGTGGACGGGTGGGTGGACGGGTGGATGGACGGGTGGGTGGGTGGGTGGATGGACGGGTGGATGGGTGGATGGATGGGTGGGTGGATGGGTGGATGGATGGATGGATGGACGGGTGGACGGACGGGTGGATGGCTCCATCCTGGTGATTCATTTTTACTTTTGCGAGGCACAGCAGGGAGCTGAGGGAGATAAACGCAGGACTGACCTGGAAACTTGCTTTCATTTCACCGCTTCCCCGGGGCAGTCCCCGGTACCTGAGTGTCGTGCACCAAAGGTCATCTGTGCAAACCAGAGGGCCCCTCAGGAGCCCTGGCCCTCCAGCGTACGGCCTGGCCAATTTTGGACGTTAAACCTTAGGACCTAATAGATATGCACATTGAAAATAACGTGGAGTTTTTAAAACATTTTCCAATGGCGTAGCCATCAGCCCCCGGACTTGCGTTCCTTGAGCAAAGTGAGCGCGCCTTTTTCGTTTTGCATCCGGAATGACCTGTGCCCTTCCCAGCACTCCGCAGGTGCTCACGGCAATTAGTCGGTGACCGAAGGAATGCGCGTTGACATTTGGGAAAGGAAACCTGAACAGGACCAAACTGAGCCGTGACGATATATTTTACATAAAATATTCAGAGTGGGAAAGAGTTATCATATTTAAAAAGTTAATTTGATCCCAGCAAGATTTTTGTGGATACAGGCGAGCCAATTCCCAAATTTATTTTTAAAGGCATGATCATTAGTACATCTTAAATGATTTTGATGAAGAAGAAGGTAGGGGGACTCAGTCAGACTGAGTTTAAGGTATGACCTGGCTCCCAGAGCCGGCAGTGCTGGTGGAGGGACAGACATGCAGATTACCGGAGCAGAACAGAGAGCCCAGCACAGACCTGCACAAGCCTGACGTGTTCGACAAAGATGCTGAACAGTTCACTGGGGCCGGAGTCATTGATGTCTCCAGCAAAACAACAACAGAAAGCATGTCAACCCAACACTCACACCTTGTTCAATAATTAACTAAAAACGGATCACAGACGTACATGGAATTGCAGAACTTGGAGAAAAATATAGAAGAAAGTCTTTAAGATGTAGGGCTAGGCAGTGGATTCTTAGAGCAGGCACCAAAAGCATATCCATAAAAGGAAAATTTGATTAATTGAACTCGATACAAATTTAAAATTTTTGTTCTGTGAAAGATACTTCCATTTTTTGTGTGTGTGTGTGTGTGTGAAAGATATTTGTAAAAGAACGCAGAGATGGACTGCAGACTGAGGGAATTATCTGCAAAACACATAACCAACAAAGGACTAGTATCTACGATATATAAAGAATACTAAAACAAAGTGAAGCAAAACCAACCAACCAACCAACGAGAAAACAATGACTGGAGACCATCTTTGGAATTTGGACAAAAGACCTAAAAAGACATTTCACCAAAAAGGATACAGAGAAGGCAAACAGGCACGTGAATGTTCAACATCATCAAGGAAATGCAAATTAAAACCACAATGAAATGCACCGTCTCTCCGCATGGCTAAGATGGATAGAAGAGTGACCCCCTCAAATGCTGGCGATCGTGTGGAGAAACCAGCACATCTGCACCTTGCTGGCGGGCATAAAAAATGGTACCTTCACTCTGGAAAACAGTTTGGCAGTTTCTTCCAAAACTAAACTTGAGACTCCCGAGGAGTGTACCAACTGCGTTCTTGGGCACCGGTCCCAGAGAAACAGAAACATACGTTTGCACAAACTGCACACGGGTGTTCCCAGCAGCGTTATTTGTAAAAAAGCTGGAATCAGCCAGATGTCCTTCCAAGGCTGGATGGTGGAGGTACCGTGCAGCCGTGCAGAGCGAGCTGTTGGTCCACGAGGCAACCTGGATGGATCCCCAGAGAATCAGGTTGTGGGACAAGAGCCAGTCCCAAAGGCTGCCTACCACAGAATACATCGAATCTAAATCAAAAACAGATAGGACATTTTTGCATGAGAAGATAGGAGAAATGGAAACCAGTTTGGTGCCTGGCAGAACTTGAGGACAAGGGTGGGGAGTTGGGGGAGGAGAAGCGGGCATGTTCACAAAAGGAGAGGGAGTATTTCGTGCTGCCCTCTCTGAGCACATCGACCAGGGGCCAGTGAGACCATGTCCTTCCGAGGACACAGAACCAGGACCTGAGGCTCTGAGGGAAAGCTGCAGGAAGGCCAGGCGGACACATGGGAAGCGGAACTCTAAGAGGGGACTTTCTGGATTGTTCTTTTAATTTACGGGAGGCCTGATGGGGAGTGGATTTGTAACGGTACCAGTGGGTGCAGGTCAGTTCTAGGAACAGCGACGAAATTTGGTGGATTCTTTGTTCATTTGTTTTTTTCAAAGTGCTGTTATTGTGTGCAGAAAGATTTGTAAGGCTACAAACGCAACTCCAGTAGCCATTCAGGAGGAGCGAAACCTGCAGCACGGAAAGGGGAGAATTTACATTTTGCCACTTACCTGTTTTTTTTTCGTTTTCATGTGTATTGGGTAATTTTAAAAAGCCATGTACCGAAGTGATGAGTTGGGTGTACACTATAAAGGAACGAGGAGCAGAGCATGTCGTGATATTCGGTGTCTTTTGAAATCTCTGGCTTTTCCAGATTTTTATATGACTCTCTGAGAAGAATATTTATGGTCAACTCTTATATATAGATTACGAGATAAGGTACATAATCAATTCCATCTCAGATAAACGCACATATATCTCCGAGTTGTATTTAGCTTCAAAATATTTTTATTTATACTCTCTCCATATATTGAACGTCTCGTTTCCTTCAACATGATATATTCATTTAGTTGATTTATCTTAAAATATACATAAAAATTTCAAAACTACATCGACATTATTAATAACAGTACATTCACTGAGTGCAGTTCTTTTTAATTTCCTTGCAATTTTTTTTTGTATCTGAAAAACACATTCAGGATGCACAAAGCACTATGTTCAAAATTACTTGAAAATATTATATTATCTTGTCCTTTTTATACATATTTATGTATTTTTATCCCTGTTAATTTTAGGGCTTTTCCCCTGTTAGACTGGATTCCATTAAAAAAACTTTTAGGGGCACCTGGATGGCTCAGTCGGTTAAGCATCTGACTTTAGCTCAGGTCATAATCTCACAGTCCATGGGTTCGAGCCTCGTGTCGGGCGCTGTGCTGACAGCTCAGAGCCTGGAGCCTGCCTTGGATTCTGTGTCTCCCTCTCACCCTGCCCCTCCCCTGCTCATGCTCTGTCTCTCTCTCTCAAAAATAAATAAACATTATATAATATTTTCAATATTATATTGTCAATTTTATACAGATTTATGTCTTTCTATCCCTGTTAAATTTAGGGGAGGGGCAGAAAGAGAGGGAGACACAGAATCTGAAGCAGGCTCCAGACTCTGAGCCGTCAGCACAGTGCCCGACACGGGACTGGAACTCATGGACCGTGAGATCCTGACCTGAGTTGAAGTTGGATGCTTAACTGACTGAGCCACCCAGGCGCCCCTGGATTCCAGTTTTTGCAAAGTAACCTCCATGGTTTCAAAGTCATGAGCAGTGAACTCAGCGAAGTCTTGACTCTTTCCTTCCCCTTTATTTGTTTCCCTCACCTCCATCAGTCCATCTTCATTGGCTTCTAGAAAGTCTTCCCCTTTTCTTATTGTAAACGTAAGCCAAGATATGCATGCACTCATGAGAATAAATCAGCCCTTTCCCTTTCTTAGAGACAAGATAGCCTATTGTATACTCTTCTACACCCTATTTTTTTAACAATAAATAAAGCACCTCACTTCAAGTTACTTGGTAGAAATTTTCCTAATGTTTTTCAAAAGTATCTGCACAGGGGCGCCCGGGTGGCTCAGTCGGTTAAGTGGCCGACTTCGGCTCAGGTCATGATCTCACCGTCTGTGAGTTCGAGCCCCACGCCAGGCTCTGTGCTGATGGCTCAGAGCCTGGAGTCCGCCTCAGATTCTGTATCTCCCTCTCTCTCTGTCCTTCCCTTGCTCACGCTCTGTCTCTATGTCTCTCAAAAATACAAAAAAAAAATAAAAATGTTAAAAAAAAAAAAGTATCTGCACAGCATTCATCTTGGAATGCATTGCGGTCACTCAGCCAGACCCATCGTAAAGATCCTTGTGTCTTTATAAGCTTTCACTTAGAAACAGTGCTTCGGCGTGCAGCTGTCTATGAAGGCGGTCCCGTATCTGTGGCGGTGCGGGAGCAGGATGGATTGTAAGCAGTGGGGTGACGTGGTCGCGGGTGAATGGGCGTGCAGTGTCGTCGGGGCGGAAGGTGACTGTGCCGTTTACATGTCTCTCCGCACGGCGGGAGGGCGCCGGCTGCTTCACCCTCTGCCAACACTTGGCATGCTCGGTCGTTTCCTCTTGGCCACTCAGGCGGGTATGAGATGTGTTCTCTCAGATTCTGTACTCGTGCCCTGATGCCCATCCATCCCGGTGCCGACACGTCTCAGAAACACAGAAACGAGGGTCCTCGCGTGTAAGGGAACCGAGTCCCACAGCGTGTCGCAGGGTCAAGCACCGTGCACAAATGGGCTCATCTGAGAACAGAGGTTGAGTCAACTTGGGAAAATCAATGTAATTCACAATATTAAGAGAATAAAGGAGATAAATCATGTCAGTAGGTGGAGAAAAATTTTGACAAAATTTAGGACTCCTTTATTAACACTCAGAAAACCATGGGCCGAATGAAATCCCCCAACCTGACAGAGGACATCGACACGCACCACAGCTGCCATCGGTGTTAATCGGGAAGGAGTTAATGCTTTTCAGGGTCGGGAGCAAGATAAAGATATGTACTTGAACTCAAACTTGCACTGGGGGTCTCAGCCGGGGTCATAAGATAGTGAGCAAAGGAGCAAAGAAGCAAACGAGCAAACGAAGACATAAGACAAAGTTTGGAAGGGTTTCTTAGGCAGCATGAGTGTCTGTGAACAACAAAATATCTATTAGAGTTAGTATGTGAATTTAGCAAGGTCATAGGATACAAAATCCATACTAAAACAATTATATATTTTTTTCATTTTCTGTTTTTTGTCATCATGATGAGTGTACTCTTGAATCCCCATCACCCGTTTCCCCTTCCCCTGACCTGCCTCCCCGCTGGTGACCATCAGTGTGTTCTCTATAGTTAACAGTTTGTTTCCTGGTTTGTCTCCTTCTCTTCTGTTTTCCGTTTGCTCATTTGTTTTGTTTCTTAAGTTCCACATAAGTGAAATCATATATATATATGTCTTCCTCTGACTGACTTAGGTCACTCAGCATAGTACTCTCTAGTTCCATGCACGTCATTGCAAATGGCAAGATTTCATTCTTTTATATGGCTAAGTAATAGTCCATTGTCTATATATACCATATCTTCTTTAGCCATTCATCAGTCGATGGACATTTGGGCAAGAGGTTTCCTTTTTCTCCACATCCTCACCAGTACCTGTTGTTTCTTATGTCTTTTTTTTTTTCTTTAAAGATTTTATTTTTGAGTAATATCTACGCCCAATGTAGGGCTCGAACTTGCAACCAAGAGATTGAGTTGCAAGCTCCACCGACGGAGCCAGCCAGGCCCCCAATAGGCTGTGTTTCTGATTTTAGCCATTCTGACAGGAGTGAGGTGATAACGCACCAAGGATTTTATGTGTAGTTCTCTGATGATGAGTGATGTTGAGCCTCTTTTCTTATGTTTGTTGGCCATCTGGATGTCTTCCTCGGAGAAATGTCCATTCATGTTGTCTTCCATTTTGTAATTGGATTATTTGTTTTGGGGTATTGACTTGATCAATTCCTTATATATTTTGGTTACTTTTAGTAACCGAAAAAAACCCAAAAACCTTTCAGTTTTGTTGTTTCCTTCGCTGTGCAGAAGCTTTTTATTCTGATGAGCTGCCAGTAGTTTGTTTTTGCCTTTGCTTCCTCTCCCTCAGGAGACAGATCTAGAGAAGCGCTGCCGTGGCTGATGTCACTGCCTGTGTTGTCTTCTAGACTTTCATGGATTCGTGCCTCACATTTAGACCTTTAATCCATTTGGAATTTATTTTTGTGTAGGATGTAAGAGATTGGTCCGGCTTCATGTTGCTGTTCAGTTTTCCCAATGCCATTTGTTGGGGAGACACTTTTTTCCATTGTATATTCTCTCCTGCTTTATCAGAGATTTATTGAGCATATCATTGTGGCTTTATTTCTGGAGTTTTTTGTTCAGTTCCATTGATCTGTATGTCCATTTTTTTTTAGTTTATTTATTTGTGTTGAGAGAGAGAGAGAGAAAGAAAGAGAGATACCAGGTATACGTGTGCATGCATGAGAAGGGGAGGGACAGAAAGGAAGAGAGAGAATTCCAAGCAGGCTCCACACTGACATGGGGTTTGAACTCACGGACTCCTGAGATCATGACCTGAGCCGAAATCAAGATTCAGATGCTCAGGCACCCATGTATCGGTCTGTTTTCATGTCAGTACCATGCCGTTTTAGTTACTACTACTTTGTAATGTAACTTGAAATCTGGAATTATGACACCTCCAGTTTTGTTCTTCTTTTTTTCAATTGCTTTGGCTATCCAAGATCTTTTGTGTTTCCATACAAATATTAGGTTCTAGTTCTGTGGAAAATGCTATTGGTATTTTGATGGGGATCGCATGAAATCTGCCAATCTGCACATTACTCTCAGTAGTATTTAGACATTTTAATAAAACAAATATATTGCTACAATGTAGCAATTATAAGAAATTTAATTTCTAACAAATAAGAATTTACATTTGAATAAATAGAAATCAATTGAATCAAATGTATCACACAAAAACTCTACCCAGAACCCTACACAACAGCGCTGAGAGCGAGGGAGGGAGGTGTGTCACACTCCTGGATTGCAAACTCCATCCATTAAGATGTCCATTCTCCCTGGATGGATATGTAGACTGAGTACGGCACCAATCAGTACAGCAGTGGGATGTTTTTTTGTAGAAACCGATAGACTGATTCTAAAGATTACATGGAGTTACAAAGAACAAGATAAGTTGAACAATTTTGAAGGAGAATCAACTTGGAAAGCTTACACTACTTGACTTCAAGTCTTACTATAAAATTATAGGAATTAGGCCAGCTTGACACTGGTAAAAAGAAAGACCTATAGACCCACAGAGTAGAACACTGGAGCCCCAACAGAGATCTGTGCACAGATGATCACTTAATCTTTTTTTATTTGTTTTTTAAAATCCATGCTAGTTAACATACAGTGTAGTCCTGGCTTCAGGAGTAGAACCCGGTGATTCATCACTTACATACAACACCCAGTGCTCGTCCCAACAAGTGCCCTCCTCAATGCCCATCCCCCATCTAGCCCATCCCCCCACCCACCTCCGTTCTGGCAACCCTGTTTGTTCTCTGTATTTAAGAGTCCCTTATGTTCTGTCTCCCTCTCTGATTTGATCTTATTTTTCCTTCCCTTCCCCTGTGTTCATCTGTTGTGTTTCATAAATTCCACATATGAATAAAACCATATATTTGTCTTTCTCTGCCTGGCTTAGTTCACTTAGCATAATACTCTCTATCTCCATCCACATTGTTGCAATGGCAAGAATTCATTCTTTTTGATGGTTGAGTAATATTCCATCGTGTATATAAATATATATACACACAACATCTTTTTTCATTAACCAGTTCAGTGGACATTTGGGCTCTTTCTATAACTTGGTTACTGTTGGTAGCACTGCTATAAACATCGGGGTGCATGTAACCCTTTGAAATAGCATTTTTGTTTCTTTTCAATAAATTCCTAGTAGTGCGATTCTTGGCTCGTAGAGTAGTTCTATTTTTAATTTTTGAGGAGCCTCCACGCTGTTTGCAGTGCGTTCCCACCCATAGTACAGAGGGTTCCTCTTTCTCCACATCCTCGCCAACACCTGTTGTTTCCTGAGTTGTTAACTTTGGCCTTTCTGACAGGTGTGAAGTGGTGTCTCTTTGTGGTTTTGATTTGCATTTCCCCGACGAGTGATGCTGAGCATCCTTTCATGTGCGTGTGTTGGCCATCTGGATGCCTTCTTTGGAAAAGTGTCTATTCATGTCTTCTGCCCATTTCTTCACTGGGTTATTTGGCTTTTGGGTGTTGAGTTTGATAAGTTCATTATAGATTTTGCATACTAACCTTTAGATGGTCACTTAGTTTTGACATAAATGCCTTGGTGCAAGAGCAACCGAATATCCACATGAAAAAAAGTTAACTATGTCTCCTACCTCAGACCATACACCAAGTTATTTTGAAGTGGGTCATGAATCTAAATGAAAAGGTAAAACATCTAGAAAAAAATCATATGAGCAAATCTTCACAATTTGGGTGATTCAAGGATTCTTTAGATAGGACACACATTTAAGAATATCCTTAAAAGAAAAAAGGTATTAATTGGACTTCAGATTGTCTGTAAGTGACAAAGACAATACAAAAGTGCAAGCCACAGTGTATAATTTGTGATATAGATTACATTGTTTATAGCATGTATCTTGTGACATAAGATATATTGTATACGGTGTATAATTTGACCAAAAGAAATATATACAAACACATCATCCATTTTGATGAGAAGACAAGGAGCCTAATAAAAAATGGATAAAAGTCTTGAATGGACACTGGCCAAATGAAGATGTGAGATGGCCAATAAGCCTTTCAGAAATGCGCACCATCGTTCGTCACGAGAAAACTGCAAACTTAAAGCACAAGATACTGCAAACCCATTAGAATCAGGCTAAAACTAAAGACTGACGATACCGAGTGTCAGCGAAGCTGAGGAACAAGCGAGACTCTTCGCTACCACTGGCGGTGCCACACGCGCACTGGGAAAACTCTTGGTGCTTTCACATATGGTTCGACATCGACTTACCCCCGTCTCAGAGACTCTGCTCGCAGGCGTTTACCCAGGAGAAACGAACACACGTGTCCTGCAGACTGCGTGACCCGAACGTGGATGGTGGTGTCCTTCATAACGGCCCCGAGCTGGAAACGACCCGAGTCTTCATCAGTAGCAGCCTGGCGTGAGGTTCCGGGGCAGGCAGGCGCCACCAAGACCTTGACGTGGGGATTTCAGAGGAAATCGAACGTGGGTGAGTGACGTATCTTTGCAACGATGCTTTAGTTCCTAAAATTCTGGGGGAGGACAGTGACACGTGATGGCCGCCTTGCAGGCCCCGGGGCAGCGTCCACTGTGCACGTGTGACCTTCTCTCATCACGATCGACCCTGGGGGGACTCTGAAGCTCCTATCTTTGGGGTGTCCAGGCTCCACTCACCTGCTTCGTCTTCACCCCCGGACCAGAACAGCGCAGCCGCCTGGGCCTCTGTCCTCACGGGTGGAGGCTTGAGATAATCGCACAGCACTCTTGACTTGGTTTCATTTTTCTGTCTGTTGATTCGTTAGGCAAACACACCAGCAGATAGTTTTTGACAATTGTGTGGTGAACCGTGTCCCCCAAATTCGTCGTTTAGAGCCCTAACCTCAGTACCCCTACGTGCGACTATATTTGGACATAAGCTCTTTAATGAGGTAACCAACCTATATTAGAGGTGGCCCTCACCCAATGTGACAGGTGTCCTCGTAAGAAGAGGACAGCAGGACACAGACACGCACAAAGGGACGACCACGTGAGGACACCGGGAGAGACAGCAGCCAGGAGAGAGGCCTCACGAGGAACCAACCGTGCAGGCTCCTGTTTTGGACTTTGGCCTCCGGAACCAGAGAATACATTTCTGTCGTTCAGTCTGTCCAGTCCCGGTCCTCCTTTACGACAACCTGAGCAAACCAAGACGAGCCCCTGCAAAGCAGCAGCCCCTGGGCACAGAGATGGAAAGGAAAACGCGGGGGCTGGTCTACTCTCGAGCGGGGTGAGGACGGAAAGCTGCTGGGTAACACAGCGGCCCGGCCAGCGGGAGCCTCCTGCAGCCCTCCCGGCGGTGGCTCCGTCCTCCCGGCTCCCGCCCGCTGTGCTCCATCTCCTAATCGAGTCAAGGATTCGAGGCCGCGCACACTTCCCCGCTGACGCGCCTCCGGGGACGGTGCTCAAAACACAGGGGAGGGCCTCGTGCTGGCAGGGATGTCGGCAGGGCCTCGAGGCGGGAGGCGGTGGCCTGCGGGGACACGGAGGGCCTTGGCCTGGGTTTTGTGCACGCTGGATAAGAAGGGGCTCAGGGAGCCCGAATCCCGTCTCCTCCGAGAACCGACGTCTGCACGCGCGAGGCTGGGTGTCGACAGGGGAATATCGGGGTGATTTATTTACGTTTCGATCGCGTACTTACTGGGCATGAACGAACCCAACGCCGCTTGCGGGGGGACTCCTCGAGCCGCGTGTCCCCCTCCGGCCGCTGGGAGCCGGGGTCGCGCTCGCCAGCCCGCACCGGCTCAGGCCACGCAGAAAACGATCCGAGACTCCAGGGCAGGAGCTGTGAGCCGCGGCGAGCGTCGGAGCGACTGCGCCACCTGTGCCGCCCGCGCGTCGGCCCGGCTTTCCGCGCGCGGGTCTGTGGTTCCCGCGGACGCGGCCGGGGTCCCGGGGTCTTCGCCGGCGCGCCTCTGCTTTCCCTCCTCCGTCTGCCAAGCTTGCCGAAGGGCGTGCGAATCTTCCGAGGGCTGAGAGCGCGCTCTACTTTTTTATTTTTAAAAGTATTACAGTGCCCTCTCCAAAGAGCCTCTCTCTCGCCCGCATCCATTTGCTTTCTTTCTATTATAATTTCTTTAATCTTTATTTATTTTTGAGAGAGACAGAGCAGGAGACGGGGAGGGGCAGAGAGAGAGGGAGACACAAAATCCGAAGCGGGCTCCGGGCTCCGAGCCGTCAGCACAGCGCCCGATTCCCGGCCTTAACTCACGAACCGTGAGATGATGACCTGAGCCGCAGTCAGATGCTTACCCACTGGGCCCCCCAGGCGCCCCTGGTTTTTCCATGTGCTGTTTTCACCATCTGTGAGCTAACATGGTCTCTCGGCCGGCCCTCTGGCGCCTGCGCTGTTGGAAGGAATGGCGTGGTCCTGGGCGCGTGTCTCCGGGGGCCGCTCTGACTGATTCGGATTTTCAGGCCGGTACCCTAGGGGTAGAACAGGGCCCGGGCCTGTATTTTAAGGATGCTCTGTTGCTGGCGCACATAGAGACTTCTGTGCGCAGGGTCCCCGAACCCAGGAGCCGGGCTTGCCTGTGGGTTAGCGGCGACCGGCCTGGACCGAGGCCCCGGGGGTGTCTCGGGTCACGAAGGCACCTGTGTGATGCACCCGTGGCCGGAGCGCTGCGCTGGATGCGCCGTCTTCGCGGGCGGGACGTGCGGGGAGAACGGGAGGCGGGGCCTCCGAGCAGGAACCGGAAGGAAGGGAGGGTGACTTCCGGCAGGCGTGGGGAGGTCAGAGGGCGCCCCTGGGGCGTGTGGCCGCGGGCTTCCGAGGTCTCTGAGGGGACGGCGCCCGGGTCCACGCGACGCCTGTTCCCTGAGGCGAGTGTGAGCGAGGACCACAGACGGGGTGGCCTAGAGCCACAGGAATTGACGGCGTCCGGGCTCGAGGCCAGAGGTTCCAAATCGGGCGTCCGGCAGGTGCGGGTCCCGCGTGCCCAGGTGTCCTGCTCCGCAGCCACGCCTCCGGCCGCTACCTCCCTGGAGCCTCCGCTTCTGGGAAGCCCCCCGCGCTTCAGTCGAGGCCCCCCTGGTCCAGGCAGGTCTTTACCCTCGTCAGGTCTGCAAAGACCCTGTTTCTAAATCAGGCCACGTTCCCGAGTTTTGGGCAGACGCCCTCTTTGTGGGGAGCAGGGGCGGCAGCATTCGGCCACTTCCACGCGCGGGAAATACCGACCCCGCGAGAAACCAAGTCAGCCCGCCGCCTCGGAAGGCAACGTCGTCGTCGACCGCGGTCCGGACGCGGGGGAGAGAGCAGCCGGCCCCAGGCAGGTAGGAGCGGGGACCCCGCGGGGACAGACTGTTCGCCGTGAGAGCGAGGCCGGGTCGCTCTGGGCGCAGGGCCGGTGGGGGCTGGCCACGTCCGGCCCGCCGGGCTCTGGCTTCTCGCCGCCCGCGTCCCTGCCCCGCGTCCCTCTGCTGCCCGCCGGCCGCCCGAGCTAGAATTGGCTGCGGGCCTCCCGTGCTCGTCCGAGGACCGGCTTCCCGTCTGTCCCCTTCCGGCCCCTGGCCCCCGGCAGCGTGGGGAGCGGACACTTTGCTCGTTTCGAGATCGCTGTGCCGATGGCAGCCTCTGAAGGCCAGGAGCCTGCCTCGGCTGTGTTTGGGGTTGCCCTCGGCCGGCCGGGTGTGCGCCGGCGCAGGGGCCCAGGCTTCGCCGGCCGCTGCCCCCGCCCGGCCCTGCCCCCGCCCCGGCTGGAATGTGCCCTCGGGTGCTGCACACCGCCGTGCAGGGAGAGGTGCTCCCGAGAGCAACCTGTTCGACCTGTTTCCGCGGCGGGCTCTCCACTGCCCGGACACAGGACACAGACGGGGACCTGGGCCCTTCCGGAGCAAGCCCTTCCTGCGCAGGCCCCCGCCCGTGCAGCCCAGGGTGGCTCCGGGGGGCAGCAGGTGCACACAGCCCTCCACGCCTGCTCTCCCAGGATGCTCTGCCCGCCGGCTGGCCCTGCCGCACCTCTGCAGGCCGAGCGGGAGCTCCCTTCTTCCCGCTGGGACTCTCCCTCCTTTACTGGACGCGGGAGGAGACCAGGCATGGGGGGCGGGGTTGCTTCAACGTAAAGGCAGCGTCCGATTTGATTTGATGTGGGGCCCTTTCCCCTGCGTGGTCGCCTCCCTCTTTCCTGCTGTTCCTGCCTGCCCCGCTCTGCACGTCCCCCTGGGGAGGGGGGAGCCCCCAGACCTGCTCTTGCTCAGGAAGAGCGAGGTCACACAGTTTCCACGAGCGGGCTTCTGCCGAGGGCCGCGGTGCCAGTGCTAAGTTTCTTGCGAAGGATTTGACCCGACAAAGATAGACAGAGATAGTTTCCCCTCCAAGGGGAATTCCTGTACCCCCTCCTTACTTCACGCTTGTCATGTGAGCCAGTTAGAAGGGGTGTTAGGAGCCCGGAAATATGTATGTGTGTGTATTCACAGATTTTCCACAAAGGAGAATACACCTGCTTATAAAGCAGCAGAGGAAATCTGTGAGAGATGCAAGGCTTAGGCTGCAGGGTTACTGCCTGATCCCCCCCCCCAGCAGACACCCAGGCAGCAAGGATATAAACGGACAACACAATGACCCCCGAATGGCCCGCTGGAAATTAAACGTCGGCAACAGCAACACGAGAGCTCAAGGTATCGGATGAGCACCTGGGAGAAGGTGTTCAAGTTCAAGGGGAAGCGGAATCATTCTATTTCAGGGCAGAGATATAAATTAAGTTTTATGGAAGCTATTTTTAAATGTTTGTCAAAGTACAGAATCTTCATAGTCTCTGACGGGGCCCCTGGGCGGCTCAGTCGGTTGAGTGTCTGACTTCGGCTCAGGTCATGGTTCGTGAGTTCAAGCCCCGTGTCGGGCTCTGCGCTGGCGGCTCGGAGCCTGGAGCCTGCTTCCGATTCTGTGTCTCCCTCTCTCTCCGCCCCTCCCCTGCTCATGCTCCGTCTCACTCTCTCTCTCTCTTTCAAAACTAAACATTTAAAAAAAACAAAAAAGAATCTTCATAATCTCTGAATAGGAATTCTGTTTCTAGAAATTTCAGGTATGGAAACATCCCAAAATATGTGCATAAGAGCCCTTACGAAGGCATGTTCGTCACAGCATAAAATCGGAACCGGCCTGGACGCCTGTCGGGAAGTGCAGTGGGCAGTTCACGCTGGCAGAGGACCGGTCAGCTCTGAAGTCCCGCCCACACCAGTCACGTGCACACGGCAGGATTTGTCAGGGTTCACGCTTTGTGGTTGGAAGTTTAACTTCCGAGGAATAGAATAAGGGTCTAGGATGAGTGTGTGTCCTTATCAATTTGCCTATTGCTTTTCACCACAAATAGGTATCATTTTGTAATTAAAAAAAAAGAGGGGCACCTGGGTGGGTCAGTCAGTTAAGCATCCAACTTCTTAACTTCGGCTCAGGTTCTGATCTCACGGTCCTGAGATCAAGTCCAGTGTCAGGCTCTGTCCTGACGGCTGGCACGAAGGCTGCTGGGCATTCTCTCTCTCCTTGTCTCTGACCTTCTCCTACTTGTTCTCTCTCTCCCTCTCTCTCTCTCTCTCTCTCTCAAAATAAAGAAAAAATAAAATAAACTAGAATTAAAAAAATACAGCAAAAAAGAGGAAGTAGAAAAGAGGTCGTCGGTCAAAACCACTGCGATGCGGCCCCGCGGTGGCGAGCTGAAGACCCCGCGCGAGAAGGGGCAGAGCTCCATGGAACGAGAGGCGAGGAGAGCGGCCGCCACTGGCGGGTCGTGCGCGCGACAAAGCACGTGATGCTGATAAAGCCCCAGAAACAAGAAGCCACAGGAAACCGAGAAACAAAAGCCTGGGGATGTGAGTCGGCGCTTCTGTGGCCGAGCACGTGGTCGCGGGTCTCCTTCCTCAACATCTGTGCACCGTTTGAGTGACGTCGGGGACCTGACTGTGGCGGCTGTCTTTCCCTCACCTGCGGCCCCTCCTACAGAGCAGCGGTGCCCGCGGACGGTGACTTTTAATCGTCGTAATGGCCGAGACACTGAATCGCCGAGGCCCTCGGCGCACAGTGGATCGCCGGCCGCCACGGTGGAAGGACCGGGTCGCGGTGCTGGGGCCTGTGTGGCAGCTGAGTACATTGTCACCGGAAGAAAGACTACACTGTTCGGAATGTCTTGCAGGGAGGCGTGAGCGCGCGGCTGGGTGCTGGCCAGGGAGGTGGAAGGCGGTGTCCATCCCTTGTCTGCCTTGTCCCGGCGGGAGCCGTCCACGAGTGTCCGCAGGGTGAAGGGCCCGGGAGGAGCCCTGAGCCCCCGCCGAGTGGCGGCCCTTCGGCCGCTGTCGCTTTGGTTTCTTCACATGTGAACCAAGTCCAAACGGAGACAAGCGGGGCCTGAAATTCTGCTGACACACGTCGGACATGAAAACGGCATCCCCGTGACCGATTCTGAGATGACTGATAAAGCCACGAAGCTGCGGCTGCCGCCATGCTACGCACTGGGCGGCCTGACACGACAGGAGTCCGTCCTCTCCCGGCTCTGGGGGCCCGACCTCGGGGGCCTGCGCGTGGGCCGGCGGGCGCCCCGGGAGGCTCCGGGGGGAGTGCGCTCATCCCTCTCGCTTCTGCTGTCCGGTGCTTGCCGGCGGTCCCGGGCGCTCCCAGGCTTGCTCCAGCCTCCGCCTCGGGGTTCGAGCGGCCGTCCCCCCGGGCGCAGCCTCGCCTCTTCCGTCTGTCCCGGGGACTGTCCCTGGACTCGGGACACACACGGATAATCCGGGAGGACTCTCTCTCAGGGTCCTTAAATTATCACATCTGCAGACACTGTTTTTCCAGATAAAATCCTACTCACAGCTTCTGGGATTAGGACACGGGCGAATCTTTCTGGGAGTCACCATTCAACCCGCTATGGACCACAACCCCAAAGTCATCCCCCCGCCCAGACTCGGAGCATGTCCCCAGCTCTTTCTCTAAGCACCGCTCTACACGCACACGCACCTACAGACGTGTAAGGCTTGTGTGCGTGTGTGTGCATAGGCGCCTACGGCCCCGTAGTCATGTGTGTGTATATACACCTTTGTGCATCTGTACACACGTAAGCCGTGGGCATACATATGCCAAAGCCTGCAGCAGCTCCACCCCCCTCACAAGACACTTGGAGTCACTCAACTTTCTGAACCACAGAACTGGCATGGAAGAATGGTATTCACAATGGACGATGGCATACGTTTTACAGAACACCACGTATGCGGTCTGACACTTTCTTCTTGTGCTAACAGCGTCTTGAACTGTCCATGTCACCAAAGTCCTTGCTTTCTATTGACTGGATGGTATTGGGTGCTTTAGACTTTCTTGTATTTGAGACAGCATTGGCCATTTGTATCCGAGATCATTTCATCATGTCTCCGTTTTCAAATGTATTTCTATAAAGTTTTAATTATCTGCCTCCTTGAATTTTGGCGATTTGTGCCTGCACGTTAATTTTTCCTATTCTTATTTACACACAGTTTGAATGTTATTTCCTTCAAAAACTGCTTTTTATATTTATTAAGAGATAGTGTATGCAAAGTCGATTGATTGATTTAAAATATGTTGACATTTCTATGTGCAGTAATAAATGCTCAATTTCTGTGATAGTTTCATGAATATTTTTAAATAATGTGTGTTCTCTAATTGTTCAATTTCAATATCAAAGTCAGATGAGATCAAGCTTATTAAAGATAGTATCTAAGTTTCCCACTTTTTTTTTCTACTTAAGTTGTTAGTTTCTGAGATATAAGTTTATGTCTCTGACCAGGGTGGAGGAGGTTTTTCTACTTGTCTTTATTTGCTTTGTGTGTTTTTAAGTTCTGTTTGTGGGTGCAAAAAGTTTGTGATCGACATATTTTTAGTGCTTTATTCCTTTTATCGTATGAAGATCTAACTTCCTCCACTGTGTTTTCACTCTGAATTCAAATTTATTTCACATCCACACGGCTCTCTTTGCTTGTTCTTTGTTAGAATCTGCTGATCACATCTCTGTCCTTCCCATCTTTCCCTCTTCGTGTTTGATGTGTCTCTTCAACTGGCTGGGGGTAGGATTTTTTTTACCTAGTTTGTAATATTCTGTCATTTACGACATGAAAGGAGCTCATACATTTATCACGAGCCCTAATCTGTACTTAGCTCTTCTCTTCAGTATCTTTTTCTCTGTTTCTGCTTTCGTAGATACCATATTTTCCCATTTCATTCTTCCTTTATAAATTTCCTTTCTTTGACTGATCGTGCCTTCTCAGTTCCTTCTCAGCTTCTTGCTAATTGTATCTGTAAGCATATGATTAGGGCATAATTTTAGATGTGCTTCTTTAGTGGCTGTTGAGAATAAAACTGCTGTGAACACACACGAGCTGGTCTTTGTGTGGAATATTCTTTTGATTTCTGTCATGTAAACACCCTGGACTTAGTGTGCTGGGCTGCAAAGTAAGTATATGCTCAACTTCGTAAGAATCTTCCAAACAGCTCTCCCGAGGGGTGCGTCGTTTTACGTTTCCACCAGTGATTACGACGTGGCCGTCGCTCAGCTCCACACCACGCCTGGTGTTTTTAGGATTTAAAGCGTTCATTATTCTGGTGGGTTTGCGCTGATAACTTCTTGGGATTTTAATTTGCCTTTCTTTGATGACTTCGAGAAACATGTTCCCATGTGTTTATTGATCGTTCGCCTATGTTTTGCTCATAAGTGGAATGTCGAAACATTTGTCAACATTAAAAAAAAATGTGGCTGTAGTGTTAGGATTAAGTTGTATTTTGGACGTCAGCCCTTGCTCTGACCTCCATATTGGGAGTATTTTCTCCAGCCTGTGGTATGCCTTTTCATGTCTGTGATTTCCTCCTGAGCGCGAACTCTCTAATTTGTTGAAGTTCCATTTGTCAGTGTCTCTTTTATGAGGTTTATGCATTTTGCATCCTAAGTAATCTTCGCCTGTATCCATGTCATGAAGACTTCTTATCATTTCTTCAAGAACTTTTATAGTGTTATATGTAGGCCCGCGATTCATTTCAAGTTAAAAGTTGTATTTGACGTCCACTTGTCCTAGAAGCATTTAGTAGAAGGACTGTCCTTTCCCCATGAACTTGCCTGGCCCTCTTGTAGAAACGCCATTCACCGCGTCAGTGTGATCTGCCTCTAGGTAACTGATCCTGTGCCATTGGTCTGCACGTCCATTTCAAGGTCAACACCACCCAGGCGTCATCACCTTAGCAAAACAGCAAGCTCTGAAACCACGCTGCGGTGTTCCTCCACTTCTGCCCTAGTTTACGAGAGTCGGTTCTTCCAGGTCCTTTGCACGTTTGTGTCAGTTTTCCGGTCAGCCTGTCATTTCCTACTGAGAAGCCTGTCGAGGTTTTCATTTGTATTGCAATGAAACTACTGACTGATTCAAGGACGCTCGATCACAGACTTGGTGTTCTGATCCAGCTACATGATGTATCTTGCTATTTCTGTAGGTTTCTTTCATTTTCTTTGGCGATATTCTGTAGTTTTTAGGATATGTGCACTGGACATATTTCGGCATTTTTGTTTGTATGCAATATTTGTGATGCTGTTGATAACAGATATTAAAATGCATTTTCCAATTGCTTGTTGCTAACATAAATATAACTATTGCATATAGCTCTTTCATTGTATGACGTTGCCAAATCCATTCTTAATTCTAGACACTTTTGATGATTCCTTAGGATTTAGGATTTACCACATAAAAATTATGTCATTCGCAAAAGATGTTATCCACAAGTAAAAACGACTTTATTTCTTCTTTGAGAATCTGTATGATGATAGCTTCTTCATCTGGCAGCATCGCACTAGATAGAGTCTCTGCCACAGTGCGACTAGACGTGGTGGAACGGGACGCCCTGCCTTGTCCCTGATCCTGGCGGAAAACGCTCCGGCTCTCACCAGAAAGATGACGCGACTCGTGGGTAACGTCTCATGGTCCTTATTGGTTTAAGGATGTTCTCTTTTCCCTTAGTTTGCTGATTTGTTTTTGTTTTTGTTTTTGTCTCCCCTGCTCAGTGCTCATCGAGATAGTGTGGTCTTAATCCCCTTTACCTATTTCACTTACCCCTCCTCACCTCCCTTCTGGAAACCACCAGTTTGTCCTCGATGTTTAAGAGTCTCGTTGTTTGCTTATCTCTTTTTTCTTTTTTTTCATCTGTTTTCTTTTAATTTTTTTTAATGTTTACTTATTGTTGACAGAGAGAGACACACACACACACACATAGTGCAAGGGAGGAGCAGAGAGAGAGAGAGAGAAAGAGTGTGAACAGGGGAGGGCAGAGAGAGAGGGAGACACAGAATCCGAAGCAGGCTCCAGGCTCTGAGCTGTCAGCACAGAGCCTGACTCGGGGCTCGAAACCACGAACCATGAGGTCATGACCTGAGTCCAGAGCCGAAGTCAGATGCTCAACTGACTGAGCCACCCAGGTGCCCTCATTTGTTTTATTTCTTAAATTCAATATATGAGTGAAAACATACTGTATTCATGTCTCTGGCTGATTTATTTCACTTGGCATTATACTTTTTAGGTCCATCCATGTCATTGCAGGTGGCAAAATTTCATTCTTTCTTATGGCTGAGTATTATTCCTTTGTATATATACACCATATCTTCTTTATCCATTCATCAATTGATGGATACTGGAACTCCTTCCATAGTTTGGCTATTGTCGATAGTGCTACAGTACATGTAGGTGTGCGTGTATCCCTTTCATTAGTGTTTTTATATTCTTTGGGTAAATATTTGGTAGTGGAATTACTGTATCGTATGTATTTCTATTTTTCAGTTTTGGAGGAACCTCCGTACCGTTCTCCCCAGTGGCTGAACTAGTTTGCATTCCCTCAAACAGAGCATAAGGGTTCTTTTTCTCCACATTCTCGCCAACATTTGGTATTTCTCATGTTTTTATTTTAGCCATTCTGACGGTGTGAGGTGGTATCTCAACATGCTTTTGATTTGCATTTCCCTGATGATGAGTGATGTTGAGCATCTTTTCCTGTGTCTGTTGGCCACCTGGATGTCTTCTTTGGAAAAAAATGTCTATTCAGGTCCTCTGCGTATTTTTAATCGGATTATTTGGTTTTTAGTGTTCAGTTGCATAAGTTCTTTACCTATTTTGGACATTACTACTTATCGAGTATATAATTTGTAAATATCTTCTGCCATTGAATAGGTTTCCTTTTTGTTTTGTTGCTGCTTCTTTCACTGTTTAAAAGCTTTTTATGGGGCACCTGGGTGGCTCAGTTGGTTAAGCGGCCGACTTCGGCTCAGGTCATGATCTCACGGTCTATGAGTTCGAGCCCCGCGTTGGGCTCTGTGCTGATGGCTCAGAGCCCAGAGCCTGCTTCGGAGTCTGTGTCTCCCTCTCTCTCTCTGCCCTTCTCCTGCTCACACTCTGTCTCCGTGTCTCAAAAATAAACGTTAAAAATTTTTTTTAAAGCTTTTATTTTGGTGTAGTTCTAATAGTTTAATTTTTCCTTTTGTTTCCCTTGCCTCGGGAGATATATCTAGAAAAATATTTCTATGGCTGATGTCAGAAAAATTATTGCCTGTGTTTTCTTTCAGGACTTCTATGGTTTTGGGTCTCACATTCGGGTCTTTAGTCCATTTTGAATTTATTTTTGTGTATGATGTGTGAAAATGGTCCAGTTGCATTCTTTTGCGTGTCGCTGTCTGGTTTTCCCTGTTGTATATTCTTGCCTCCTTTGTGGTGGGTTATTGACCAGATAAGCGTGGGTTTCTTTCTGGGCTCCCCATTCGGTTCCACCGATTTATGTGTCTACTTTCGTGCCAGGACTGTACCTTGTGTATCTCGAAACCTCAAATGTGACACCTCTAGTTTTGTTCTCCGTTCTCAAGATGGCTTTGGCTATTTGGGGTCTTTTTTGGTTTCATACAGAATTTAGGATTATTTGTTCTATTTCTGTGGAAAATGTTGGCATTTCAGTAGAGATTGCATTAAATCTGTAGACGGTTTTGCGTAATATGGACGTATTAACGATATTGGTTCTTCTAATCAATGAGCCTGGGATATCTTGTTATTTGATTTTGTGATCTTCAGTTTATTGTTTCAGTTTGCTGAGCTTTTAATCATGAATAGGGTGTTGAATTTTGCCAATTTTTTTCCATCTGTTGAAGTAATTTCTTCTTCCTCTTCTTCTTCTTCTCCTCCCTCCCTTCCTCTTCCTCCTCCTCTTTCTTCTTCTTGTTAATATAATGAATTATGTTAATTGATTTTTGAATGGTTTTAAAGTTATCTTAAGTTTTTGAGGTGAACTCTTTGGTCATAATATATTTTCTTTTTATTGCCAGTTTTAATTTGCTGGTATTTTGTAAAAGAATTTATATCTTTTTTTTTCATAATGGATTTTGAGTTCTCTTTTCTTATGTTTTTGGTGTCTTAGTAACAAAGTAGATTTGTTTCACTAAATGAGATTGGAAGTATTTCCCTCCTCCTTTATTTTCTGAAAAATTTTTACTGTTATTATTTTATTATTATTATTACTATTATTATTATTATTTCTGAAAAAGTTAATAGAATTGATCACTGAATTTTTAGAGTGACTGGCTGGCTCAGTCAGTTAAGTGTCTGACTTCAGATCAGGTCATTATTCTCGTGGTCTATGGGTTCAAGCCCTGAATTGGGCTCTGTGCTGACAATGAAGAGCCTGCTAGGGATTTTCTCTCTGCCTCTCTCTCTGTCCCTCACCCAGTTGCTAGTGCTTTCCTTCTTTCTTTCTCTCTATCTCTCAAAAATAAAGAAACTTAAAAAGAAAGAATTGATCACTGAATTTTCTTTGTAAGGAAGTTTTTCATGATAAATTTAATATTTAGATAAATGCAAACCTACTCATATTTTTATTCTTCCTTATGTTTGGTACCTTTCAAGAAATGTCTCAGTTTTATCTAAGTGATTGAATGCATTGGCATAAACCACTTTATAATGTTTCCTTTTTATCTCTTTAATATCTGTGGGATCTGTAGTGATGTGCCTTCTTTGATTCTGGATATTAATAATTTATATCTTCTCATTTTTTCTTGTTAAGTCGACTAGAGATTCATGAATTTTATTGATTTTTTTCAAAGAATGAGCTTTTGGTTTCATTGATTTTTTTTCTTATTGTCTTTTTTTTTAATCATTGATTTCAGCTCTGATCTTTATTATTTCCCTCCTTCTCTTATTTATTTGATATTCTTTTCTTTTTTTTTTTAGCTTCTAAGGGCGAGGTCTAGACCACTGATTTTCAACTTTTGTTCTTTTCTAACACAAGTATATTTAGCAGTAAGCTACAGGTTACCTTCTAAGCACTGCTTTTGCTGAAGCTTACAATATTTTATATGCTGTGTTTTCATTTTTATTTAAACTATTATCTAATTTCCCTTTATTCTTGCCCTCTTCTTTGACCCATTGTGTCATTTAAATATATTTTGCTTAATTCCCAAATACATGGGAATATTATAAATGTATTCATATTATTTATTCCTAATTTAATACCACTATATCAGAGAATGTACTCTGTATAATTTCATCCCTCTTAAATTTATTGAAACTTATTTCATGGTCAATTATTTGGTCTATATTGGAGAAGATTCCAGATTCACCTGAGAAATGCATTCTGCTATTGTAAGGCAGAGTACTCTGTATAGATCAGTTGATTAAAGTTGGTTGATGGTGTTATTTAGGTCTTCTATGTCCTTATTGATTTTCTTACTACTTGTTCTGTTGCTGAGAGAGGCGTGTTAATATCACCGACCGTTCTTGTCTACTCCTCCTTCACTGTATCAATTTTTTTTGTCTCATTTCAACACAGTATTATTACGTGCATACAAATTTAGGATTGCTTTATTTTCTTTATTAACTATGTTATCACTATGAAATATCCGCATGTATGTAGTAATATTCCTAGTCCTGAAGAGTATACTGTCTGACACTGAAATAGTCACTCTGCTTTCTTATGATTAGTGTTTTTATTGTGTGTCTTTTTTCATCCTTTTATTTTAACAAAGCTCTCTCTCTTTTTTTTAATGTTCAAGCTTATTTCTTACACACAGGATATAGTTGGGCCTTGCGTTTTATCCTGTCTCACCATCTCTGCCCTTTAGCTGGTGTCTTAGATTTTTTTAATATTTAATATCACCTGCTATGGTTCGGCTTAGGTCTCCTGTATTGCTGCTTACCCATTCTTCCCTTCCTTTTGTCTTTTCCTGTCATTTTAGATGGATTTTTCCCCTTCCTCCAGTTAATTTCCATTATTGGCTTATTAGGTATAACTGTTTTTAATTACATTTTTAGTGGTCTCTAGGGCTTATGATATGCAACTTTAATTCCATAAATATACCTTTAAATATTACATATCTACGTTATAACGTAAGACCCTTACAAGACAGTTCCCAGTGTCATACATTATGTTTGTGCATGTGATATAAACCTCATAATATATTCTTGTATTTTGACTTTAAATGACCAATGATCCTTTAAAAAATTCAAAATCGAGGGGTCCCTGGATGGCTCAGTCCGTTAAGTGTCTGATTTTGCCTCAGGTCATGATCTCATGGTTGCTGAGTTCAAGCCCTGCATTAGGCTCTGTGCTGACAGCTCAGAACCTGGAACCTTCTTCGGATTCTGTGTCTCTCTCCCTCTCTGCCCCTCCCCCACTCACACTCTGTCTCTCTCAAAAATAAAATAAACTGAAGCGCCTGGTTGGTCCCATCAATTAAGCATCCAGTTCTTGATCTCAGCTCAGGTCATGATCTTACAGTTGGTGAGTTTGAGGCCTGCATTGGGCTCTGCTCTGACAGTGCAGAACTTTCTTGGGGTTTTGTCTTTCTTTTTCTGTGCCCTTCCCCTGCTTATGCATGAGTGCACACTCTCTCTCTCTCAAAATGAATGAACATAAAAATGTTTTTAAATAAAGTAAACATGAAAAATTAAAAATAAATAAGTAAGTCAAAATTGAGAAAAGTGACCTTAATATTTATCTACATGTTTGCTATTCCTGGAGCTTTTTATTCTCTGTAGACCCAAGTTCCTACCTCGCGGTATTTAATTTCAGCAGCAAGAAGTTTTGTTTCGTTTTCTTTTTTTAACATTTAACATTTAATTTTTGAGAGAGAGAGAGAGAGAGACAGAGCATCAGCAGCAGAGGAGGGGCAGAGAGAGAGAGGGACACAGAATCCGAAGCCGGCTCCAGGCTCTGAGCTGTCAGCACAGAGCCCGAGATGAGGCTCAAACCTACGAACTGCGAGATCATGACCTGAGCGGAAGTCGGACGCTCACCCGACTGAGCCCCCCAGGCGCCCCCCAACGTGGAGTTTTTTAATTAACACTGTCTGTAGTAGATGTCTTCCAGCGACAAATTCTTCCTGTTTTTATTGATCTGGAAAAATATTTTGGCTTATTTAAAAAAATATATTTCTCTGGACACAGAATTATAGGTTGAGTCTTTCTCCTTTCAGCACTTTATAGATTTTTTTCATTGTTCTGGCTTTCACTGTCCTAAGAAGTCTGCAGTCATTGTCGTCCGCGCTCCCCTGACCTGTGCGCCCCGCCCCCACCCCGGCCGTCTCGTGAGGTTTTCTTTGTCTTCATCCCAACGGGGCTTCGCTGTGCCTTTTCGTTAGTTTGTAAAAGTATCCACTATCATTTATTCAGATGTGTTTCTGACCCTTTCTCTCTCTCAGAGATTCCACATGTATCCATGTTAGATTGGTGTTTCCCGCAGGCCACTGAGGCTCCAGTTTTTGATGCTGTTCTCGTTGTCTTGTCTTTTTCTTCCTCTGTGTACTCTTTTCTGGATACATTATATTATTATATCTTCAGATTCCCTAATCTTTCCTCTTGTGGTGTCTAGCGCTTGCTCTCTCTCTTTCTGTCTTTTTTAAATGTCTACTTAGAGAGAGAGAGTGAGAGAGTGTGAGCAGGGGAGGAGCAGAGAGAGAGGGAGAGAGAGAATCCCAAACAGGTTCCACACCGTTAGCTCAGAGCCCAATGCGGGGCTCGAACTCATGAGCCGTGAGATCGTGACTTGAGATGAAATCAAGAGTTGGACACTCAACCAACCGAGCCACTCAGGCACCCCTTTCTCCTTCTTTTTGGACGATGGCGTGGCACAAAAGGAGATTATCATAATTTATTCACCCAATTCCCCCAATAAAACTCATCTATATTCTTTCTAGGTGTTTGCTATTTGCAATGGTCATATAAAAACATCCATGTACGTATACTCTTATTGAATTTTATTTCCGTGTGATAAGGTATCACGTGTCTGGGATTTCTGACTCAAAAAGCAAATATATATATAGTATATAATATATATATTATGTTATATTATATATATATTTTATTCTGAAAGTATTACCAAATGCTGTTCTTCTATCTCGAACATGTGTGTTTGGTTATATACTTATATAGTTTACAGCAAGTAATTAACGTGATGGTTTCACACATTTTACTTTAGTGCAGTCTTTCTTTTTTTCCTTCTGTGCTTGGATGTCTGCTCCTCTGCCCTCCAAATTATACTTTTCTGTGGCACTTAATCTGCTAGGTCCATCAGCGATTTTTCTTTTTAGGTATTGACTTTTTACCTTTAGAAGTTCCATTTGGCTCTTGGCTGAATTTTTATAAGGTATAGCACGAGAAGGCATAACACAATAAATTGAGTACAGTATAAATCAATGACCCAAACCAGCCACACAAAAAACCTGTGTGTGCTTTTATGTAATAATACGGGCATATTTAGTATAAAATACATCCTAGATTGCCTAAAGACAGGAAGGTGTAATGCTACATAGACAATGCCAAGATTAACTTTCTTATACGAGAACCTATGTGCATGAATTTCTCTTCGGTTTAAAATTAAGTGGAAATGCCGGAGCGCAGGGCGCGGCGTCTTCAGCTCCACTGACGTGCCAGCTCAGGCCGGGTGGCGGTGGCGGGTTTGACGAAGGGGACGAAGCGGGGCATCTGTGCCTGACTACGGATTTTTTTAAAAGAGCCTATTGGCTTATTTATATTATTTCTTCTGGCCTCAGTTTTAGAAGCGGATGCTATTCTTTTAATTTGTTCGTTCCATTCAGCATTTCAAATCTGAAATAGCTTCGTCTAACCTCACCGAAGAAGGAAAGGAAAAGCATAAATGGGAAAATGTTATAATGTTATGTAGTGCACACGTATTTTTCTTGCCAAATATTCAGTTACTGGTACAAGTTAGTACTAGTGGCCAGAGCGGTCATGCTTTCTATGCTATGTTGAAACTTCATTAATAAATTAGAATTGCAGGCAATCGTTTCTAAAAAAGAAAGACTAATATTTTTAAAAAGTGTATGATTTCTCCTTATAGAAGTCACTTTTTAACCCTGTTGGCAGATCTCAAGATCCTGTCTGCCATGGAAAAAATAATATATCTGATATAGATGAAAATTTTTGAACATTAAATATCAGTCTCTTAGCAACCCCAGAGATTTAAAGAGTTCACTTTCTTAATACCCATTGAGAAGTGTGTCAATGATTAAATGTTTCCTAAAAGAAAGATAGGGAACACCGCCAGCCTGGGAGGGTCCCGGGGAAGGCGTACGTGATTGATGGCCCCAAGCCCCCTGATAACACTTGGCAGTGGTCTTGATGTATGGGCCACCTTCACAGCCGTCATGGTAAGCAAAGCTGTGTGTCAGCGTCTGGGATCGCATTTACTGGGCTTCCAGGTGACTTTCTGTGAGCGAGCCTCACTGGTAATCCATTCGGTGATTTGATATATATAGTATTATGTGAAAGTAAATGTGATTTTTCTGCGGATTGATATTCAAATTCTTCACAGGCCAAATGTTTCTACTCTGGGTTCTGAACCAAGCAGATAACAAGTTAGTCATTTCTGAGAAAGAGAAGTTATATTCAAGGGATGGAATAATTTTACAAATATGATTCAACTTCCAGTACTTAGTAAAAATGAGTGCCAGTTTGAAAGAGACTGTCCGAGAGAGCAGGAAAGACACCAAATGGACTGAAACATTAATCTCACGGTAAACTCTTCTAACACGACAACGTTGTTTTAGACTTTGGGTGTGATCTGTAGCTTCGCTCGAGTTTGGATTGTTCTTAGAATAATAAAGCATCCCTCTCTTCTTTTCTGATGTCACGCGAGGCAGTGGTTTTGCATTTACTTGGTGGCTCCTCTTAGCCCGTTCAGCTGCAGGGCGGTAGGAGGGCTGGAAACACCCGGCAGGTGGCTGGAGGAAGTCTCTGCTCTTCTGATGTACGTTCCTCAGGACACGCAGGCTTTTGTGGACATCTCTAGTCTGGGACAGCCGGGCATCATGGCGCTGGAAGTTCTGGCCATCCCGTCCACCATGCCACAATCAGTGACATCACATTCCCTCTGGGGACAGTAGTAAGTGCTCCGCCTGGGAGTCGGAATCCACATAGAGCTTTCCTTAGGCCAGAGCAAGGAGTAGACCCTAAACTCACATTTTCTAGGGAAAAATTTTAAGAGCACACACCTAGCCTAAAACAAAAGCAACTTCGAAATGTCAGATAGATGATGAAGCATGAATTTTTGCATAAGAATGTATGTGAAAATGATTTAGGGCTTTTGATGAAATATAAATTCTCAATAAATCAGCAATGACGAGGGTTCTATCACAATCTGATGTCATCTTAGCTCCTATTCATAAGTACCTGGTATCTAGACGTAAGCTAGGAGGCGGTGCACACTTGTCAGACGATACCCAGGGGAGACGTTTAATCCGGGGGTGCATATTTGAAAATGAGGGAACTGGGCTATGGAGACATTTCAGTGATTGGGACTGAGGATGAGAACATTTTCTTACGGAATAAAAGACAGAGATTGTCCCCTAAACTGACACAAATAGGATTTACTTCAGAAGAGATTTATTTGGGGGCCTCTTGACGGGGTTATTCATCCAAGTGTCTAAGGAACCTCTCTCCGAAACAATTTGTGTGTAAAGCTACTGCAGGGAGGATATTCTGAGGCAGCTGTTATACTGGGCTTCAAGTACAGGTAACTTAGGGATGTGTATCAGTCTGCGCGGGTTGCTGTAACAAAATGTCCCAGCCTGGGGGGCTTAAACAACAGACTTTTATTTTTTTCCCACAGTTTTGGAGGCCGGGACTCAAAATCAAGGCGTCAGCAGGAAGGCTTTCTGGTGTGAGCTGTCTCCTAGGCTTGCAGGTGGTTCTCCGGGTGGCTCTTCCTCTTACTAGGACGTGCGTCCACTAGTTTAGGGTCCACCCTTTGAGCTCATTAACCTTAGTGACTTCTTTGTAAGGGCCCCGTCTTCACATGGCCACATTGCAAAGTGCCAGAGGGTAGGACTTCAACATACGAATGTCGGGGAAACACAGTTCCGACCGTAAGGGACAATATGAAATCTAAATGGTTTCTCATGATGAAGATGGCTGGAAGCAGATTGAGTTGGCCTTTCCTGAAAAGTCCTCCTCGTGTTGGAGGAATTTTGTGTTTTTCAAATGCTTCATTACTGTGTGTGTGTGTGTGTGTGTGTGTGTGTGTGCTGATATCATTGAGAGAGGTGATGCTAAGAAGAGCAGTAACATCCCACTTCCCAGAAATAATAAAATTCAGGCTAGACCGAAAGCAAGAAGATCTTGCAAATGGGAAGCCGTCCACTCCTGGGAGGAGTTTCTCCAGCAATGTCTCCCGCGCGCTCCATGTCAAGGCTCAGCAGCCTCACCCTCCGGCACGGCGTGAACGCAGCGTCCGGCTCCCGCTCGTGTGTCTGGGTGTCTAGTGTATGAATTTGTCACCAGCGAAGCCACTCTGCCAGGGCGCCTGGGATCAGGCAGCCCTCCCCGGAGTCCTGGGTGAGCAGGTGCCGTCTGACCAGCGTGCGGCAGCGTGACGGATTCTCCACTTGGAGGGGCTCACGCCTGAGTCTCCTGGCTGGAAGTCAGCAGGCTGCGGGAAGGAATGAATGAATGAATGATCCAATAAATCAGTCACACCACTGGGATCACTCGCAGGGACCATCGAAAGCTGCCGCGCACGTCTGTATTTCACAGTCCGGTAATTGCTTCCTTTCTGCGCCCTTTGGCTACGATAGATTTTTCCTCATAATTATAATTTCAGCAAATTTTTCGCAATTGTAAAATACCAAAATTTTAGAGAAATCCGACCGTGAGCAGAACCGCGTCTCACGCTGTTAATTCAGTTGTCTTCCTCACCGTGGGCACCCAGCTCCAAGGACTCTTTACGGGGACGGATTTATGATGGATGTCATCTGGTCTGATAGAAGGAAACAGGTATTGATTTTTAATATTTTCTTCCAACGTGTTTACTCTAGGATAATACAGCAGCTGTGTGGCAGCTTGTCTGGGAGTGGAAAAGATTATTACGACCGCCTTTTGATGAGATAAATTACCTAGGATGACTTGAATAGCTAAAGGGTATACTTTGATGTTATGTCGCTTCATTTACCCATATGACTAAATGATTATTGATTTTATATTTTTAAGCTCTTGAAACGTGAAAATAAGTTGGTGGAGGAGCCTGGCTGTGTTAGTTTTATTAATTTATTTCTGCGGGGCATAATTCACTTTGGACCAGGTTGTGAAGGTTTTGGGTTCATGACCGGCTGTAGATACAGTTGCAAAGAAATGGCTTATTTATATAGTCATTGCAAGTAGTCCCAAAATCAATACAGTCTGGGATTGGATGATTAAACTCAGCCCCTTTGTGGGACTCATTCCCGTAGCTGCTGCCGGAATCATCTCGACACCCGCACGGCCATGTGATCAAGTGTACAGATAGCAAGTTTGTTCAAGTTGAAATATTATTTTTTTGCTCATCATTTTTTTTATCTGCTGTGCCCACTCAGTGACATTTTAACGGCCTGGAAAAAAAAAAGGGAGGGTGGTTGACTGACTACTTCGGTGAAATCAGTAATCTGCATTCTGAGCCGCTTCCCGGGCCGTCTGGACCGCCAGCGCGTGGACGCGGCGCACGCCCCGTCCGGAGGGCCCGCTGCACGCTGGGCGGGACGCAGCCCGGGTGCCGGCCGCGCCTCGGCTGCTCCACGCGGTTCGAGACGGCTCGGCGTCTCCGCGCGCGAGGGGCAGAAGCCACATATTTCTGGGAAGTGTTGACTTCCTCCGCTCACTTAACGTGCTGGCACCGTTCAGCCTCTGTCTGGAGCGTTCTCGTGACACTCCGTTTCTCACCGACCACTCCCCAGTCAAGTGCAGAGACACCGTCTGTAGAAAATCGGACTGTTTTGCTTTATTTTTCGTAATTTTCCCCTTCTTTATTTTCACAGATTTTTAAACATAATCCACCACATCGCACCTATTCCTTGTTAATAATAAAATTCGGTATAATCGCTGAGCCTCGCGGGTGTCTTTGAAGTCGGGTTTACATTTGAAATCGGGAATTTCTACTTACCCCACGCTCAGAGACGAAGACAGCTCGGACTCCGGGTCAGGGGACGTGAACAGAAGGTTTACACAGCCCGAGAAAACCCAGAGCGAATGGAAGCAGGAGTCGTGGAGGGGAAGGAAGTCTGGGCTTTATTTTTATTCCAGCCAAGTTCTGGTCCACGATTTCCCTTCTCTGTGCCTCATCCCCACCTGAATAGTTAGCCCTCAGGTGTTTCAAGAGATGGGTGAGCAAAGTTCACTGATGTGCCTTGACCTGCGACGATCTCTTATCTGTTCTTTTCTTTTCTTTTCTCTTTTCTTTTCTTTTCCTCCTCTCTTCTCTTCATATTTCCTTAATCTTCCCTTCCTTCCCTTCCCTTCCTTTCCCTTATCTTCTCTTCTTTATTTCTTTCTCCTCTCTCTCTCTCTCTCTCTCTCTCTCTCTCCCTTTCTCTCTCTCAAGAAGGCTTCACACCCAATGTAGAACCCAACACAGTGGTTGAACTCACAACCCTCTGATTGAGACCTGAGCCGAGATCGAGGTTTGGCTGCTGAGTGTTCTGAGCCGCTCAGGCGCCCCTCTGGGATGATGTTTTAAAAGCCAAAATTTTATATATCGATTAAATTCGGTAATATATATATTTTTCTGCCTTGGAAACTTATTTCACAAAAAGCTATGTGTTTGTGCAACCTAGAACTTACTAGACAAGGTAACCGTGCTCTCTACACGCCGAAAGTGAATGTAAGACCTTTCGTTTCCCAGACAGGACTTCTCAGTGTTGTAAGTGAGAGTGGCACGCTTTACCGAGTTAAAAAAGGTGTAAAACACTCCTTACTTTAGTCAGTGGGTATGTATAATTAATGTGCAGTAAATTATACGGCTCTGGCTTAAAGCTTGTTTAAATGCATAGAATTTGAAGTCGAATGAAGAAATAAAATAACTTTTGGAGCAGTGTAATGTACTATGTTGATCAATTTTATAGGGGAGTGGTGAATATTTAATTAATCACCTTTTGACAATTATTCATACTGGTCGGGATCAAGGTCTCCATTAAAGCCGAAGAATAGCTTCATTACAAACGACCCATAAAAGTGTCAAGTGCTGGCTGGGAAGACAAGTAATTCCCTTTCCCTTTAAAACCATTAGACGGAGTGATGGGGGCAGGGAAGGTGACAAAGTGCATAATCGCGTGATTACAAAGAAAAGCTTAAACAGTAAATTTGACAGCGAGGTTGGAGAGGTAGAGGATGAGGGTTATAAAGCGACGCCTGTCTTCCTTCCAGGAGCTGTAATTTTCTAAGAGGACAGGAACGGCTGCCTTCTGTTTTTTGCCGGACTTTTTCTTCATCTGGCAGTATTCGCTTAGGGTCCGGGCGTGCCAAGGTTCTGGTGCCGGCGGATGGAAATACAGGAACAGCGCTGACTTTTTTTCGGAACGCCTCTTTCTCGACGCCCCTCAGCAGAGGCAGAGCACGTCTGGATTGATGCCCGAGAAGGTCGGCCTATCGGAACGGCGTCTAGACAGCAAAGAGGGACCAATATTTCAGCGGAATCCCCACATGCGTTTTCGGGCCCGGCTTCGAGGACTCAGAACAGATCGATCATGGTGACTCCTCTTCCGCCCGAGAACAATCTGGAAAGTTGATAACCGCTAACGTTTCACTGAATCCATTTCTTAATTCTTCAATATTGACCAAGAATCCTGGACTTTTATCAATTTTCACAGGCTCGGATAGGTCTCTGGGCTTCCGGAACTCATGCGGGTATTTCCCAGAGTGAGAACTATTTTCTTTCCTCCATGACTCAGTGGTGAAAAGTCATCGATGAGAATCTCAGGATTCCGTGACCTTGAAGAAAATAATATAAAATAGACTTGTTCTAAAGGTCCTCTCCTCCCCTCCTAGCTGAGAGAGGGTGTCAGGGGCTAGGACCAAACTCCGGCTGTGAAGGAGTCTGCTAGCGGCCAAGGCTTGCAGGCCGAGCTGTCTGCATTGTGATAAGTCTTTTGGACACTCGAATTTAACTATAATTATACGGAGCCTCCTCGGCTGGTGGAATTTTCCTAAAATCGAGCAAACTGTAAACAGCTGTTCCTTGCTTTCACAGAAAGATAACGCTTGGGCTTTTGTAAAAAAAAGTTCAGCGCGCCTTGGCCGTCACCGAGACGCGTCTGTAACACCCGACTTCTCTTTGTTTCTTTGAACCTCGTCTCCTTTAAGACCCTACACCCAGGGCTGCAGTGCACACACCCGCACACACAAGTTCAAGTGGCCACTCTTAAAAACTAATGGCTATTGACTCTCGTTGGGATCTCTGTGATGTTATCTGGCCCCGTAAAGATTTTGCGGTATGCCGTTTACACTGTATCTGGTGATTGTATAATCATTATTGATTTTCCTTGTGTGTAGTACCTATGTCAAACAACCTAATATATTTAAATGGTGATTATTTCAGTTCCATATCTACTCTTAGATAAGATCAAAGGTAGTTAAATGCACGGTAGATGGGGGGAAAGATAGCATAATGTATTTGCACCTCAACCCCTGCTCTTATACAACTGGACGACAATCGAGAGTATTTAATAATTAACTTTCTAAAACGCGTGGAGACTTTGGGCCTGCAGAAGAATGAGGCTGGCAGCTGGAGGGGAAGCGTCCCGGACTTGCAGCCAAAGGCGTGCGGCCGCGGGAGTGCCAGCGTTGGGATGGATTGCTTTCCAGAGATCCTGGGAAATCACTCCACGTGCTTCATTTACTCCTTGTTTTTTGCGCAAATCCTCCTGAAGACGCGAGAGCCGAATCCAGCTCGCCTGGATTTCCCGGGACGTTGCCACTGCTCGCCTGAGGAGTGGGGTGCGCGAGGGGCCCCGGCCGGGGTGAGCGGGCCTCGGCAGGCCAGTCTCAGGGGCGGCTGTGTTACTGGGCTTCGTGAATCATCAGACAGGGCCCCGCTTGCGCCGCTGGGGAAGCCCTCCGCTGGGTGCGCTTATCCGAAGGCGAGGCAGGCTGATTTTGTGGTTCCGTCATAGTTTTCTTGATGTCATTTCTTCCCAGAATACACTGTGGGTTACAGTTTTTGGAATCCTTTGTAACCGATGCAAACAAATGCTCATTCTTTTGAAAGACATCTAAGACAGTCTGATGAGTATTTTCAGTCTAGTTAGAAAACTAAATCTCGAAAGGAGGCTTCGCGTCCCCACCCCGAGAGACACCTCGGACGGCCATCATTTGTCGTCTGTCCGTGCCACGCCCTGTGCCCAGTGTGAAGGTGCCCCCCTGCCCCGTTCCCCCTCCCTGGGCCGGGGGTGGGGGCGGCCGCTGTGCAGGGAGCCTGACAGAGGCCCGTGGCTTCCGCGGCGTCCTGAGAATGTTCCGCAGAGGGTCTCCGGACCCCGCATATTTCTCCTTTCGTAACGTCGGTCAGAAGGTGCCCTGTTTAGTCGAGGTGGCTGACAGAACACAAGGCTCTTCCTGGGAACCCCCGAGTCCATTGAACGTCAGGTCCTTCTGTTGGAAAAGTTCGCTTTGACGGACGGGCTCACGTTCGCAGACGGAAAGTTCTTGGTACAAAATGCACCGAGACCGCTTTTAAATTTCTAAGGTGGTTTTGGATCTGGTTTCCCGCGAAGCCAAACGATGCCCGGCAGGGACGTGCCCCGGACAGTGACGGGCCCAGAGTCCAGGCGGAAAACCCCCAGGGGAGGAGGGGTGCGGCCTGCCCTGGAGGCCAGGTGGGCCTGGCGTGCGCCTGGGGCTGCGAGTTCCGTGGTGTTCCCCCCCCCCCCCCGGGCCACCCACCGTGGGACAGAAGGGACACAGTCAGACACGCTTCCCTGCGTTTCCCTCAGTGTCCCCTGAGCCCTTGCTTGGCTGCGCCCTGAACACCGAGGCCCGAGAGGAGCTGGTGCGCACTTGACCCTGACGCAGGTGGAGGAGCACGGTCAGGGCCGTTGTGCAGCCTCCGGCCGCCTTGCTGGGGCGTCTGGTTAGGTTTTCATTTGATTTGCTGGTTTTCACTGACTCCCCATTTAGGTTTGGAGTCCAGGTCTGTACACTAGTTACCCTGCAACTAAGCTCGTGGGTTTAATGACCTAATTTTTTCAGTTATTTAAAATTTTTTTAACGTTTATTCATTTTTGAGAGACAGAGACAGAGCATGAGTGGGGGAGGGGCAGAAAGAGAGAGAGAGACACAGAATCCAAAGCAGGCTCCAGGCTCCGAGCTGTCAGCACAGAGCCCGACACGGGGCTTGCACTCAGGAACCGGGAGATCATGACCTGCGCCGAAGTCGGAGGCTTAACTGCCTGAGCCCCCCAGGCGCCCCTTTTTAGTTACCATATTGTTTTCTTGTAGATCAAGTGCCGGCGAGCAGAATATAGAAGATTTTTACGTTATAGGAGGTGTATACTGGCTGTTTCCCCAGGCCGTCTTATTTTCAAATACATTTTATGCACTAGAAGAAGAGGCTGCTTTGGGCCACAGCGAGATAGAAAGGGGCCGAAAGGGCCCCTCTGAACCCCTGCCGCACCTGAAGCTGGCGTCCTCACGCACACACGTCCACGCACCCACCCGCATGCTCCGCCGACCCTCGGCATGCACAAGCAGGGGCGCACACTTGAGCACACGTGCGTGTGCTCACACACACTGTACACACTCATTAACTCGCGTGCACATGCGTTCACCTCCACAATCTCTGTGAAGCCCGCTTCTGCAGGCACGTGTGGTCACCCACTTGTCAAATCTCCTCCACCGTCCTCTGTCCGGGACTCGCAGCAAGGGCGGCCATCGGTAAGGGGGCTTTCTTCCTGACGCTGCAGGGAAGTCACAGTCCGAAGCGCGAGCGTCTACTTACCAGTGAGAGGCCGTGCGGCTCAGCCTGACCACTGATCCGTCCGGTCTTAACAAGACCCGCTTCTCCCGGGAGACGTGTCTTTAAGGGTCACCGTGAGTAGGTCCGTGGCGGCCACACTTTCTTGAATGCCTCTGCGTTACCGGTTGACGGACCCTAACTACTCTTCAGATATTTAAATAACATTTACCCTTACCTCTTATTTTGATATATTTTTACCCAGATGGCTAGCTAATTTCCTGACTGTTGTCCAAAAAATCTGGTCCGGAACCCTGAGCAGAAATGAATGCCAGTCACGCCCCTCGCAGTGGAAAGTGCACAGGGACGGAGCCCCTCCCCGCGGCGGTGCGGGCGCAGTGGGGTGCGGGCCCCAAGCTGGCGGGGACATTTAAGCTGCAAAGGGCAAGTTCTTATTTCACATTCAGGAATACTTTTATTTTCAATTCACAGCGTTTGTTGGTGTCAGAAAGAAGCAGGAAGCCAAGTGGACCAAACTTGTTCTCTTTGAAAACAACGCAGATCAGACAGGGTTGGTGCTGAGGCGCCATCGCCGACCGCTGCTCGCGGCATCCCCCGGTCCCCTGCGACCCCGCGGAGTTATCCCTTTACGGGGTGGTTTGTCTTTCCTTTTTTCTTTTTTAATTTCAGTATCTTTTTCTTGGAAAAGTAGCTTTCGCGCTGGGGTATTTACAGAAAGCTGCGGTGGCTGGCAGGTTCTGGCTGTTGTAGGAGAAGATGCTCTCAGGATCCGCACGGGCCGCCAGGGGGGAGGCAGGCTGCACGCCCCCGTCGCACTCCACCTGGGAACTGCCTTCTTTCGTTCCCTTTTCCAGCCATTGACAGCTGGCTTCCATAGAAAGTTGTGTTTCACCAGCTGGAGCCGTCATTCCACCTTGAGTCCATTTTAAACAATCTGGGGGACCGTCGGGGACACATATGCCCCTTTTCACTCGCTCCCCGTGATTCCCACCCAGTGGCCTCCGCAGTGGCTTCCCAGCGGGCCCACTGAGCAGCCACGCCAGTGAAGTCGGGACCGCGTGGTCTCCAGGGATGTTTCAGACAAAGGTTGTTTGAAAGCTTGGGTATAAACATTTAAAATTTTAAAATTTCACCCGGAATGATGTGTTCACCCAACTCTTAAGGAACTCCTGTTTCTGGAAGTTATGAAGCTAAATGCCTAGGCAGATTTTTGACATTTCTCTTGCTCTTTCTTGTGATTCTCCCTGGGCTGTGTCATGAGGGGGAGGGAGACTCGGGTCTGGGGAGGTTCAGTGGCCGCTGTGGAAACTCTGGCCCTGACACCTCCGTGCCGACGAACACCAGCAAGCCGCCAGCTCCGTAGACTGGGGTCAACTTTTTTTTGACTTCCACATGCTGTGAAAGCATCTCCGGCTATGGAATTTCTGTTAGGGATTCCCTGTGTCCCACCAAGAACTCTCCAGCGTCACAGGGCTGCCTGCCCTCCGTTAATCGGTCCCCTGCCATGTCCTTTTCAACCTCCCCTTGCTCCTCGTAGTCCGACGTTTTATTTTATTTTTTATTTCATAGGAGTTTATTGACTCTCCCAACAGATAAGTCCAGGGGCTGGTATGGAATTCAGGGATGGCTCGATCAAGCATCTGGCTAGTTTAGCTCCGACCGTCTAAGAACTGCCCTCCACCACTTGCAGCTGTCACCCCGGATTCGCTTCTCTTACAGTGGCGGATAAGGACCAATTCCTACTCCGTGCTCTCCTGATCGCATGTTTTCTCCCAGTTTGTCGTCTGAATGGGGTCCTAAGGGTCTGCTGAACCCAGGACAGAGTCTGGACACCGGGTTGTGCTCCCTGACCTCCTATTGCGACGTGCCTCACGGCAGGTGCTGCTGTAGTCAGCTTCCCACAGAGCGGACGGCCCAGCGGGATCGGGTGAGGGGTGACGTTGTCGTTCTCCAGGTCCTCAGCACATGGACAGTCATTCGGTAGCAGTGACCGTCCTGTTGTCAGTCTCGAGAATCGGTCGTGGTGACGGGGACATGTGTGAAGAGTGGACCAGGAGAAGCTGCCTGCTCTTCCCTCCACCGGGACCTGCTCGGACGCTGCCGGCTCAGAGCGCGGGCGGCCCTGCCCGCCAGGTAGTGAGCGCACAAGGTAGAAAGTGCCACTCCCCCTCCGTTCCCTTTGACCCCAACTCGTCAGGATTCTGAGCTCTCGGCCCCGCCCCCTGACCTCAATCCAAGCCTCTGCCCTGTTGTCCGGATCCCAGGAGCGCAGCTCTCTCCTGCTGCATTGAGTGGATTCACTCGCCACCCCTGGAGTCACATGTGGGTTTTCAGGGGGGCTCCCACCCCGGCCTTGTCCGTGGCCGAGGCCCCTCTGCACCTGACAGCTGCCTGGGGGCACAGGGTGGACTTGGATAACTGCCTCAGTGTTTCCGGAGGAGGGCCTGTACGCCACCGAGCTGTCCTGGATCTTGGTGTTCAGAGTGACCCAGAGGAAGCCCAGCCCAGCGCAGGCTCCCGGAAAATCCCACCTACCAGAGAGATGGCTTGAGAAGCCAGCGCACCGCTCGGCAGCCGCGGCGCGAGCTGCCGTCTTCACTTCGTCTCTGCGTTCCTCTTGCCAAGCGTTGCCCGGAAAGTTGCTGAGGCGAAGGAGACGTGCGGGTGCAGTGACCACTGCCGTTTCGCAAATGCACACACGAACCGCCCGGCTGCCCGCAGATGGCCCGGCGCGGCCAGGACAAGTCGCTCCTGCTCCAGTGCGGATGACGGCGTCCTGACAATCGCAGACCCCCGATGCTTAAGGTCTAGACTTATTATTATTGCCAATAATAATAAAAATGAAGAAAGCGTATTCTCCACCACCGTGCTCGACAAACACTGACTTTCCTGAGGTCTGCATGGTGTTCTAAGACTTCCTTTCTTTCGTCTCCAGGGCGGATGGGTGTTTCATAGCGTCTCTCTTTCCAAACGAATCATTGGCATCCTGTTGATCCCCTCACGAGAGGACGGTTTTAAGATCTCATGTCTTTATCTAACGTCTTCATAATTCAGTCAATTACAGACGTCGGGCAGACCCGTTGATTTTTGTGAAGGAATTCCTTTTCAGTGAGGAGAATGCCCGTGCGTGGAGGCGGTTTTCCCTCCAGACCGTCGAGCCATCTTCTAAGCAGACTCTCCTGCGGCCGAGGAGGTTGGTCCGGACGGCAGAGCCGAGGACGGGGGCTGCCCTGTTTTTCCGGGCAGAGGGCTTCCGGCCGGGGGCTGCAGCCTCGCGTTATTAAACAGTAATTACAGCCCGCAGGTCCAGTCCTTGGCGCTCGCTAATCTTGGTGAGTGTTTACATGCTACTATTTGTTAAATGGCAACGTTTATTGATTTGGCAAATTCAGTCCTACATTGTAGATTTTCTCTCAGTCTGTGTTGCTACATGCGGTTCAGCATTTTTAAATGTCAACGGCAAAGTATTATCGATCGGTAATTAAAAGTGCAGAGAAAAATTAGCATAGTAGAAGTTTGCGGTCATTAGTACGAGTACCACGGGGCAATTATTTACTGTGTTTTAGCGTTTATTTTCCTTCCTGTTATTGGCAGAGAGCGTCATGCTCGCCCGACAGTTTTTGTTTGCTAAAAAGGAAAGTTTTCACATCAATAAGAATTAATGACATACAATGCTTTTTGAAAATTTGCCTGTCGGTTTCCCCGGTGCATGAACGAGCTAACCCGGAGAGCTAACATCTTCGTGCTTGAGCAGACGGAAGAGAAGCCGGAGCTCCTTGGGCCGGCCAGGACCACACGGCCCCCCGGCCCCGGCAGTGGGGGTCCGGCCGAGACCGCTCACGGAAACCTGCAGACGTGAGCTAGACGGGACCCTTCGCTAAACGTTCATGCCCGATATTCTCAGACACACCGTTGACTGTGACCCGCTGCATTATCTAAGTGTGTTTACACTAAGCAAGTCGTGTGAACGGGCTTTATTCTGAAAGCGCAGCCATCCGGCCATCCCGTTAGGAGTAGCCAGTGCCCTCAGGAATCCATAATCATCAAATCGTGTTTAAAACTCTAAAGCACGAAACCAACACCACAAGTGCGCTACCTATGGGAGTGCGGCCTGGGGCCGGCTGGGGACGAGGAGGGCCGGAAGGGCCTCTGCACAGAGCGCACGTTGTCAGGAGTGAGCTGATGGGGCCACCACGTTTGGGTAAGGAAGGGGGCTCACAAAGGGCTCGGAACCTCCGCTTGGACTGCAGGCAGAGTCACTACAGGATGATTATAAATTCCAGCGCACAGGCTCATTTCCAGATGATATGCGGACGGCCTGGGAGACATGTTTCATGAGGGAAAGATCTCGGGGAGGTCAGGGCAGGCGATTGGGGCCCGGCCCAGGTGGTGGCTGGGGGCAGAGGGGAGGGCTGCCGAGATTTCAAACAGACCTTTGGGGAGGAGAAGTGGGAGGCGGGGTCACTGCCTCAGCCCCCCATGCACCCCTCCCTCCCTCGCGCCCTCCTCCATCCTTCCAACAAATCAGCACCTCCAAGTCTGTAGAGTCACTTCTGAAGAGCTGGCTTCCCACGAGGAAACGGAGTAGCACTTGGACAGTTTCGCTGCAGGACAATGACCTCCGCAGTGTCGTCGGGCCAGGGTATCTTGGAGGCGGGGAGCGTCCGCGAGGCTGAGCGCGGCTGGGGGGGAAGAGCGGGCAGTTCCACCCGGTTTGAATGAAGCGGGTCGGTGAAGTTGCAGAGAGGCGGCCGCGCGGGTGCAGAGAACAGTGTCCGCGGTGGAAGAGGTTGGGGATTTGACAAGAAAAGGTGGTCCCGACCTTCGGAGGGAGTGTTTGTGATGCCACAGTGACAGCAAACTCCCTGCAGGAACGAGGAGATGCGACGGATGAAATAGCACGACGCTCCTGGCGCGCACAGTAAACGCAGAGCGAAATGAAACAGGCTCACGGCAGACAGGAAGTCGAGCACAGGCAGAAACGAGAACGTGACGGGGCCGCGGGAGCAGACGGGGAAGCGAGCACGTAGGAAGGAGAAGGAGGCTCCTCACGCTGCGTCTTCTGCTGCGGCTGCTGTGTTTTTCGCTCGCTCCCGTCCTAGCCCGGCTCTAACTGCTGGCACGCGGTTGGCGGTGCGGCAATACCACTGAGTGGGTGAACAACCGGCACCGAGGGGGAGCCCAGGAGGGCGGTCGTGAGCTGGCCGGGCCCCGGCGCCGGGCGGCGTCCTGGCTGAGAGTGGGGCCTTGGTACCAGCTTCCCTGAGACGACACCCTCCCCGTCCCTCATCGGTTGGCTGTTTTTGACAAATTACAGTTCGAGTACCTTCCCGAGACCTGCGCGCTCCGACCGATGCAGGGACAAGACCCACACCGGCAGGGGTCTGCTTTGAGGACGAGAGGAAACAGGGTCTGTGGGACCATTAGAAGTGCCGGAAACGGTACATGTGAGATCCACGTCAGCTGTGCCGACCGACCGCGGTTGCAGGGACAGTCAGCTCCTGGGGCGCCCGATGGTCTGCAGCAGATCGGTAACCAAGGCAAAATCCCCGGAAGTGGGCACGCGTCCACGGGCGTTCCTCGGCCGATAGGGTGTTGTGTTGGGATCTCAACATAGGTTTGGTCTGTTTGGTTCCAGCAGGCATTGGACCGAGGATCTCAGGAGCAAGGCGGAGTGGGGGGAGGGTGGAGCTGGGTGGCTGGACAAGGCAGGATGGGGGGCCCAGGCTGGGGCCGGCGGTGACCGCACGCCCAAAGGGTGGTCGAGATGTAAACAGTCCCCAGGACACCAGAGCGGAGACGCCGGGAAGGGTGAAGAGCTGGGGCTGCAGGAAAGATATCTTAAAGCAGGACTTTGATTTTTGCCCTTTTTTCTAGAAGACACACCTAGGAAGCATAGCGATGTGAGGGGGCACGGATTTGGGCTCAGTCTGGTGTGAGCGAGAGGCCATTGCCGCTTCAGTGCCGGACCGGAGCTCCCGTCTGGGGAGGTGTTCAAGCACAGCCCCGGGCGCCCCTCGCTGCTGGCGTCCCGTGGGCGGCCGCCTCATGTGAGCGACACCTGTATTTCCAATTGGAACATTCTGGACGGGTTCAGGACGGCCAGGAAAGGGCTGACTGCCCACGCCAGGCGGGAGGAAACCCACAGCTGCAGATTCTCAGACGTTAGGGCGTGAGGGTACAGGTTTGAGGAAACAGGACTCTGTGCCCCGCTGAGGCCAGCGAGGTCCAGGGGCCATGGGGTGGGTGTAGGGAGGTGAGGAGGGTGGCCGCTGGGCGTACCTGGGCCTTATTTTGAGCCCATGCGATGCCATTTGCTGGAGCTAAGCAATGGGCACAGCAAGTCGGAGAGAAGGGTCAGAGCCACAAAACCGGTTACCAGAGGCTACAGGTCAAGTCAGACCAGGCAGAAGGCAGTGGGCCTCGTGGCCTTGTTCCGGAGTGAGCGGCCACTCCTTCATCCACTTCCTTCTTCCTGTGGACAGCTGTTCACTTGGCCGGCCTTGAGCTCATCCCGAGCGCCGAGCACCTTCCAGCTGGGCCTGGAGAGCCACGGTGGAGGGGCTGCCCACGCCGCCCTCGCCCAGCCTGGAGCGTGCCCTGGACCCCACGGCCCAGGGCGAGCCTCTCTCCTGGGGCTGAGCACGACAGCCACACGCGGGTCGTAGCCCGGAAGGAAGAACTAACGCCTGGGCCCGGGGCGGTGGCTCCTCGCCGAGGTCCCCCAGGAGAAGAGATCGGGGGGCAGCCCCGGCCAGGCGGCCCCACTGCGGGACGCTACGTGGTTCACCACGGGCACAGAGGAGCGAAGTGCTTCCGGGGAGGAGGGCATGCCCCCACCTGGCGGCGTTTGAGGAGAAGGGAAGTGGTCCAAGGCCCGTGGCAGGGGCGGCGGAGGGAAGGACGGCCCTTCCGGGGCAACTGGAGGCAGGCAGGCAGGGGGAGGGGCGTCGGCCTTCTGCCTCGAGATTGTGCCCCGGTTATGTTTCCCCATGCTTGAAACGCCACCGACGCCCCAGCAGTCAGTACGGGTTAGACGCGGGGCTGGGGACAGAGGCACGTGCTTGCCGAGGCCGGGCTTCAGGTGCCCGCGCTGCGCGCCAGGGGCAGGCGAGAAAGGCTGACTGCAGGGACCACGTCAGCTGGCTCCCCTGGTAGGTGAGGAAGCCTCCGTCTTCAGCAAGATCAAAACTGAGATTAAAAAAGTCTTTAACGTTCATTTATTTTTGAGTGGGGGAGAGAGGGAGTGAGCGAGCAGGGGAGGGGCAGAGAGAGAGGGAGACACAGAATCTGAAATAGGCTCCTGGCTCTGAGCTGTCAGCACAGAGCCTGACACGGGGCTCAAACTCATGAACCCTGAGATCACGACCTGAGCCAAAGTGAGAGGCTTAACCAATTTAGCCACCCAGGTGCCCCCGGAACTGCAGATTTTAAATGAAATTCGGTGGGACGTGGTCACTAGAAGCAGTGCTGCAAGTAAAGACGACGGCGAGGCTCCCCGAGTTTGCAAACCTACAAAGGAAGGAGGCTGGAGTGAGGCTGGGGGCTGGGGGATGTCACAGAGGGATGCGGGCTGATCCTGAGGGGGAGGTGGCCGTCTAGGAAATTAGTGCTCTATATTTTAAAAGAATTGAAATCTATTAAAAGCCACGTTTTCATTTGGTTAATAAATCCTATATAGGAACAACAAATAACCAAATAATTAAAGCAAATCCAATCTCTTTATGCAAACAGCCTTTAAAGAGCCCTTAATTTACTTTTAAACATAAATATTAAATAACCCCCAACCCTCCTAAGAGTCACGTCTCCAGCTTTGCTTTCCGGAGGAGCTCTGCCCCCTCAGGTTCGGCTGCGCGGGGAAAACTCTTTTGTCCGTGGCGTCCACCGCCTGCCCCTCCCCTCTCTGCTGAGGGCGCGGCGCCCTAGTCCTCTCTGCTGGGGACCCATCTGACACAGTGACTCAAATATCCATCACTGAAGGTCCCCAGTCTCTTGGACATTAGAACTTGGAATTAGAATTTGGACTGGAAGACTGGACATAAAGCTGGAAAAAGCGTTTTCATGGGATTTCCCTGATTGATTTTGCACATTTGATGATGACGACGATGGTTTTAAACCACAGTCTATGATTCGGACGCATCCAGGAGCTCCTGCAGAGTCGGCGCGCCAGCTGCTGGTCAGCGTTTCACCTTAAGATCGTCAGAAAAGAATAAGAACGGAGAAAGATTCCACGTGTTCTCCTTGTCTCCTTGTCCTCATATTCTTTCTGTGTTCGTGCTTCAAGGATCCTCAGGTAGAACACTCCAGGCTTCCAGAGATACGTCCCCGACTCCAGCCCGGCCACCCTCACGTGGGCAAGGAGGAAGCTCCGGGAGAGCCAGAGACCCGCTCAAGGTCAAGGGACAATGGCTGAAACGCGGTCACACGGGCGTCCCGCTGCCTATTCACCGAGCGTTCCCTGATGCGACGTGTGGAAAGTAGCCGTCAGGTGACAGGAATGCCGTGGCGAGCATTATCCACCATACAGATGCCTTTTCTTCCTCGTGGACGAGCCCATCACGTTCTGATAAAGGGGAAAAAATACATTCTTTGCCTACAAAATACCATATAAATACAAAAGGATGTTTCTTAGACAACGTTCCAAAGAGAATGAAAAATATACCTGTACTTACTGTCTGGAAAACGTGTTTCTGCATTGCCTTCGTTAAGGAGTATTTCCTATTTTGTGTTATACCTTTGTACTTTCTAAGTTTTCTGTCTGTTTTTTGTTTGTTTTTAATATTCACAAAGCAGAGCCCGAAACTCTTCCGAGGTTTGGGACTTGAGTCCGATGGCGTCTCTGGACACTTGAGAGGAAGGGGCGGTCCGTTGCTGATTCTTTAACACAGAAGATCTTTCTTGAAATGGCAAACTATGGAAAATTGTCATATGATCGGTGTTCCGGTAACGGGAAGGCTTTTCCTACAAATGGCGTCTGAGGGCGTCTCGAAGTCCAAGACCGCTTCCCACAGCCAGTTAGCCATCCCGTAAATGGAGCATTGTCCTACGCATCCCTGTTTCCAATGCACAACACCATATGTATGTCCTGAGAGAGAGAGATTGGCGCGGGAGGCATTCGTAGGACCTCAGGCGTGATGGAACGCCAGCTAGACCTCTCGTCCCAACCCTTTGATGGAGTCGAAATCGATTCCTTTGAGTGGAATGGTCTTATTCATCACCTCGCACTCCGTATTAGCACAGCCCCCAGCTGGAGGCTGCACCTGCCCTCGTGCCGCGGGGCGGTGTGGGGCAGTGCCGGGTGGGCCCAGGTGAGCGTCACCGTGGTGACAGGACCTAGGATGAGCCGACTGCTCACCCTCGGGGCCTTGGGTCAGGCCAGCGCTGTGCTGACCATCCTGGGCTGGGCTGATTGCACGCGGTCCCGCCGCTGGCTCAGGTAACACCTCGCATGCGCTGGGCGCCCCACCCGCTCCCACGCCCCCAGAGCTGGTTTCTCCTCCCCCTGCCCGTCATCGACGGGTGATCGTCTATCGGTTGCTGGCCTTTTCTTTTGCAGTCGCTTTGAGGAAGGAGTTGCCCTGCGAAGACAGATTCTGGCTGACTGCTTCTCCCAGGGAGTCTGACGCCGAGTCTTCAAAGGGAAGCAGGGCCGCTAGGTCACAGGGAGCCTGGCCTCCGTCACCCGGTGGTGCCCCGGCACGCCCTGCGTTCGGCTCGGGGAGGAGTCGGGAAGCAAGGGCATCTCTAGGGCCGCAGGCGCAGAGCGGGCCGCCCCCCAGAGCCCGGGTCACCTGGGAAGGGAGGGCCGATGCAGACGACCGAGATCACCGGATGCCACCAACACCGTCCGCGGCCCTGCGACCTTGAGGATCTGAAGGCACCCTGCCTGGAGGCTCAGGGGCTCAGACGTGAGGAAGGCCACCGCTGCGAGCCTTCAGGCCACACCCGACAGGACACTCCGGGAAGGGAGCAGCAGTTCCCGTGGGTTATCGGGATCCCCCCCCAAGGAAGGGGAGGCATTTGATGGGGGGATCTGTCGGGTAGTGGGGTTGGACAGGGAGAACGGTCTGCGACAAAAGCAGTAGGATGGAGATCAGTGCCCCAGCGAGTGGTTCTGTCCCCGGGAGGAACCATCAGCCCAGACCAGGGGACGCAGGGCATCTCCCACAAGCACGCGGCTGGGGTGGTCATGTCACAGATGTGGGGTTCACTGTGTGATTTGGTTTTCACTTAGTGATGTCGGTCTTAGCGCGTCGTTACCAGATTGTCTTCTATGCCATTGTGAAGCAAAAATTCCCGTTTGCTGCACTGAATCGTAGAATGAACTAGAGACCCTCAGATCTGCCAAGTGTTCCTGCCCTCGAGTTTGCATTTTCATGCTCCTGGGTTGCACCTTAAGGTTGTATCAATGCCCAGTTGTCTCTGTGAATGAGGAAGTGGGCTAGCACAGCAAAGCGAGCCTCGGTCTTCTGAAAGTTAGCTGGAACACGTGGAGGAGTGAGGGTGTGGTGGGGTGAAGAAAGGGGCCCCCCCATGCTTATTCGCGAAGAAGACAGAGAATTAGCTGCGTCCAGGTTACAGGAGCACCCCTGCATTCAGTGAAGAAGGGGCACGTATCCCGTGTTGTTGGAGACCAGCCGTAGGGGCTCACGTGCGCGCCATGTGGCGTTGGGAGACTGGACCCTGGGAGTCACCTCACACGCATCTCCACACACTAGCCGTCTTCAGCAAAGACGCGAGTGATGAACCAAAGTGTGGCTGAGAGGCCACGTGCCGTGAGACTGGCGTGGCCGAGGCGGAGCTGGACTGCCCCATCGGCGGACTGTGGGAGAGGCAGGGAACCCGTGGGGACCGAGGTCGTGTTTGCTTGGACCGTCCCGACCTTAGCTCACTGCTGCCCCGATGCCCCGAGTGTTTCTGGGAATGACCACGTCTCCAAACCTTGGCTTCCCCGTTTGAAACTAGAGGTAAGAGCTACCTCCTCGGTGTGCGGGGGGATGTAGGTGACCCTCCCCGGTGACAGCAGCGGCCGCCACGGGGCGAGTGAGTGTCTGCGCCGAGGCCCCCACTGGCCCGTGGCAGCGCCAGCCAGTGTCCCAGAAACACCCAGCAGTTCGCTCTTTGGACAGAATGACGTCACACTTTCTTCATAATGACCGAAGACATTTTCTGTAAGTTCGATACTGTTCTGATGCATCCTGGAGAATATTTGGAAAATGTTCGTTTGATAACCAGGTTTTTACCAGAGTTTCTTTACTGCAAACTGGGAGACATTTAGTTTTTAGACCCAGAAATTAGAAGAGAAAGAAAAAACCCGCCTTTGCTACTTCCTTTAAGCATCCTTACACCAAAGTGTCATAATCTTTTCATTATTATAGACATGATGAATTTGGGGTCACTTCAAAATTGACATGTGGCCTTTCTCCATATTCTGTTAAATTTAAACATTTATCGGTACTTAAAAAAATCACCAGGCGGAGAGTCCTCTTATGTTTTGTGTGCTGGGTCTCGACCAGAGCAAACAATTATCACTAAAGCCAGTTTAAATTCACTCTTTGCTGGCTTAGCTTTGGACACCTTTCATCCCCAATTCTTTCAGGTTGGAAATAATTTATTTTGGAAGCCAGTAGGATAAGGATGTATGCTTTTCAAAATCTTTCAAATGAAAGATTTGATGGAGGGAGATTTCTTCTTTCTTAAAATCGAATGTGAATGAATCCTCTCCGGTCTGAGCCACGCCGTGAAGACCTGGGTTCAGAATGGCGCCCTTTTGTGGGAAGTGGCTCGCGTGGCACCGGGGCTTCAGGTAAGCACCCCTTCTCTCTCACTGCCGAGGCCGCCGTGAGTCAGGCTCACAGAGGACGAATTCCCCATTTACCATGCACCTCGGCTGCAGTCTGGCCGAAGCAGCAGCGAAGGGCACCCACCCACCCGTAATGAGCAGACTGTTCGCGGTGATGCGGAAAGCTTACTTCATTTTTGGGCAAACAACTGTATGGTTTTCAAGGCACGTGTGTTTGTTGACCATCACCGTGAAAAGGAAAACTCCCACATGCCAACATCTAGAACACGTTCATGTTGCTTTTCGGAAAGCCCCCTGCGACGCGAGCACCCTGCTTGTGGTGCTGTGACCCTGCTGGGTGCTGAGCGCCACGGACGTCCGGGGGAAAGACACCGCACCCTCGGGCTTCCGCTCGATTCCTCTACGGCCGCTCAGCACGGGAAAGGCGTTCCAAGTTCCCTTTCCATTGACATATGCTTTTCGGTCAGCCCGTCTGTGAATATCACCCAATGCGTCTGAGCTCCCGCCCCGCTTACTCCTTAGACATTCGCGGATGACGTTTTATCTGCTGGCCAGTGTTACGTCAAATGTTTCTCCACTAACTAATCCAGACCGAGATACAGTGAGCCCTGACATCCAAATCTTTTCGCTCCGGATGCCTCTCGCTCTCTGGATTCTCGGTGATATAAAGACACTACCGTTAGGTACATGTGTTCAGCACTTGTGTGGATGCCTTTGAACTCAAGCCCGTCACGCTGGTCAGGAATGGCCGTGTGTGCGTTTCTGTGTACACAGGCAGATATCGTCAGAAACCCTTCGCTGTGATGGTAACCTTTCCATACACTCTCCAACTTGTCTGGGTTTTCTTGAAGGTCGGCAGGGTTTTCAGCCGTGTTATCTGCTAGGTGTTTGATGGAATGGTCCAGATAACAGGCGAGAGCAAAGGGAAGAGAATTTTTTGAAGATCAAAAGTGACTGTTCATTTTGTTATCTGACCCCATCTGTTGTCATAGTAACAGGTTTCTTTTAACCTCTGTCGTGGGATGATTTGTCTCTATCTGCTCCGAATCCTCTTTCGGCTGGGGAACCGCGGCCGTGGCGTGCCGGCCCTCCCGCCTCTCTGTGAAGCCCTGCTGGGGTGGGGGTGGGGGGAGGCCCGACTCTCACACCGGAAAGGATTTAAACTGCATTTTCTTTTTAACCACTATCCTAATTTCGGAGGAGATAAAGCAACACAGGCAGTCTCTCCCTGATTTTACACGTGTAAGCAAATGTCAGTTAGAAATGAAGTGAATTAGCCTGTTGACTCGGCGACACCCAGGACGGGCTCAATATCGCCTCACATCCGTGACAGCCCGCAAAGTGACCAAGCTCGAGATGCTGTTTGAGGCGAACTTCTAACGGAGGGGGCAGAGTAAAAACCGCTCTGTCTCCTCCGCTGGCCCAAGAGGGGGGCGCCAGGAGGCCGGCGGCTCCCCGCGCCCACGAGGCGTTCCTGCGGCCCGCTCGCGTCAGGCCGCGAGTGACTGGAAACGTCCATCTATTTTTAAACAAAGCTTCCGGAAGACTGCGTTTCAGAAGGTGAACGTCTCCTGCTGGTCGTTTCGAGCAACTTGACGCACCTGCAGAATTCCTTCTAGGTTTCGTGGGAAAGGGGCCTTGGAAGTGGCACCTGGTGGTCCGGGGGCAGGCCCAGCCCGCCCGGCGGCTGGGGTCTGGCCGGCCGGGGCGGGCGGGGGGGCAGTTCTGGAACCGCCAGTGACCTGGGCAGCAGTGCGGTTGGCAGGGGGACGGGGCTCCTGCTCAGCGCTGCTTCAGCAGAGAGCAGGGAGAGTTCCTCCTTGCTCCCGGGGGCCTCTAGACCCGAGTCCCGCCAGTGCCTCCTTCCCGCATGCCCGGGATGGGGTGCATGGCCTTTGTTTAGTCAAAATGCACGACCGTAAGGTTTTTCCTCTGGCTGAAAACGCCGCCACCACCCCTCCCTCTAAGTACAAAGCACCCGACTCAGGAGGCTGAGACTCAGGAAGCAGGGGCAGTCGCCGGGCAGTTTCGTAACGGATTTGCCGAGACCCATGAGCCTTCCGCTTCCTGACTCGGACGGACTCCTCTCCTGCCGTGGAGGGTTCCCTCCGAGAACATCGACACGGCCACACGATGCGGGGACTGCCTCGGCCCACACCATCCTGGCCAGGACAGAGGTCACTCCAGAGAGCGGGGTGGAAGTCGCCTCGACGTCCCTTGTAAGGATGCTTTTCATTTACGTCGGGCGTGGCGCCCTGTCCTGCGAAACCTTGCTGTTCTCATCTACCAAGTGCAGACGACAGCCCCGGCCCCACGGGACTCGGATGAATGAGACACATTTCTAGAGAGCTTGCAGAGAGCCTGACGCGTGCCACCCCTTGTCCCTGCTACCGGGGGCCGAGTGCGGGAGCTGTCTCCACCGTGGCCTGTCTCCATTCTCCCATGTCCCCGCGCGTGCCATGGCATTCAGGCGCGTTGTCAGGGTCAAGGGCATGTGTTATGATACTTAGGGCTAAGTTTTGTGGGCAAACTAACAACCTGGGGCCCACGGCACAGGGATGACCACCTGTCCAGTGTCGGGAACTGTGTTCCTGGACTAGGACATGGTGAGGGGGCATCCGTTTGATGGTGGAGACCTTGGTGTCCTAGCAACTCTCCGCGCCCTCCTGGGGCCTTAGGGTTCAGCCTGTTCTACAAAGGTCTGACCTGATGACCCAACGTCGGTCCCATTTCTGCTGAGAGACCTTGCCCTCTGACAATCTCCCTTATGCGTCACCCAGCCAGACCAGGAGGCGAACTCAAACACAGCTCTGGGCAGCTGGGGTGGGAGCCACGTGTGCCAGTCCTGGTCCTCAGGGCAGGTGGTTCCCCAAGCTTCCCTCCATGCCGGGTTCCTCTTCCAAGACCAAGTCGCTCAGGTTTGCCATGCGGGCTCGTGGCGGGTAGGGGTCTGCAAACCAGGAAAGGAGTGGGAAGTTCTCAAGGCCAGGAGCAAGCCGAGGCTGCGGTCAGAGGAGGACAGGGGAGAGGAACCCCCTCCCGGGTGCTGCCCGGCGCAGGAGCAGTGGGGAGGGTCCTCGAAAAATAATGGTGACAACAGTTCTGATGCCGAGCCGGGGGGAGAGGGAGGGAGAATTGTGAGTTTTATGGGCAGAGAAATGATTAATATGTTTTCATAATAAAATTATTAAAATCCGCATCTTAATAATCTCTCGTAAAGACTATTATGTAAAATGGTTACGATGTATGTGGGTGTGTTTCTTCCCTACTGCTCTGCAAAAGGAAGAGCCTGGAAATTAAGAGCCAAGAGGGTAACTTCGGATCATTTAAATATTCACAGAAATAGCAAAATCTACTTGTGAGATTTGGATACGACTATACGTTTTTTTTCCATTTCTACTCATAAATTTTTTACAGAAACACAAAGAGCTTCCAAACCCAAGTGCGGGGAGTTAGATGGTACAGGGCGTTGAATTTATTTCCTCAGAATCTTGAATGTTAGCTTCAAAGTCTATAAATTTGATAATACATTTATTAACCTAATTTTCAGAAGGAACTTTTAGGATAGAAGAAGTTCTGTTCTCCAAAGAGCTATTCAAATTTTACTTTAGAATGATTAAAATACAACTTTCGGGGCACCTGGGGGGCTCAGTCGGTTAAGCGGCCAACTTCAGCTCAGGTCATGATCTCACAGTCTGTGAGTTCGAGCCCCACATCGGGCTCTGGGCTGACGGCTCATGAGAACCTGGAGTCTGCTTCGGATTCTGTGTCTCCCTCTCTCTCTGCCCTTCCCCTGCTCACGCTCTGTCTCTATGTCTCTCAAAAAAATAAATAAATGTTAAAAAAAATTAAAATACAACTTTCTGGACCTTCCAGATATACTTTGAAGCAGCCTTTGGGCTGCTAACCACACGTGTTACCCACTTTTTTTATTGCCTGCTACAGCGTACCTCATTGTCCTTTATTTTGTGCCTTCGTCGTTCCCCTGGGCGTCTTCTGTCATAGGTGAGAACAGGCCAACAGGGAGCTCCCAGAGATGACAGAAACAGGGTTTTATTAATTCCCACGGGTTCAAGGGACGTATTGCTTACAAAGGTGGCATTTTAGGGTTCTGAGAACAAAACCCTTCCTGGAGCAGGTGTGTGGGCTAGGTCCCGTCACCCTTCGGAGGGACCTGGCAGTGTTGAGACGCAGCTCTGTGGGGACCACGTCACCCAGCACAGCGCCTGCCCATTGATACCGACACACGTGCGCCCGCGACCCGACATGGACGTTTGCTTCAGAGTCTGTGTCTCCCTCTCTCTCCCTGCACCTTCCCCTTTCGTGCTTTGTCTCTCTCTTGCTCTTTCAAAAATAAATAAACATTAAAACAATATAAATAAAGAAGTTTGCTGGGTCCTGTGAGCCGCGGCGATGGAATCCTCGCATACGTTCCGTTTCTTATGAGCTCCGCGCACTTAGCACGTTTAGCTCTCCAGCTCCTGCTGACGGTAGAGCTTCTAAGCCGGTCATTCGTCCAGCTACGCCAGTCTTTGAAGCTGATTACACCCACAGACTAACATCAGCAAAGAGCTTACATGTTAAAACCTTCAGCTGTGCACCACGTTGAGTCTCCGTGTCCCCTCAAAACCATTGGAGAGGTCTGAACAGAGCAGGGCTAGACTTCACGACATCAAAACAGGCCTCGTGTTGTAACGGTTACAAATAAAACCAGGAGGGGCACCTGGGTGGCTCAGTCATTGGGTGTCCAACTTCGGCTCAGGTCATGATCTCACGATCTGTGAGTTCGAGCCCCGTGTCGGGCTCGGTGCTGACAGCTCAGAGCCTGGAGCCGGCTTCGGATTCTCTGTCTCCTCTCTCTGCCCCTCCCCGACTCGTGCTCTGTTTTTCTCTCTCTCTGTCTCAAAAATAAAAAAAAAATATTCTAGGGGCGCCTGGGTGGCTCAGTCGGCTAAGCGGCCGACTTTGGCTCAGGTCACGATCTCACAGTCTGTGAGTTCGAGCCCCACATCGGGCTCTGTGCTGATGGCTCATCAGAGCCTGGAGCCTGCTTCGGATTCTGTGTCTCCCTCTCTCTCTGTCCTTCCCCTGCTCATGCTCTACCTCTATGTCTCTCAAAAATAAATAAACGTTAAAAAAATTTTTTAAAAATATTTTTAAAAATAATAATAAAAAATAAAACCGGGAAAAGCTCATAGACAACGATATGAATGTTTTCAGGAAAAACTGTTTTCTTTGTTTTTGTTTTCACATTAAAATGTTGTCTAAAAGCCTTACAGATGCTTCAAAAAATAGATCCTTTGCAGTCGGTGGGAAATCATTTATCGGTTGCCTTGATACCTGAGACACCGGCACGAAATGAGGTGACCAAATGCTGTATCTTCTACGGGTCGCATTCAATACCTGGCTTTAAGCATGTATCTAAGAGTGAGTAAAAAGGCCAAGAGAAAATGATTAAAATTAATTCATGGAAAAGGTAGAAAAGGAAATCCAAGAAATAAATTAAAAAAATAATTAAAAAGGAAAATCCAGTTCCGTCCCCCCCCCCCCTCCGTTTAGACCACATCCACTAAGAGAAACTTAAGACGATGGGACAGAAGACACCGTAGAGCTTCTAAGTAGAAAAAACGCTCATTCTTTAAATTGATTGAATAAATGTAAAGATAATAAATAAATAGTATCTGACAAACGTATCAAAAGAGCGAGTGGGCGCCAACAGAAATGAACCTTATTTCTCATGATTTACTCACCCCTACTTGCTTTTTTTTTCAATCCTAAAAACCCATTTAAATAAGAGTTTGGTTTTGAACGTCGTTATGTATGTGGCTCCTTTTTCATTAAGACTCTCCCCCCACAGAAAGCATTTTAAAGTAGTTTTCAAAGCTCTCCCACCAGACTTGTCTCTGAGAAGCAGGCAGAAGAGGGTCTGGCTCTTCAGATCTCTGGACTTGGGCTCTCCCAGCAGGTCGGACCTCAGGAGAGGACTTTGTCATATGGAAATGTTTAACGGTCCAGCTCGTAGCCTGCGGAGGCCGCCTTTTATCTTGGCAGGGTTTGAACATGATCCTTTCAAAGCCAGATAACCCAGGAAAGGCCTCGCAGTCAGTACCCGGCGCGTGCTCCCAAGCCCCTGATGGCTGTCTCCACGGAATCAGTTATTAGAATTCTAGAAAGAGGTTTTCCTATAGTTTTCTATTTGGGCTTCGATCTTCATGTCCCTGCAAAATAATATGCTCTCATCAGTTTTTTAACGGATGGAAGCCATTTTAAAATTGAAAAATAACGTTAGCTATGAAAACGTAGGCTTCGAGATTTATTTGAATTTGCACATCTTTTAAGTATATTGAACTGTTTGAAATCACACTGAACGCTCAGCCTTATCGGTTCCATTTGATGGCCCCTTACTGCTGTCTGACCCCAGGTCTACGTAGTCTGACTTCTGGGCTAATTTGAGAAAGACAGTGCATTCTCACTAATTTTTCACTATCGGTGCACTTTAAATCATAAAGACTTTGCAGTTCACACAGATAAGATCGGATGCAGATTGTTATTGGCCCGACGGTGTCAGTGTGGATTTTATACCCACAAAAGGGATGTTTGCCCACGAATTGGTCAGCCGCCTGCACAGCAACGCTTCCTCCAGGTCCTTCCTTCGCCTCCCAGCAGTCCTGAAGACCAGAGCGCCTCCAGCCAGCTGGCGGGAAGGACCAGGACTGCCCTCCCCCCATCCAGAGAGTACTATCTTCTTAGAGTACAGTAACAATTAGCATAAATGATGAAAGAGCAAGCTTTCAAATGATTCTCTGTCACAATGCTCTAGCGGTTTCTAAATGCCTACTTTCTGTTTCTGTTCCTAGCTGGTCTCGGACAGAGGATGAACAAAGGATGCAAAAGATGAAGTTGGATCCTTACACGATTTATAGAATTAACTCAAAATCAATCAGTGACCTAAATGTATGAACCAAAACAATAAAACTCTTAGAAGAAAACACACCGGTAAATTTTCATGACTGTGGATTTGGTGGTGGGTGGTAGTATGATACCAAAAACATGAGCAAACTACAAAACAGACAAGTCAGACTTCGTCAAACTTAAAAACTTCTGTCCTTCAAAGGACGCCAGGAAGAAATTTAAAAGACCATGGATAGGGGTGCCTGGGTGGCTCAGTCAGTTAAGCATCCGACTCTTGATCTCAGCTCAGGTCCTGATCTCACGGTTGTGAGTTCAAGCCTCACACTGGGGCTCTGTGCTGGGCCCCAACACTTGAACATAAACAAACCAATAAATAGATTAATTAATTAATTAATTAATTAAAATAAAAACAATGGGTAGAATGATAGAAAATATTCACAGATCATATATCTGATAAGGGGTTTGTACTGGAATACATAAGGAACTCGAATATAAGGAACTCTTACACTCAGCTGTGAAACGCAAATAATCCAACTTAAAAACCTGGACCAAGGATCTGAATATCCACTCCTCCAAGGAAGATACACAAATGTGCAGTAAGCACATGAAAGGTTGCACATCGTTGGCCTTCCGTGAAATGCAAATCAGAACCCTAGTGGGATGGTACTTCCCACCTCCTAGGAAGGCTAGAATCTGAAGTCGGATAAAAACACATGTGAGCACGGGGCGCCTGGGTGGCTCAGTTAGTTGAGCGTCTGACTTCGGCTCAGGTCACGATCTCACAGTTTGTGAGTTCGAGCCCTGCATCGGGCTCTGTGCTGACAGCTCAGAGCCTATAGGCTGCTTCGGGTTCTGTGTCTCCCTCTCTCTGCTCCTCTCCAACTCACGCTCTGTCTCTTCTCTCTCTCAAAAATAAATAAACAGTAAAAAAAAAAAACAAACAAACCAGGGCGTGGACATAGAAAAATCAGAAGCCTCACGCACCGTTGGTGGGAATGCATGATGGCGCAGCCCCTTTGGACGCAGCCTGGCGCCTCCTCAAATGTTAAATTAAACATGGACTCACCGTAGGACCCAGCAGTTTCACTCCTAGATATATACTCAAGTTAAACAAAAAATGTTCTCCACGCAAAAGCTTGAACACAAAAGTTCTTCCGAAGGACAGAAACAACTCAGAGGCACATCAGCCTACGGATGGATGAGCACACAGGGTCCATCGTGCAAGGGAAGATGAGTCAGGCACCAGAGGGAGCGCCATGTTGACCTGTGCGCACAAGACGGTGCACCTTGAGAGCGCGATACTGGGAGAAAGAAGCCAAACCAAATGCCGCAGAGTTGATGATTCCGGTACATAAAATGTCCGGAATAGGGTTATAGAGACAGGGAGTCGATGAGTGGCCTCTTAGGGCTGGGCCGTGGCGGGAGAAGGGAGTTCTTGCTAAAGAGTGTGAACCCCCCACGTGAGAACCCCCCCGCCGCCAGAGGAAGCCTGCACTCCCGCCCTCACGGCGCCGTCCAGGGACCCGAGTCTCCGCGTGGCTGCCCTGAGCGCAGGAGGCAGCCCTCCCAGCCCTGGACGGGTGGCGTTCTGTGGTGAATGTGAAGGCCGCTCCCGGGTCCTGGAGGCGCTCTCCGTCCTGCCACAGCGCCAGCTGGCGTCCGGCCCTGCGGACCTAAGGATGCGAAGGAGGCTCCCTCCGTCCCGTGGGGTGTCCTGCCCTCAGCGCCCCTCTGCTACCTTCCCCGTGCGGTCTGCTCCCAGGTGCTGCTCAAGACCTTCTCTCCAGGCTGGAGTGCCCCCGACGGCAGAGCATCGTCTCCCCAGGACTCGGGAGGAGCCTCCACAGTCCACACGGTCCAGCAGGACCCGAGAGCGGGATAGATGGTGGAGGGCGCTCAAGGGCATTGCCCTGAAAGGCGATTCCTGCCACGTCCAGCCTCGCTCACGATCCCACCGTCTGCTCGCTCACGCAGACACAACACATCTTTCTCAAGGCGACCGGCGTTGGGGCTGTCCTGGGGAGACTTGCGAGACAACGGATCCCACAGCTCTGGCCAAGTGGTGTTCTGGATTCCAAGTCTAGGGAACAAATACTGTTGACCTGTCAGGCAGTTAGCCACTCAACGTCCCGCCCCCTCCCCAGACTATGTGACATATTTTCCGTCATTTGTTTAAAGGAGCCAAGACCTGAGTAGATAGAATGTCATAGAGCAATTCCAACGTCCATGGATGGATTTGTGTGCGTGGGAGCTTTCCTGCTACTTGGCTTCACACACAAGCAGGAGGTGGTTCTCAAAGGAGATTCGTTCAGGCATGTGGCCCTGTTTTCTGGCAGCCTCCTCCTGATTTATTGTACCCCAACTTTAGAGTCCTAAAGAATGTCGGAGATGCAATGAAAAGTACAATGACCTATTTAAATGAACCGTTTGTGCTTAATGGAAACAAAACCTCTTGGCTTCATGGAGAGACAAGAAGATTAAAGTTATCTACACATAAATTTTAAAATTTTGGAAAAGGAAAAGAAAACGAAACAAGAGACTTACTGTTTTTGGTTTTCATGAAGCTGTGCACAAAGTGTTGGTGGCTGTGGCCCATTCACGCACCAAAGCCCCTCCCAGAATCCGGTCTGAGGTGTGATACTTGTAGCCTTGAGACTAACCTTCGTCGGGGTGCGTGACAATTGTCACAGCCCAACATGACTCCACCCTGCTGCTTCGAGACCTCCTTTATCAAGGCAAATGAGGTGATCCTTCCCCCACTAAAGATGTTTTGCTCCCCAAACATATTCCTCTGTTCCTCAGTAGATGGCGACCCATCCCCCAGCCTGTCTCTTTGTCAGGACACGTGTTGGTGAGACAGGCTGGGGGTTTGATGTGGGGCAAGTCAAGCTATTTTTAAAAATTAAAAGTCATGAAACTTTCTTCCCGACTGGTGGCATTTGATCCTTAGCCCCGGGCTCCCTGGCTCCTACCTTAAAACACAGGCCATCTCAGAAAGAAGGAAAGGAATAAAGGTAGGGAAAGAAACGAATGCTCATAAGCTCCTCGTTTGCTGCAGGCATTTTGTATATCGACCACTCTCTGCTTCTTATAATGATCCTTTGGGATCGATCATAGTGTTAGTGTGGTTTCGAAAACAAGCAATCTGAAGCTGACGATGTTTACAAAACTGGTCGAAGATCACAAAAAATGTTACTGAATAGAACCAAGAATGACCTGGCCATCGCTGTCCCGTGGTCCGTCCACCAGTCCCCACCGACCAAGAGACTCTTTTGCAAGGTGACTTTCAGCCCCGTTGGGTTAGTCTGGGTGATGGTGCCAGGTTGGTAGAACTCTCCCCCATTGCCTTCCTGCCTATGTCCCATGCTCGTCACCCCTTTCCTGGAAAGTCGCAGAGCCCAAAGAGGCCTGTGCCTGTTTGGAGTGTTCCAACTGGAGTTGTGGTAACCAATGCAAACATTCAGGCAGGCAGTGCTGCTGGGCTGGCTGACCCGTCTGCAGTGTCGCACACCGAGTCGGTTCTTGGGAAGGTCAGCTCCGGGGCAGTAAATAGACACCTGGGTGCCTGGCCAGCAAACTTGGTGTGTGAAGTGGGCTCTTCTGTAAACAGCCCCCAGAGGGCAGGCTTATTCCCCAGGGTGGAGCCCAACCTCCTGCAGCAGGTGTCTTGGGGAGCCCGGCTCAGATGCGGAGAGCCTCTGCTGTTGACAGTAGCCAGCAATAGCCTAGAAGAGCCCCCGGACACCCTCCGAATGTTCACTGTGAGTGAGCACTTACATTTGCACTTTAAAGGGCTTTATTTTTTAGGTTCCAGCAGAACTGAAAGGAAGGTGCAGAGATTCCCGTACGGCCCCTACCCCGTGACATCCTCCCTCACTGTGAACTTCCCCGGCAGGGCGGGGCATTTGCTATGATAGACGAACCTCCAGGAACACACCGTATCACCCAAAGTCCACAGGTGACAGCGGGCTCGTTCTCACGGTGGTGTGCTCCGTGAGTTTGGACAAGTGTGTACGTAATGTCGTGTGTCCAGCAATACAGTATCATACCAGGTATTCTCACTGCCCTGAAAATCCTCCGTGCTCCATCTGTCCATCCTTCCTCTGCCCCCAGCCCCCCAATCCTCCGACCTCATGCTTTTACTGTCTCCATAGTTGTGCATTTTCCAGAATGTCATATCGTTGAAGTCATATAGTGTGGAGCCTTTTGAGATTGCCTTCTTTCACCTAGTAATATGCATTTAAGTTTCTTCCATCTCTTTCAGTGCCTTGAAAGCCCACTTCTTTTTAATGCTGAATAATATTCCATCATCCCGATGGTCTACAGTCTATCATCACCCCCTGTAGGGGACCTTGGTCACTCCCACGTCTGGGCGATTAAGCATAAAGCTGCTGTAAACATCCATGTGTGGGTTCTTGCGGACGTGAGTTTTCAGCTCCTCTGGATGAGCACCGGGGAGTATGATTGCTGGACCGCACGGCGAGAGTAGGTTTAGCTTTGTAAGAAACCAGACTGTCTCCCAGGGCAGCTGCACTACTTCTCATTTCCACTAGGGGTGAGCGAGAGCTACCATGGCTCCATCATCAGGATATGACGTTGCCAGTGTTCTGGATTTTGGCCATTCCAGTGCGTGGAGGGGGGGGGTCTCAGTGCTATTTTTACACTTGTTTTTACTAAGCTTTTCCATGTCATCGGGACAGATTTTCAAACACCCAGTAGATCTAGACCATAAAGCCTTCTGAAATTCCCTGCCAGGTTTTGGTATCTTACTATTTATGACGTGTGTGTGTGTGCGCGTGCGTGTGTGATTTGCAGAGGTGGGGGTGCGTTGGTAATCTAAGTAATGTTATGAAACCCATCTGCTGTAACGAAAGTGGACACACAGAGCATCAATAATAAGATATCAGTGTCTCTTCAGTTTGATGGCTACACTCAGGGTGTGTGTTTATTGCTTAAATACTTGAGGTAGCATCATTCAATACTTTTTATGTGTTTGTTTGGTTTTTTTTTTGCTTCAAAAGGCTGCCCAAGAAAAAAAAAATCAGCATTTATTGAACACCTGCTCTGTACCAGAGCCTGTGGTAAGTGCTTTTATGTTATTACATTTGAACTCACAACACCCTGTAAGATCCCTGGACTCTGGATGGTGGAGCTGGGGTTCAGACCCTGTCAGCTACTGGCCATGTAACTCATCCACCGTGGAGCTTGGGGGTCCGTGGTGAACTGCTCACTCTTTCTCCTCCATCGCACCACCATGGACACCCCGGAAATTAAATAACTACGTTTACCGAGTCTGACCATTTACCACGTGCAAGCATTTGTTAATTCTCACCCGGAGACTACAGTGGGACTGTCTAGGCAGTTACTGGGGTCCCTGACTTACAGACAAGGAAAGGGGTCCATAAAAATACATAGTAAATTGCCCAAGGTTATACACCAAAGCTTGGAATCCCTTCCGGGACTGCTGGCGGCACGCCTCCTACCTAAAAGACTCTGTGAGAGAAGGATTAACAGAAAACTTTCAAAAGGTTAGTATTTAGGTAAAGAATTGTTGAGAGGCAAACTAACAGTTAGTAGACCTTTTCAAAATGACTTTATCTAAATACAATTTATGTTCCATAAAATTCATGCATTTGAAGGGTAGGAGTTCATGATACTCAGTGTGGGTACAGAGCCACGTGGCCACCAGCCGGTCTAACTGGAGAACACGTAACTCACCCAAAAGAGAAAGCCAGTGTCCACCTATAGAAACTTCCCCGTTCTCACCTCCAGCCCCTGGCAACCGCTGACCTCCTCTCCTTCCCCACGGATCTGTCTGGTCTGGGCATTTCATGTAAATGGAGGTGTACCGCAGGTGCGTAACTGCTGTGATCGACTTCCTTCCTGTAGCGTAATGCCGTTGGAATGTCCCCGCGCCGCGGATTGGTACCACCGTCCTTTTCAGGACCGAGCAGCATTCCGCATATGGAGACACCGCGGTTTGTTCATTCCTTCATCAGACCAGCTGATGGCACGTGGCTGGTCTTCATCTCTGTGCTGCCGTGAATAGCACACGTCTTTGTGTGGACACAGGTTTCTGTCTGGGGGATAGAGTCCCAGTATTATCTCTTCAGTGTGTGTGTAACATGCAAACTTATAAAAGCTTAAACTTTCTTTTTACCCATTTAAAAGAAAGCATAGTGTTTTGAGAATCCAAACATAGGTATCGATACTCTTTCTTAAGGAGGACTGTGGCGATGAGCTTAATCCATGAGATTTCATTTAAATTCTGTAAATTCCCATGGCACCTGGGGGCTCAGTTGGCTGAACGTCCAACTCTGGCTCAGGTCATCATGTCACCACTTGTGGGTCCAAGCCCCTCATCAGGTTCTGTGCTGACGGCTCAGAGCCCGAGCCCTCTTCAGATTCTGTGTCTTCCTCTCTCTCTGCCCCTCCCCTACTCGTTCTCTCTCTCAGAAATAAATAAAACATTAAAAAAATTTTTTAAACATCTGTAACTTCCCCATATTCATCGCTACGTGTCATCTTCCCTGGTTAGTGCTTTTGGAGAGTCCGGTTAAGCCTGCCATCTGTGTAGAAGAGTGACAAACGTGTGTTGAGGGAGGGAGCGAGAAGAGAAGGTTATTTCTAGGCTAATGGGGCCGACTAGGCGAGAGTCGCTGGATTGGAGGAAACCCTGCAGGTCCCATCGTTTCTCTGACGGGAACAGCGAGTGTCTTGGGGGTGCGTCAGGGGCACGGAGGTGAAGCAGCTGGAGCTGGCCCATAGGGAGAAAAATGCCAGGAAACGCTTCTCTGGGGTGTGACAGCGGATGGGAGCTAGGGCGTGATAACTTAAACGTCTCGTGTGGTAAAAGCTCTAAAATGACAAAGACCAAGTGTCTCAGGCACGAGACACGTGTCTCGGTGTGGAATTGGAGCCTGTCACTCAAATGAGCCGACATCCTGGGCTCACCTTAATTTTTCTATGCATTGTCTTTAAAAGGAATAGTTTTAACTGACTAGTTAAGAATGTAACCTACACGTATAGCTGACAAGCTTGGAATACGTATTTCCTCAAGTCTAGATAGTGAAAACTACCACAGTTAACACTAACATGAAACTACCATTCAACGAGCTCTGGGAAGGAGCCCAGAAGGTGCCAGAATTCTGCATGCTGGGCTCCAATTCCAGACCTGTCTGTTGGGTCTACAGGGCTGTCCGCACATGCCACCTACAAAATAGGAAAACGGACTTGGAAGAGTCCTGTTCTATCCCCCATCACACGCCAGCCTCCAGGCTCCCAGGAGGAAAGAGGATGCTACTGTTGTCTGGCAAGGACCCCGCGCTGGGTGTGATCAGCCGCTCAACCGTCATGGAGCTTTATCCCGGAGGTTCTAGCCATCAACGCAAAACAAGTCGGCATATTGGAAAGAAAGAGACAAGAGTCCCATTGTTTTCAGAAAATGGCTGTTCACCTAAAAATCTTCAGAGAGGCAATGAAAACCACGAGTTCTACGAGAAATTCAGCACAAGATTCGGGTCCAGATCGATGCAGGGGGTGGTGTACTGTGCTCACGGAAGAGCCGGGAGACAAGATGGCGGAAAGGACCGCCTCTCCAGTAACGGCAGAACCTGAAGAGCGCCGAGAAGCAAATGCTACAGAAACACGCAGGACGTCTGGGAAGAAAACCACCTGATCTGAAGGGAACCAAGGGCTGGAAAGGAAAATGCCAGGCTTCTGGACAAGACTGGGCAGGAGAAGATAACCGCTGTCCCCTGAGATAGTTTAATTAATTAATTAAATTAATTAATTAATTTATTTATTTTAAAGATCTTTAACTTTTATTTATTTTTGAGAGACATAGAGACAGAGCATGAGCAGGGGAGGGGCAGAGAGAGAGGGAGACACAGAATCCGAAGCAGGCTCCAGGCTCTGAGCCTGTCAGCACAGAGCCGACATGCAGGGCTCGAGCTCACAGACTGAGAGATCATGACCTGAGCCGAAGTCGGCCGCTTAACCAACTGAGCCACCCAGGCACCTCCCCCCGGAGTTAGTTTATAAATACTCCAATCAAAAGGCCACGGTTCACGGGAAAAAATGGCTGTTATGGTTCAGATGGTTGAAAGGAACGCTAAGAGAGCCTTTGCCCTCACCAGCAGCACAAGGAAGACAGAGACACGAGTGGGAGAAACAGGGAGAGGGAAAACAGGGTAGAGATACCGGACACAGTATGAATTCCAGCAAAACATTCCACTGATGACGAATGAAGCGTTCAGAATGATCTAGAAAAGGGCCACGTGTTAGTTGGCACCGAGGAAAACGCCACCAGCTCTCTGCTGCACACCTTGTGCTAAAGCAAACCCCGGCGGGTCTGAGTTCAGTGTGAGAAGGACAGAGGACGGCCACGCGAGAGCAGAGAGCGCGTCATCTTCCCCAACACTCAGAATAACATCGGCGACGGAGCCCTAAGACCCTGACAGGGCCCTGAATTAAAAAGAAAAGAAAAACTCTTCAGTGTGTACAAGAATCAATACCATCAACATATTGACGGCCAAACCACACAGCAGGACAAAGTCTGCCCCCTGCACCCCACCCGCGTCATCCTCCCACCCACGGCTGACAAAGGACTTTTATTCTCGATGTGGAATGATGAGAAAATCCATCATAAAGAAAAATTGTAACAGTAAAAGTGGAAAATGATAGTAGGAGCGTGCTGCAAAAGATACAGAAATGAAGGAGCTTTACAAATATTCAGCTTCTCTAGAAATAGGAAAAATAAAACTGAAAATTGTGAGATAAATTTTAGCTGCCAGACGGGCTTGGATTCAAAAGAACACCACTGTTCAGTGCTGGTGGTGGTGCGGGCAGGGAGACGAGGGTGAGCGCCAGCGCGACCTTTCCCAAGGACACGGCATCCTGTTAGCAGCACGTTCCCTCGCGTCGGCGCGTGTGACGCTCACTCTGTTAAGCACGTAAACATATAACAACACAAGCACCGCGGATGAAAGAACATTTTGTTCAACAAGTAGGCATAGATTATCCTCCACGGAGGCACGTGTGCCGTGGTTATAACAGACGCCTAACAAAGGAATACTGTCTGTAGTATTATGGTAGTAAATTGCAAGTCCATTTAAATATATTTTCTTTCAAAAAAAATTTTTTAAGGTTTATTTATTTTTGAGATCGAGACAGGTGTGAGTGGGGGAGGGGCAGAGAGAGAGGGAGACACAGAATTGGAAGCAGGCTCCAGGCTCTGAGCCGTCAGCAGAGAGCCCGACGTGGGGCTCCAACTCCTCAAATGCAAGACCAGGATCTGAGCCGAAGTCAGACGCTCAACCGACTGAGCCCCCCAGGTGCCTCTGTTTAAATATAGTTTCTGAGCAACCATGGTTTGTGCGTTGAGTGTGTTCTGATAATATAAGAAATGCCCTTTGCAAAAATCGAATGCTTTAGTTCATGAAAAAGTAATTCAATAGGAGCCATATCTAAATAAATGAATAATTTAAAGTAGGATATAACTGACTGTTTATTCCTTAAATAAGCCGTATACTTCTGAAAAGCAAAAGTGTGAATCAAAGCATGATAAGGAGCAAGAATAACCCTCAGCACATACGGATGAGAGGCGCAGCTGAATTCCTACATTTCCGTCTGGTGTCCACGGCGGGACACACGAGCTGAGCGCTCCCGTGGTTTGGAATGCTCGCCTGCTCCCGCAGGACTGCAGGCTGTCCCGTGCCCCCGAATCGTGCAGAGGAGTGCCCGGAGGCAGAGTTCCTGCGAGGACTCAGCACGACTGTACGCTTCTCACCGTGGGACCCCGTGGCCCAGAGCCACGGGCTCCGTGGACGTGTGGGAACGACCCTCAGAACCACCACTCCGCTGCGGACTTGATGCCAAAGCGAGGCCCCCACCTTTCGCACAGAGAAGTGAGTGCGAAGCCCACCTCGGCGACCCCTTTGAGAACCGAGGCCGTCTAAAGAGAGGGATGCCAAAATTAACACACAAAGGACTTTTAGTTCGGGGGCCGATTTGTGCGGCCAGCTTTCTGCTGAGCCACCCCACGGAACGAGCTCCCAATTCCTTCGAATGCGTTTAAAAAAAAAACTTACTAAAATATTTTCCCATTTTATGGCATTTGATGAAGTCAGGGGGGTTCTTGACGTGTTTTCTTTGAAAGTGAATGGATGCTGTTTTGGCAACTTTGATATTTCATTCGAAGGGAATATAATAAACTGTTTTCTTTGTATTGATTGAAGAAATATGGTGCTTATTTTTTTGCTTGGTTTTCTAGTAGCTGTTCAATAGGTGAAAGGGCAACGCCATCTGTTTCCTAACAGGACATTTTGTGTAAGATTTGCAAGTCCTACAGGCACCTTTAAGCGCGGCTAAGTATATGCACTCTTGGTTTCAGACGGCTAGGTTTTTACTACCAAAGGATGATTATGTTGTGTGCCTTGAGACATTGGCCATAATATATTTCCTGTCCCTTTATTGCATTTTGGAATCATAAACAATGACTGTTTGGCTCAAAGCCATTTATTCAGCCCAAAAAGACATTATTTGCACAACAAAAATCAATAAAAATGTTACCAGGTCTGGCTGGATACTTTGCTTAACTGTGATATTTGTCTATCACTGATGGCAAACCGTCTCTCGCAGGAGACTGGGGCCAAACACAGCTATTGATCCAGTCAGCGATGATGGATACTGGCATTTGGAAAGGGCTGCTGTAGAGAATCTCGATTAAAAAAATATTTCTAGGTTTCGCCTGGAGCAGAGTCAAGATAACCCGACTGAAGAGATTTTCTCTGTTCCGTGGGGTCTCTCCCTCTTGTGGTGGAGAAGCGCTCCGGACCAAAGTCATTATTGAAAGAATTAAGTCAATCTCTGTTTAGCCAAAGGCTTTGGCGCCGTATCAAGCTCAGCTGATTTAGACACCGTCCTGTGTCCTTTTCATCACCTCGAAGCTTGGGGAGAGCATTTTATAGACACTGAGGGTGGGAGGGGCCGCTCGAGCCTCCCGTCCGCCTTTTCTCTCTTCCTGCGTTATCTGTTTGTGTCTAGAAAAACCAGACAAACTCTTCCCCCAAATAATCAACTATGCAGACCGCTTTTGAAACGAACAATTTAGTTAAGACTCAAGGCGTTAACTGAAACTGAGCCCGCGTGAGTGACGCAGAAAACATACCAAACAGGCTAGAGACAATTTATGGCAGCGAGCTCAAGGAGGAAAAAACAGTGATGTATTATCCTCCAGTCTCATAAATTTAAAACACGAAATTGTTTTTCATTTTTCATTTGCTATCTCCCCCCCTCCAGCGTAACTCTGACCCGCAGAGCCGCGGCGGAAGGTGGCGGGAGGTGGAGAGTGGTTTTATTTCACTTTACTCCAGTTCATTTTATTTTACGTATTCGTGAGTTTAGGCCACACCTTTCCCCAAAAGACTCCGTGGGTAAATGGAGCCATTTGAATAGAGGCCTGGCGTGCGTGTCGGTCAAGTGCAGGCGTCCTGAGCTGCCCCCTGCTAGCAGGCGAACGGCAGAGCTCGGCCCCAGGCTCAGAGTGGACTCCGGAGCGGGTCCCCGGGGGCCACCTCAAGGGTGGCCTCTGCGGTTCTCTCACCGCCTGCGAGACGGCCCTTCCTGTAAACCGGGCTGACCCTGCAGGGCGAGCCTGGCGAGGACGGGGCTGCTCGGTCCTCGCTCCCTTATGAGTGAAGGGCCGTTCTCCTTTCGGCTTTAAACCAAAGACACCGGTCCTAATGTCCATGCATGTCTCTGATATTAACTATTAATATTTTTCATCTCTGAAATCTCCCGGCTGGGTCGCAGACAAGTAGAATGCACAGATAAAAACCAGCGGCTATTGCTGGTGCCGGCTCTTCTCGCTGGGAAATTCGGCTGCTGGTTGAGATGGAATCACAACCCCTTGGAGGCGGCTCCCCACCACTGTTTCCCACACGTCACCTGCAGCCATGACTGTGCCTCGTGTTTGCAAGTTGCATTAAGGATAAGTGAGGTCTTTGGTCTCCTACTCGGGTGTGACTCTCTAGACTTGTACGACGGCTACATTTGTCAGTAGGCAAGAGGTCGTGTGTCATAGTAATTCGGAGCGTGTTTTAAGGGGGTTAAATGGCCAACAGACACTTAAACATAGTGTTCACATTTTGTTTGCAGAAAGTTTATGCGTGTATCATATATAGCATATATATTACATATGTCTATCTATGTGATGTGTGTGTGTGTGTGTGTGCACCTGTGTGTGTCGTGTGGTCATTCCCGTAACCGTTAATGCATTTGCCACAACGCATCCTTCAACGTCTGTGTTCCACGATGCCGATTTGGTCATGGTGATGGGCTCCGACGAACAGACCCCTGAGGTCGGCACCTCTGACGGCTGACGGCGGCTCAGCTGCGGCTGTCACACACTTGCGAGAAAGCGTCTCCGAAAGCTCCTCGTGTGTCCGGGGTCACCTGGCGACTCCCGCTCACCATCCCTGCTACTTTCCCGAACACGCGTGCTCACCAGTGATTAAAACTTAGTGCCCTTTCATCTTGCAATAGAGACACACCGAGCGAGGCTTCGGATCTGAAGCAGACGCGCTTTAAACACTGCGAGGCAAACACACACCCGTGGCTTGCTCCCCACGTAACAGCTCGTTCCAATTTAATAGAAGAATAAACACTAGGAAGCTTCTTGTAAATGACAGTGAACAAATCAATCCCGCCCTAAATGGATTTGGTCTCATCCTGCAGGTCCCCCTAAAATTTAAATGGGCTTTAACAACGTCTCTTTTGCAAATCGAGGAAGAGCCGGCCAGTGCTGTGCTCACCGTCACTCAATGTGTGAGCCGATTCCTGGTTTAAGATGCATTCCGATCTTGACTGAGCCTGTTTCTTTCAGTTCTTTTTAGTACTTGGCGTCGTATTAATGGCTTCCATGTGAGATCTTAATTTTCATTCCTGGTAAAATGGGTAATAGCCTTTTCCTTACGGAGCGGAGGCCCGGGCCGCGTATTGGACAGGAATGTGCTTGCGTCTGGGAGGGGTTCCAAGAACAATAGACTGTGAATGTTGTTGTTTTTAATCAACTGAGAAACCGCCCTAATTAGGGGACTTTAACACATATTTGTTGAATGACTGTTGAAGTGAACGTGTATTTAGCTGAAGTTTAACGCTAAATCTAGTTAAGTTAATTGCAGCTAAATGACTAATCCGGCCTAGTGTGAGTGCTCGATTATCTTCATTTGAACAGCAAAAGACCACCAGCCGAGAATTATTTTTGGAAAACCGAGGGCCAAGGATAACGCCTGTTTGGCAGGTGAATCTGTCTACAATCGACAGGACTTCTTCATTCCGTAGCGAGGCCCCCCTACTGCCCTGCCCGCACTGTTGGTCCGACGCCGTTAGCGGAGAGCGGTATTTTGTGGTGCCGAAACCATGCAGGGGGGCGGAAAATTCATTTAGCGTGTCCTCCATTAGCACACGGAGCACCTTGATGAAATACCGTGTGCAGACGATGCCTGAGAAATCTAAATAACGAGCAGTGTAGCACGTGGAAGAGATTGAGTAAATACTTTTCTTCTCCAGGATCGATTCTATTGATTGTCATTAAAGCAGCGAGCTCAAAACAATGAAGTGGTTTCTAATTTCCAGGCTCCAGGTGGAGCGCGCTCTGCCTCTTCCTCTTTCCCGGTAAGAGCATCATTAAATGTAAGAGCAAACAGCACATTGAGAGGCCAAGTGTTTTATTAATTCATCATCAGAATTATCTCCGCGCATTAATATTAATAGCCTCAAATTGGATTTCATTTAAGAGGTGAAATAAATATGCAGGTAGTAAAAGCCCGCGCGGCCGAGAGCCGCGTGACGGGCACTCACCTGGGGCTTCGCCACACGAGGGCTCCAGGACCAGAGCTGCCGAGAGGGAGAGTGCACGGTCAGAGCCGTGCACGGCGGAGCCAGGACCCTGCCAGGCACGGGGTCAGGAGCGGGGCCCCGCCTGTCTCGGCTCAGGAGGTCAAGGGTACGGGCGGTGTGGGGGGGGGGCGTTCTCCTCAGATGCCCGTGGCTCGCTCATCTCGTGTTCAGCAGGACAGAAACGATACCAGTGCCCGTTTCCTAAGCAGCTGCCTGTACTTGATCTTCTTCGCACAGATCACACGAGGAAAACAGGATGCAGATGCACCTGTGAGCTCTCTCGCATGTTCTGGGCGTGGACGGGCTCGGAGAGCAGGGGAAGGGTCATCTCTGCACAAAAAAAGAAATGCGCAGAAGAAAACTCTTCTGAAGATGACTTCCCTCCTAGACGGAGATGGGAGGTCGGGTCATACTGAGTTCTATGTAGGCGGGAGTTTCCAGGGCAGATGGAAAAGTTATTTGTTTTTTAGAAATCCTTCAATATAATTGAAGTGAAGTCGAACTTTCTTTGGGTACTTTTACATGACGTATGTACTTTTGTACCCGGGTTCACTAGTGTGCTGGGACAGCCACAACGAGGCCAGGAAACTGGAGGCTTCCTTCCGGCAACAGAGAGGACCACGTCACAGTCCGGAGGCCGGCGTCTGGGGTCCGACTGTGTGCCCAGCCGCGCTCCCTCGGAGGCCCTGGCTGGCACCTCTGCTCAGCTCTTCCAGCTGCTGGTTGGCGACCGGCCCCGAGTCCGTGGGTTAAGGACTCTGGTCACAGTGGCTCCGGTGACCGACATGCCTTGACCTTGACTACACCAGCAAAAGCCCTCTTTCCAAATGAGGTCACTTTCCCAGGTACGGGGAGTCAGGACGTCCACATACCTTTTGGGGGCGGGACACGATTCTACTGAGAACACCGGGATGCTTTTGAATAAGAAACCGGTGCATTCGTAAGTCAGGGTACCTGGAGCTGCCGTCACCCACCCGGGAGGGGGTACAGGTGCTCGAGGAGAGGGAGGCGGGGCTGAGGGTGACCCTGCAGGTGCTGAGGACGGCACTCACCGCGGCCCACAGAAGGACCGGCCCTCTGGTCACTGGCGGGAAGGCCCATGTCACACAGCTCAGCTGAAAGACACAGCCCTACGCCTCTGCTCGCTGGTGTGTGGAGGCCAGCCCTCCTTGGCGGGCCGTCTCAGGAGCCCGCGGCCCCTGCGTGGAGCGCCCACGAGGAGGGGACGGCCCCGATGGAGGGATGCCGCTTCCAGATGGCTGCAGGGTCCAGAAGAGTCTGGGTCTCCGGGGGCAACGTGGAGAAAGGAAGCGGAGAGGCGAAGTGCTTCCAGGGGGCGTGGCCTCCCTCACGTAATTCTGCCAAAGGTTTCTGTCTTGCTCAGTGTCATCAGCCCCGTGTAAAATCCCGCACTTGTTTGGGCAGATGTGGTCCCTGCTCAGGTGCCACGGGGCTCTCGTATGTGGTTTAATGTGCAAGCGAGTATTCAAGACGGGATCCTGGTGTGGGGCGCTGGGCTCTTGCCACTGGGGGGGCTGGGAGGGCCAGCACCCTGCCCCCTTCCAGCCGAGAGCACCCGCCCCGTCCGCTAATCCCTCCCTCCAGAACCGGGGGTGGTGCGGGGTGCCTGTTCCCCGCCTGGGCCCCCCCCCCCCCCGCTCCACCGGTTTCAGTCTCTCTCTGGCCGCGCCGGTCCCGACAGGGGAACAGCTCCCTGTCCTTCAACTGCCTTGTAAAAAAACTGAAAGCGAATTCTCATCCCCCCACCCCAGAACACTGAGATACTAGCATTTAAGGGTGGATTTATTGGATTATAATGTCATCTCCTGTTAGAACATTTCAGAAGAGACACACACATACTCCAACATAACGGATGATTTCTTTCTTAACTTGTATTTCAAAGGAGCTGTTAACGGTTTCTGAGGCTGGGAACTGACACGGAGAGGAAAGGAGCAGAACCCTGTAATTAATGTAACCGGATAAGAAAGTGGACCTTTTGGGGAGGAGAAACTCCACGAAAATGTGAGTATATTTTTATTCATTCCTTCCTAAATGATTCAAAATAATTTTGTATTAGGAGGAGGAGTTTTTAAGACAAACCAGTCACTAATCAAAGTTCCTATACACACACTTGTGGAACCTGAAACTCCAGACTCCTATTATTTTGTTTAAGAACTTCGACCTCGGGTAGAGATGTCTCTTCAATGTCCACATGGTTTTCCAGTGGTCGAGGCTTTGGCTGAAGGGCCTTATTATGACTTCTGGAAATAAAGCAGCACTTTTCCTCTAAATCGCACTCATACGAGGTGGAGAAGTGGTCGCCGAGTGCCAAGGACGCTGCGAGGTGTCCGTGGTGATGGTGACAGAGTGGGCCTGGCTCACAGCCGGGCTTTCGCAGAGTTTGGGGGCACAGGCAGCCCTGGCCCAGGCCAGACCCTCTGCCTGTGGGCACAGACACGAGCCCGCCCCCTCCACCCAGGCCTGCCTGGCAGGGTCTATGGCACTGGTCGGTCAAGAATGAGTGACCACGTCAATCTGAGGCTCTGTCCCTCGTGTCATGTGGGCCCATTTCTTAACCCCTGGTGATTTTTTGTCGCTGTCATTCTTGATCTATTCTCGCAAACCTTCTGCTCCTGTTGCAATTTTAGTTAGTTTCAACTGTGCCGAAAATCTGTCAGTATATGGTAATTATAACGAAGCTCGCAGCACAGGAGGAGGTGGGTGAAATCGGGGAGCCGTGGTTTGACGCGATGCGCGTGTGCCGCCGTGCCTTCGGGATCCCAGGGGGAGGAAGAGAAAATACAGCTGAAGAAGAGCTCGGGGGAAAGAGCAGAACAGCGGCCGGACTGTTTGATGAGCCGGCTGTACGCTCATCGACCTCACTTTTCTCTCTCGGCCCTTCCACTCTTCATGATTTTCCTCAAGCTCCCTCCACGTCACTGCGTTCGTTCCGAAATAGACATCTCGAGGGAAGCCATACCCCTTCTCCCAAAGTAAGCCCTTAGGCGGGCATTCTTCCTGAAAATGTTCCGTATGCGCCCATGCTCGTAGCGGATTTTTCTAAAAATTAAAACAAATCCCACTTAGTGTTCTGCATCCGGCCCCCGCCCGCCTTAGAAACATCTCACGTTAGTACGTGAAGAGTCACAGCGCGGCCAACTGGGCGTGCGTCTGTGCTCCGCAGCCCCATGGCCCACGCCTTCTCTTAGGGCCGGGGAGGTATTCCCACGCCGATCAGTTACACGGTTTCTGGGTTTTCTGCCATAAATGATGTTCCAATGAACAATCTTCCGCGTGGACTTTTCTTTGCCTGAATAAAAATATATATATTTTTTACATATATTCCCAGCAGTGAATTTACAGAATTGCAAAAAAAATCTCTTCCAGAAAAGTGGTACCAGTTCACACTTCCATCAGGTATAGAAATATAACAGACCGAGCTTTTTGCCCCAAATAGCTTCTGGCTTCCGTATCTATTTCTCCGATTACTTGTCCGTTTGTGCATATTTTTAATTTTTGTAATTCACGATTTCTTTTGAGTAATTTTTGTTTGGTTAGTTTTTTTTACTCCTTTGTAGTCCTAGTCACACATCATGGGTGTGTTTGGTGACAGTTTGCTAGCTGCTTTTAACCTTTGTTCGTGGCTTTCTTTGTTGCATAGTTTTTCATCTTAATGAATTAAGCGCTGCCAGTCCTGTGTGTGTATGTGGAAAGGCATTTGGGCTCTGAAAATACATACACACACACACACACACATACTCTGCACACACATATAAATACATATTATATGTGTATATGTATATGTATATATGCATATAAACGTGTATGTGTATGAGCACACACATGTACATATAATTTAAGCTCTGTTCTCCTACAGATAATTTTACAAACATTTCTCAGCCTGAAGAAGAGAGGGAGCCCGCGCCGAATGGGTACCTTCTCTGACTGTGGACCCCCGGCCCCTCTTGCTGGCTCTCCATGCTGCCCGTCCAGGGCAAGTCGGTGGATTGATGCAGCACAGATGAGCCAACGGGGACAGGGCGTTCTCTTTGCGTTCCTTCTTGTCATGGAGGTGGCATTACTTTTGCTCACTGCACGAGGCCCCGTGCACCCCGTCCGGTCTGTCCGCGTGGCCCTACGCAGTCCCGCGCGGCTACTCTCCCGCCCGTGGTCGGGCAGAACCGTGATCTGGTCTCCAATTCCATATGTGGGCGTTTGCTCATTTCAAATGTGTGGTCGCTTCAAACCATACAGATGCGCACCTCCTCCAGAAGCTTGCTTAGATGGTGGTGATTTTAATTATTTGCAGTAGATTCCCAGGAGTCAGAATACTGGACCAAAAAGTATGTTATTTTAATTCTTATGGGAGATTCCAGGTTGCTTGTCAGAAGTCAAACAATTCACGAGCCTATAATGAGTGTATAGGGTATCTTTTTCTTAGCAGTCCGACATGGGATGTAGGGATTTTTAAAGCGTTCTTTCCTTTTTAAGCATTGAGTTATTTAATCCGTTGGTTCTCGAATTTCAAGGTTTGAGATTTCTTGAAAGTACTCGTCTGTTTTTTTTTTTTTCTTTTGTTGCTCTTGAAGAATTTGGCTGGCATGACTAGTGGGGACTAGCATTTATTGGCATTTCTTACGGGGCCTCTCTAATTCATACAATTTTTGTAATAGTTTCATGTTTGAAAAGGATGTATGCATTGTTTTGGTCGTACTCCAACTTCTCAACTGGACTCAGGCCAGGCTGGTTATTCAAAGCAAAAGTGTATCTTTGGGGCGCCCGGGGGGCTCAGTCAGCTGAGCATCAGACTTCAGCTCAGGTCATGATCTCACAGTTTGTGAGTTCAACCCCCGTGTCAGGCTCTGTGCACTGACAATGCGGAGCCTGCTTGGGATTGTCTCTCTCCCCATCTCTTTGCCTCTCCCCTGCTCTCTCTCTCTCTCTCTCTCAAAATAAATAAATAAACTTCAAAAAAAAAAAAAAGAAAAAAAGAAGTGTATCCTCACTTGTTTGGCAGCTGCTTTATGTGAGTAAAGAATGTTCAAATAGTTCTTATATTCCTACACACTTTTGCTTTATTTCCAAGTTTTATTGTTAGATGACCATGTTCGTTTCCTCGTAACACCTTGCTAGATCTTGTGTTTATACACGGAGCAAGCCTCATCGTGACAAAACCATTTGTTCTGGGAAATCACTGTTGGCACGAACCCTATTTTCTCTGATAGCCTCCTGCTTACCAACTCATGCCAGATTGCTTCCCGATTTGCGTTGCCCCTGACCTGCGTGCAAATGGTCCCCACCCTTGAAGACGGCTTTCATCTAGCGACTTGCTTTTAAGGAGCAGAAACAGGCAAAAGTGTTGGATGGCCACTTCCAAGACTAGCCTGTCAAGAGTCATGCTCTCCCACTCCCCCGGTCTCTCTCTCTTGCCTCTTGCGATGATGAAACAAGTTGCATGTTCTAAGCTGCTCCAAGCGGCAAAAATTAGTGGGGAACTGAGACCCTCGATCCAGCACGAGGTGAAGAGCTCGATCTTTCTGACAACTGCTGAGTGAGTTTCCATCCCGCCCCAGTCGAGCCTGAGATGAAACCACAGCCCAGGGCAGCCCTTGGCCGCAGCAGTGGGAGGTATTAACCCAGGGCTCAGCTAAGCCTCACCCCGACTCCCGGCTCACGACAGACATAACCCGTCTGTCGTTTTAGGCCTGTGAGTTTCAGGGTGATGTCTTATCCAGCAGTACATGATGAAGACGTGAAAAGAACACTGTTGGGAGGTCTCTCTACTCTTAGGCTCTGTCTTGAAATAGTTGAGTTTAACCGATTCCACTCATCCATTGTCTTGGTGCTCTGGTATCTTTAGGCTCATTTTTGTTGCCTTATTCTATGTTGGCAGTTCTCATAAAATTGTAGCACGTGGAATTAGGTAAATGCATTTTACATTTTGTTGTTCTAGGAATATCTAAATTCAGCCAATATCCTCACTATTCCACACGAAACGTTCACGTTAAGGACATCTTAAGCAATATTTATGCTCATGTCAGTTATTGCCTCATTCTGACTCAAAGGTTCATCACATGTAAAGATCAGTTTTACTGATTTCTGAGTCTGCCATTATTGATTCGATCCTGCATTTTGCTTTCCGAGGACTGTTTTCTGGTTGTTATTTTGTTTTGTTTTGCTTGAGTACATCCTTAAGTAATAGTTTTCCAGCGGCAATGAGTTTGCTGTTCAGCACGTTTGACCATGTCTGTAAACACTGGCTTTCTTTTGTTTTCAAACCTTAAAGCTTTCTCTTGTTTGGTAAATGGTTCTTTGTTTAAAATATACATTTTTTTAAACTTTGATTTGCATCTATTTTATGCAGAATGTACTCCTGGGCCGTACGTTTTTGTTTCCGCAGTTTCTGGGCTACGTTGTCCTTTGGCGCACCCCCCTCCTCTGGTTTGGGAACAGTCTGCTCTTCTCCCGTCCGGAGGCTCTGCGTGAGGCAGGGGAGCTCATGTAGGGGTTAATCCGATCGTGAGCCTTGGGAGTTCTGCGCTGAATCCTGGGGGCTTTGGTCACCTGGACATGTTCAATGACCAGAGAGCCTACATCCCAGCCCTTAAGTTTGGCGTCACTCTCTGCATATTTAAGCAGGCGCTGCAAAAATTCCCCACGCTTTATGGCTCCCGACCCTGCGTCCAGCCCCACCGTTCGGCCTGGGAACACCCTCCAACTCCACCATCGTGGAGACAGAACCGCACACGCTGTTTCGGCAAAGTGACCTCCTTCAGAGACTTGGGCTTTCCGGATATGGATACCCTCGATGTCTCAGGCAGTTCACGTGTGTCCCTAAAGTGAACACAAAGACTCGAACCTCTTGATTTGCATGATTTCGTAGGGGTTTCCGGGTCAGTAGAATAGCAAACCGTTTTCAGAGATCACGGCAGGCCGCTTCGAAATATTTTTATTCCTGGCTTCAAAGCTGTATCTCTCGTCACATGACAAACCAAGGAGGAGTCTGAAGTCAAATGAACTCTTATTCATTTTTAAGAAATTTAGGTGGCTTTTTTTTTTTTTGGAAAGATTTTACTCTTTTTTTACCTTTGCAGTTCTAAAATTTCATCAAGTTATGTCTTGTAGTAAGTAAACCTTTTAGAATTTATCATACTTAACTTTGTGTCTTTGTGTACGTATGTGGGGCAGAGCTCAGGGTCAGGTGTTTTAAACTGAAATATTTAAGTAAAGGACTTCTGGAAAATTTCCTTTTTCTCTTCCTCCTCCTCTCTCTCTTTCTTCCAACTGATATTTTTAAGTTTATTTATTTGTTCTCGAGAGAGAGACAGACAGAGAGAGTGAGCAGGAGAGGGGCAGGGAGAGAGGGAGAGAGAGAAGCCCAAGCCGACTCCACACTGTCAGCAAGGAGCCCGATATGAGGCTCGAACTCACAAACCACGAGATCATATCCTGACCTGAAACCAAGAGCGGGGAGTTTATTCATCCGAGCCCCCAGACACTAGTCTTCCTGCCGATCTGTCAAGAATACATTCCTCCCCTCTGGTTCTCCTGGAACTCTGCTGGACGAACACTGACTTCTGCGTGTGCTCTGCCGGTCTCGGGTGCCCTGACTGTCCGCGGGCGCAGCAGCACTAACCTCACAGCTCCCCGGATTTGACCTTTGTTCGTCCCTACGCTTTTATTCTGTTGTTCAAGTCAACTGTTTAAGAACTGCTGAGTTTTAGTTTTTGTTAGTTCTGTTTTGTCTTGTTTTTAGGCCTCGTCTTCTCTAGGTAGGGATTGCCTCTTTATCTCTCTTAGGATATCTGTTTTCATTATTTAAAGTCGTTTTTTTCTGTTTTATTCTGTTCCCTCTGGTTTTGGTTCTTCTCTTATTTAGATTAAGACTTCTCTTTTATTATGTTAGTTTTTCTAAGCGTCTGCACGTTTTGGGTTGTTTGCTTCTCTTTGTATCGAGGACGGTTTTGCTCACAAAGCAGCTGATTTCCCAGACTGGTGTCTTTTCTCTCCTGTTTCTCTTTCGCCTTATTTATATTCACTCTCAATTTGGAGTATCTCTGGAATCACCGTCATCTTTGTCGGGACTTTGTCTTGTACTTTGGACTCGGATTTCTCACTCTTGGGTTCCCCAAGCTGATCGGTCACCTGAGGATTTATCAGTGTTCCGTCCCGGGGACAGCGTTCTGCTGGCCTCTGTTTTGCCTCCTGGCCCCCGGGCCTTCTTCCCGGGGAGTTCCGTGTGCCTGTTATTTTCATAACATTTGGCTGAAAGGACACACGCTCAGTGTTTCGTCTTCCATCTCTCTCTCGCTGTAAACGCAGTCTTATTGTTAAGATGTCATGCGTTACTGGGAAAAAATTCGTTAATATTACTGATAGTTATTTCTCTTATTCAGCTTCCCAGAAGATTGGAAATCAAATAAAATTTATTTGGATATGCTTTATCACTCTTTCCAAGTAACTTTTCTAGCTTGGTGAAAAAGATTGATCACAACCAATTCTACATTCTTGTTTTCAAAAATTTGAATATTGTCGATAGTACTGCTTAATTGTATACATTATATTAATTAGTATTATCTTGTATTCGGCGTTTATGATTAGGTAGAAAACACCCGCATCCATCTATTATCCACTCTATATGGAAAGCCAGTCTGATTTGTGGTTGGAAGCTTCCGTCCAGGGCTTGGGCACCGTCTCCAAATCCAATCGCTGCCGCAGTACAGGTCCGCGGCGGGTAGAGGCTGGCCACACCGCGTGGCTTCAGGCGTGCTCCCGAGCCGGGCAGACAGCAGTCTCAAGACAGCTGAGAGGAACTTCTCCCTTCACTTTCCCACCAAACCAGCCACAGCAGTGCAGTGGCCACAGGGCCAGGCAACAGCGAGGGAGCGGAGATGGCCCTCCATGGTGTCCTCCTGTGTCACAGGGAAACACGTGTGCAGGTGGGGTCCCACCTGTGAAGGGGGCCAGAGCCCCAGCCTCCCTGACTTTAAATCCCTCGCTTGGGTTGGGCCCACCCAATACCACGAGGCCATACCTTACTAGACCTCAGCTAGGCAGCCCCGAGGTCGGCTCCCCGTGGCGGGCCATCGGGGTTCTCCAATGTAGTTCGTGTGTGTGTGGCCCGGATTCTGGGGCACCGAGTCCTAGGGACACCTGCTGTGGGAAACTGGGTGTGCACTGGCCACGTGGACATCAGCGACTGACTTGGGAGATAATAGGATGTGAGCTGATAACAATCTTAAAGAGTTCCCCATCCCAGTCTTCCAGCTTCACTACAAACACCTTCCACAAATACATACAACATTAGTCAGTGAAATAGGACCATCTCCGCTGAGTATCCAGGCCAGCTAGGAGACACGCTTGGGACCCGCAAGACTGCCCAACCCCGTCATGAGGAAAAAAAAGACTAATAAAGGGATAATGAAAATAGAAATTCAAATTTATTACATAGGAAATATGTAATCCACTGGAACATCTCTATCTCGAAAAATTAAAACTCGGTCCTAATCCTTGAAACTTCAAAGAACTAAACTTACATATAGCTATTAACATCGCAGAAAAAATATCTCAATTTCTACTTATAAAAAGTAAATAAAAGTAATCGGGTAATTTCCCCTGAATGCTCTCTGCTCACAGTTGTGCTATTTCCCCAAAGTTTCAACATGATTCATGTCATAAGTGCTAAGAAAACTAAGACAGTCATTTGCTTTTTGACAAGACAAGGAAGTCTATTCGAAAATATTCCAGAGTAAATGTAGACGGACATACACGGGTGTGTATTGTGTGTGTGTGTATGTGTGTGCGTGCATGTGACTCCTACTGCGTGCACTATGTGTGTTACGTAACAATTTTAACCCACAGACTTTTTAATGAAAATCACAATTCTAATGTACTTAAGGATTGTTTTTAAAGAACAGTTTTAAATTCACAGCAAAACTGAGGAGAAGGTAAAGTTATTCCCCGTAAGCCCCCCGCCCCTGCCCCCATGTGCACGTGCACACACCCACACACACACCCAGCCATCCACATCCCCTCCGGAGTGGTGCGCGGGTTACAACCGATGAGCCCGTGTGGGCACACCATCACCACTCAAGTCCGCGGTTTACCTGAGGGTGAAGCTTGGTGTCGTTTGTCCTCCGGGTTGGGACAAATGCATAAGGACCGTGGCCACCGTCAGGGCGTCACACGGAGTATTTTGCTGCCTCGAAAACGATTCACGGTCTGCCCGTGCACCCTTCCTCCCTGACCCCGGCCACCACGGCCCGCAGGCTGGCCTTCTCCAGGACGGCACAGAGCCCGACTCTAGTAACAGGGACTTCGGACGCCGCCATGTCTCCCTACGGCCTGGCGGCTCATTTCCTTCCATCCCTGAACAGCGTCGGGACGCTGGTTTCCGTCGTCCAGACCGACCACGGTTCGCCCAGCAGCTCCTGACGCCGCGGGGGCACCTCCGAGTCTTGGCAATGATGCATGAGGCTGCTGTAAGGTCCGCGTGCAGGTTTCTGTCCACACACGTCTTCAGCTCCTTTAGGTGAAGGTCCAAGGGTGCACGTGTCGGATCCCACGGCAAGAGCGTGTTAACTTCCGTACGAAACCACCAAAGGGTCAAAGGCCATTGTATCGGTTCTGAAAATAACGTTTCTCTGATGAAAAATTTATATCCAAGTTAGTTAGCATTCAGTGCGACGGTGATTTCAGGAGTAGGTCCCTTAGCGCCCCTCACCCATGTAGCCCATCCCCCTCCACAACCGCTCCAGCAGCCCCTGTCTGTTCTCCATGTTTAAGAGTCTCTTGTGTTTCGTCCCCCTCCCTGCTTTATATGATTTTTCGAGCAGCGATTTTAAGTTTCACATCTTCCAATAAACTTCTCCAAGTGCCGACACCTTTCAGTTTGTTAGTGCTCCCAGTGAAGGCAAATTTCACCCAGGGACGGGGACGGGAAAACCCCACGCGGGACCACCACGCCCGGAAGGCTGCACTTGGTGGTTAGGTCAGAAAGACAACCTTCCTTGCTACAGAGGCAATTAAAAAATAGAAATAAAATTAAGGACACACACACACACACACACACTGGATGGATGAAAGGCCATCCTCCGCCCCGCAGAACTACGGATGCTGACACCTGCAGGTGCGGACGCTGAGGGGGGCCGGATCCTGTCCAAGGCTGTGCGGGAAGGCGGCACAAGTCGAGTGGCTTTAACACAGAAGTTTATTCTCGTCGTTCTGGGGCCCGAAAGTACAGAGCAAAGGCGTCAACAGGCTGCCTCCCTTCCTAAGCCCCGGGGGCACCTCCTGCTTTGCCTTTTCTCATTTCTGGGAGGTTCAGGTGTCCCTAGGCAGGCGGCCGCCTCGCTCTCCAATCTGTCCCCTGTGTCCCCATCTCCGCTGGGGGCACCAGCCACGGGATTTAAGGCCCACGCTAAAGATGGAAAGCCTCCCTCGCCTCAGCTTAATTCCATCTGCAAAAACCTTCTTTGCACACAAGGTCACATCTCGACCTTGCAGGTGGGCCTGAGGCGCGGAGAAACACCATCCAGCCCGTTGCGCGGGTAAGAGCCCAGCGAGACCAAGACCGCGGATCAGGACCCGGAGGAGGAAGGGGACGGCAGAGAGGCCAGAGGTGCAGGGACAGAAAGGGCTTTGCTGATGTTGGACATAAAATGACATCGGTCAAGCCCAGTCCCTCTAAAACTTCCAGCAAGTACTGAACTTATTAAATGAATATTAAATAAACTAGTGTTTCTAAACATTCTTTTTTAAAAATATGAATCAGCAGAGCATTTTATTACAGGTCCCAGAAAGTAATAATTTAATTCTGGAGCCGCAAATATATAATGACTTTTGAATAGTATCTAATGCACACTTGCTTTTATACTTTTCTGACTTGCTTATGCTTTTAAATGGTTGTATTATGAACACGTAGCACATTTTTAGTAAGGCTGTTAATTCATAGATTCTCGCTGCATATTATTCATTAGCACTCTTTCAAACTATTCTGTCCTATTAAACATTTTCATAATCTGGAGATCCGACTCTTGTTAAAGTGGCTCCCCAGATGGCCCGGCCCAGTTCACGGTGTCGCTCACGCCTCCCTCAGCTGAGTGAGTCTGGTGATTGTGGAACGAGCCGTCTGTGAGCCTCAGACCAGAAGGCCTCTGGGGCACGGCCGGGCGTCTGGCCGGGGGCCTGTGGTCCTCGGGTCCGCTACGTGGGGTGGTCCACCCCCTGCCCTGGCCGCGTCTCCCATCTGTAAACCTCGCTCCTCTCCCAGCACTGCGCCCCTCCTTCCAAACCAGGAAGCAAAGACGGGAAGCTCCAGGGAGAGTTCAGCGTCCATCTAGAACCTTCTCCAGGGGATAGCCACCACCTCAGAGAGGTGAGGACGCCTTCTCCACATCATACGACGCTCAGACAGCTCTGGAACCGGGGCTGGGTGCTCTCACAACGAAACACAGCCACGCCCTTGTCGTCTGCATCCCTGAACCACCAGCCCCATGCTGTCAGGGAGCTGGGGTCGGGGCACCGTGCGGTCACCACGGAGGTGCCCAGGTTGACACAGATGTGGCAGCAGGCTTGGGGACTTTCTATAAATGAACGATGAGAACCAGGACTGTACTCTCCCCGTCAGGCGTTTTTAAAAAGGAAAATATTTGCTATCACCTAATTTAAAATGCTGGTGCAATTTCAAATATGGCGGCAAGAAGACACAATTATCCCCCAAAACTTACAGAATTCAAGTAATTTATACTCAGACTCTCCCGTTTGTTTATTAAAACCCTAAAGAGCATCATATTTCGGAATCGAGTGCCTCTGAACCCTCTTTCTAGCAGGACTGAGCTTAGCGAAGGCGTGAGCCAGAACACACCCGGGGTAGAAGCTCTTTCCCTGAAGGAGGAATTAAGCCAGCGACGCTCACCACCCGCACGTACACCTGTGCGATCTCGGCCAGCTGCAGCGGAGTGTGCACGGAGGTGGCGCTCGGGCGCGGGCTTACCTCAGCGAGCACGAAGGACACGCATCGTGCACGGCGCTCCTTTTGCTACACGGATTATCTTAAAATACTAGGTTTCTGACTGAGGGTAAAGGTTGTCCCAGACGCCCTAGCTGCCAGCTCTACGTTGAAGCTTGAGGACCACAAATCCGTCCAAGCATCTAGTTAAAACCAGGAATGAGAGACTCTAGTCCACATATGCAGCTTTTAGAAACACACTATTTTTGGACAATTTTCTTCTCTCGAAGCTTCCCTGAGATTTTCTCAGTTAAAGCGTGAGCTGAAGATGAAAACAAAAACAAAACACAAAACAAAAACAAAAACAACCAACTCCCCTCTGACCAGCACCTGCCCCTCACCTACGACGGAATCGCTTCTTTCTCGGTGGTGGCCCGTGGGCTCTGCGGTCAGAAATGCCAGGACACCATTGCACGCCCTGGCCAGTTCTCCGCGGGAGAGGCTGGCGCAGAATTGTAATGTGGAATTATTTACTTTCCGAGTCAGGTTAATTAAAACTCTCAAGTCTGTGCCTATTCAAGCTAAATAATGTAATTAAAAAGACATTTAGTTTTTCACCTGTTCATTATAGCATTTACAGTAACAAATGTTTTCCCTGAAATTACAAAATGGTTTCCATTTTTAATCTTCTGGTTCATGATTTTCTGCTCCCAGCTTTCTGATACATTTCCTTCAGGTTGGAAGTCGGGAGTGAATGCAACGCCGGCTCTTCTGCGGGCAGCTGCTCCTGGTGAGCGTGGACCATGGTGCGAAATTAGTGGACAGGGCATCTTGGGGGCTCAGTCGGTTGGGCGTCCGACTTCAGCTCAGGTCATGATCTCATGGTTCATGAGTTCGAGCCCCGCGTCAGGCTGTGTGCTGACAGCTCAGAGCCTGGAGCCTTCTTCAGATTCTGTGTGTGTCTCTCTCTCTCTGCTCCTCCCCTGCTCGTGCTCTCTCTCTCTCTCTCTCAAAGATAATAAAGATTAAAAAAAAAAAAAGAAATCAGTGGACAGTGTGGCCGGTAGGCTGGGCATGTGCGTACCGTCGTCCCGCCGAGCTCGCCGCGTGCCGGTGGCCAGGCTTTCCACTCGACCATTGCTTCGCCGAGAGCCTGAATCCACCACCATTTGAGAAAACAGCGCTCGGGTGGTTCTCGATATATTAAATTTGAAAACAAGTTCATCTACAGTTCATAGAAAAGGTAAATTTGTCATTTCAAACTGCAACCTTACGTGAGAAGACAATGGGAAAATAGCTCGGGGCTCCGGTAACGTCTAAAGGGACGGCAGTACCTCGCCAGGACGCTTCTATGGAGTCTCTTAACCTCTGGCCCTGGGAGGGGGGAAATCAATAAGATATTAAGAAAATCAGGAATTAATGCTTCATAGAGTGTAGTCGCCAGTGAGAGCCCTGTCGGCGGGCGGCCCCGGAGCGAGGCAGGCCATCGGCCACCGCCCATCCCTGGAGGCAGCATCTTCTGTCCCAGCCGGGAGGGCGTCGTGGTGTCACATGAGTACTGACGGCGCGGAGTCGTACCAGCTGTTATGAGGAATCTCTAGAGGAAACAAAACAAAATAGTCCCTTCACATTAAGCGAAATCACTTCTGCGGAAGTTAAGTTATTGTTTTATAAGGATTTTCTAAACAGGTCACGCTATGTTTGGACAACTCTAGGCTTCGTGAATGACGGAAACACATGTACGGGAACCTTCAATGACCTCTTTGATCCTGTATCTTTCTGGGAGGGGCAGGGTGCCTTTCCCTCTGTCCGTCTCCCTCTGTGTGTCTGTCCCTCTCTGGAGCAGAGGGCACACCCGCCAGGGCCCGACTCGGGGTTTGTGGGGACAGAGCATCACGGCTGTTTCAGCTGAGCCCACCCCGCTCAGCGCTAGTGGCTGGCTAAGCTCTTCGCTCCCTGGGTTCCGTTCCTAGAACGAAGACATGCCGCATCCCAGCCGGTCCCTGTCAACCAGGCAAGTCCCTCGGGCCCTGAACTCGAGAATGGAATAGAAAATCAGGCAAGGCACCGAACCCGAAGGCACATTTGTACAGCGTGCCCTAGCTGGTGGGGACTCCCGGCTCAGAGCCTCAGGAGGGTTTCCAATGAGTAAGTCACCAAGCCTACCACGGCGCCCGCTCCAGCCCCGCCCACGGTGACCTGGCCCGGCTTTGCTCCAAGTCACGTCACCTGGGCTCTCGGAACATGAACCCACATGGCCCTCTCCTGCCGCCAGGCCTGCTGGCCCTGCCCCCTGCCTGGAACTGCCGCCCCCCCCCCCCCCGCTCCTCCCCAGCGGCCGCCTCCCTCTTGGCAGGCCTGGGCCCGGGGGTCCAGAAAGAGCATTCCCAACCCCGTCCCTCCTCCTGCAGCCCCGCCGTTCCCCACGACAGGCTCCTGTGGGGACCTCCCACGTCTGCACGGAGACCTGCTTGCTACTCCCTCCCCCGCCCGAGGCCAGGGCTCTGCCTGCCCCCGTGGCCACATGTCCCCAGCTCCCACAGCAGAGCCTGGGGTCCTGGGCACTGAACCAAGGTCTGGGGAGCCTGGCACGGTTCGTCCTCACACACGGCTTGCTTCGTCCCTCCCGAGCGGGAAGGCGTGGGTGCCTTGCTGTCCACTGAGGAGACCGAGGCCCGAGACTTCGCCGGCGTGCCGGGTCCGTCAGCGCCCGGGGGCAGTGCTGGCATCGCCTCGGGGGAGTCTCGGCTCCTGACTCTGCGTCACCCCTGGCTGTGCGTCGCCCTCCGGGCTCTGTCGCCTCTGTGTCGCCCTCCGGGCTCTGTCGCCTCTGTGTCGCCCTCTGGTCTGCCCGCCCCACATGGAAGGATAACGCCTGCCCCAGCCTTGCAGGGCCGGCAGGCGTCCGAACCCCGTCTCCTCCTGTTCTCACGGCCCACCTGCGGGCGGCCACCACGACCTGTTGTGCGGCCGAGCCCACCAGGTGGTCTGTGGGCCCGGCCGCACCCCCTCCCCACCTCCTCCCCTGAAGGGCAGCCTGCCCCCAGCACCGCTTCCCCAAATGGAGGGCCCAGGCCCCCTCTCGGCAGAGCCGGGACAGGGTGGCCGACCCCTGCCTCTGCCCCGCTAGCTTCCTCCACCTGTGCTGAGTTGACGGTCTAACTGGAGTCTGCGGGGGTGAAAACCCACTGCGGCTAAGGTGGGGTTTCCCCTTCGTGGGGGAGGGGGAGGGGAAGGGGGAGGGGAGTCCCTCCCAATGTGGTCAGCAGGAGAAAGAACCTGATTCCTTGGATGGTCAGGGTCCCACGTGGGTCAGGGGGGAGCTGGCCGAGTTCTCAGTCAGACTCGGGAAACCGGGCGTGGGCCCTTCTCTGGGCCTCCGCGGGGGTGGGGGTCGGGCACGGGGCTGCGAGCCAGGGCTGTCCCCGCCGGGAGGGGCCGGAGCGGGGGTCAGCGGGGACGACGATTTTCCCTCCCACCCCTTTCGGACCTGTGACTTGCGGACATGCGTCCCTCGGAACTTGTTTTCTGCTTCGTTTAAAATACGCGCCCCAAACAAAGGCCCCCACGCTGCCAAGTGTGCCACCCGGGAATTCGTATTTCCCGTCTTCTCCAGCCAGTTCGGCTGCTCGGCCTGCCGTGGGAGGGAAGTGGGGTGTGCTCAGTGGAGAAGGGGGGTCCGGGAAGGTCCCAAAACGGGAGCCACGGGGTCCCCAGCGATCGCCCGGAGAGAGAAAGGCCGCGAGCGGAAGAAAGGGGACAGAATCGTGGCGCGTGCGGGGCGGTGTCATGTTGCCGCAGATGCGACCTGGGTGCTGCTGGGACCGCGGGCCGGAAGCGCCCGTAGGTGTCGCCCCAGAGAAGGCACCCCGCCCTTGGCGATGGCGTGCGCTGCCGTTCGAATACGCCGAAAAGCAGACTGAACGTTGTGATGGACGCGGGGGGGGGTTTGCGGGGAGACGTGACTTGTAAAACCAAGCGGATTGGGAGCCTCGCATCTGACATGACCAGCCAAGGGCGGCTCTCCCCGTCGCCAAGGGGAGCGGGAACTCCCTTCTGCGGGTCTGTGGCGAGGGCAGGGCCCTCCCAGCAGCAGCAAGCGCAGGGACGAGTCTGGAAGCACGAGTGCTGGGCGCGCGCTGGCTCACGGGAGTCACCCGCCTCGGCGTCCGTGAGCGCGGAGAGCCTGCGGTTCCGGGACCGGGAGCGAGGCTGGAGTTCCGGCCGGCCCCGGAGAGGGGTCTCGGCTCCCGGCCTCCGCTATCTCTTCCGAATGCACCGTAGGTAAGTTCGGCCCAGTTGGAGCCTCGTTTGGCTCCGTCCACAGCAGGAGTCTTGCGACCTTCTGTTCGCAGTGAAAATGGTCAGACTGTACAGCTGTGCTGCTCTGTGCTCTCTGGGGCCACGTGGCCCTGTCGGCGGCGCAATCACGGTGTCGGTACACTATGACAGCGCGTGGGAAGAGTGTTTGCGGCCGGCCGGACACCGTCTTGCCGGTTTGTGCGGACTGTCTCCCTTAGGGCAGAGGCGAACCCACACGGAGACTCTGCGAACACAGAGGTGGTTTGTTACCTGAGCGGGGGCCATCCGGGCCTTCCTGCCACTCGTCACCTGGTCTCTTCGCAAGCGCACGGAGAGAGGAGGCGTCCTGGGCTGGCCACTTGGGTGGGGGGAGGGACAGGATAGACTCCGACAGCAGCTGGCGTGTGATCCTATCCGACAGGAGCCGCCATCAGGCTGGAGCGGGCAAGGCTGTCACCAAGCAGGTGACGTCACCTCTGCACACGGGGACGACGCAGGCGTCTACTGCTGAGGCACGCCCTCCATGGTGGCCCCATGCTCTGTCTGCCTTGTGTCCAGCAGGAAAGGCCAAGCTTGATGTGATGGACTTGGCCGTCACCTCATGCTGACGTGTTGGCCCGTGTCGGCCCGGCCGGGCGGCTGCCGTCCTGTCCCGATGCCGGTGGCCCAAGCCCCTTCCCCTGCGGCCGAGACGCCCCTTGGCTCCAGCATGGCACCGAGGTGCTGCGCTAGGTGGAAAATTGTCTGGAACATCGGATGTTGAGCAAAATGCCCATGAATAAGCTCTGTCCACGCGGCACCAACAAGCCGTCCCTGGAGGCACACGGGAGGCCCAGGGAGGTGACACGCAGGGAGCCCACACGTGTTCACACACAGAAGTGGCGCCACTTTGAGCTTCAAATTGAGCGGCTGCAGGACGCAGCTTGCCTGCCGCCATGGGAGGAGAGGTACGGTGTTAAAAATTCAGACAAAAGGCAGCTCTTTCTTCCCAGAGCTGGAGGAGCCACGGCGTCCCTGCGGCCCCGGCGGAGAGCGCGCGCCAGGCCCGAGAGGCACCCTCCCCTTGAAAACCTGCCAGGCGGCTCCGGCCGGCGACGCCGCCGAGACAGGTCAAGGGCAGCTGAGTCTAAGAAGCCTGTTTGCTGTCTGGTGGGGCCCCCACGAGGCCTCGCTTTGTTACCGAGTCCGGAGCAGCGGGGGCCGGGGGGGGAGGGGACCAAGGCTCGGTGGCGTGTGAGTGAGCCCGACAGTTACATGGGCGCGGCCCCCACCCCCCCAGTCTCCACGAGCGTTTGTACCCGCTACAGGCACCCCTGCCCATGGCCCGGGGGAGGCGGGAGGGAACGCCCAGCCGCCTGGGGGTCACCGCCCCCGTCCTGGGGACTCCATGCCATGAGCAGGTCTCCCCCCCCACCGGGGGCTGAGGCTGGGCGTCCAGGGCTCTGGGACACACGTGGCACCAAAGGGAAGTGCCCGGGGGGTCTTCTCTCAGGAGGTTGAACCCCAGGTCACCGGACAGGCTCACCACCTCATCGCGCGGGTCGCATCACAGGCCGAGAGGGTGTGCAGAGAGGAGGGCGTGGTCGTGTGGAAACAACCACAGCCCAGCGAGGACACGGGGCCACAAGGTCACGGGGACCGCAGGGTGAGGGCAAGGGGATCCTGAAGCCGTCACGGGGGAGGAGATGAGTGGAGGGTGCAGACAGGGGGTGAGATGGGGTCTCCCCGTATCTGAGGGGTGGTCAGACGGGTCATTACACGAACCACCAAGTGTCTCTGAGCCCCCGCAGTCCCGGGGCTGAGAGACGGGGTGGTCTGAAGCCTGGCGGGGTCGGCGTGGCAGGGGGTCCTCCCAGCCTGGGGCTGCTAGTGTGCTCCTGTGGCTGTTGGCCATAACTGCCCAAGTTCTGGTGTGGGGGGACAGAAAAGCTACCATTATTGGCATCGTACACCCGAGAACATTACCGGCTTATCAGGAGAACTATCAGAACCCATCAGAGCTCAGGAAGTTTCTGTCCACAGACATAACAGCGTGTCTTTGAACCAGCAAAGGCCATTCCGGAGTGCCAACTGTTCATGGTAGTCCCAGAAACTACAGAGTATCTGCAGTCAGTGTTTCCAAGAACACACAATCCCTCTATCAGGAAGCCTTTAAAAATCCTAAAATAGGACGCAGAGTCTAGTCTGAATAAATCGGATAGATTTTATATACTCTTTGCTGGGACAGCTTTAAAGATGTCAATTCCCCCAAAATCAGTCTGTAAAATTAGTGAAATCCCAATCAACAGTCCAGTTTGAGATGCAGTAAATTTAAAATTTAATGGATGAATACAGTTTCATGAAGAGCTATGTTAACCTTATAAAACGAGACGCGGCAAGCTAGCCCTCCGGTCATGAAGAAGGACGCACGCCGTGGTAATAACACTACATAGAGTTTTGGTATAAAACCGGGCAAATGGGGCAATGGAACAGAGTGGAGACCCGTGAATCTACAAGGCCCGAGGATATGAGGAAAGTTGGTCCTCAGCCCACTGGGGAATGAATTTGTCCTTTAGCAGATGGGGTCCACGAAAAAGACTCACCATCCAGAACGAACTCGGTTCTGTACTCTGTAGACAAGGGCCGACTCCAGCAAAACGCCCGCCCGTGTGTGGATTTTACGACTGCAGCTCCTGGAAAAGGCCGGCGCCGGGCACAGATTTGGGGGAGTCAAGGACTCCTGACACAAATATCTGCGGGCAGAGAGCCTCAGAGGCGGGACAGGACGCCGGCCCCGTGGCGGGACGGGAGGGTGCTGTCGGGCCGAGGCCACCGGGATGCGTGAGCCAGGCGCTGGAAGGAGGGAAACACAGGGGCGTTCTCTGTTCGCACTTCCAAGGGATCCTCAGGTCAAGCCCGCGGAAAGTGGGTCAGCCTAAGCGATGAGCTGAGTGAGAAAATGCTTTGGGAAGAGCCCATTATAAGTCACCAATTTATTAAAGTCAGTGTGCGGCGTCAGGCCGCGCCGGCTTCAAATTCCATCCACGCGGCTACAATTCGCTAGAATCATAATTGACAGAGACTCAATTATTCTGGAACACACCAGCTATAATGTGTGAAAAGGAGAGGTTCTTTCTTATTCGGGGAAGTATATATTTTTCATTGTCTTTTAGAAAGTCGTTAGGAAGGGACAATTGAGTAACAGTTAAGTTTTCTTTTAAAAAATCTAATTAAACATATGCTTTTGTGCTCGATTTCGGGTTGCTTTTGCAGTTAAGTGCAGGGGCTGTGTTGACCAAAGCCGGCGGCCCCCAGCCCTCCGCCCGTCAGAGATTTTTCTCGATGAGCCGGAGGCCACCCGGTGAGGCGGGGACTCCGTGGCCTCGTGACCTTTCCCCGTGGTGGATGGAAGTGATTCAAAATCGTGTATCCTAAAATAAAGGAGTTCTCCTCCAGGCGGGGGGGAGGACGTGAATTCTATGAAGCTAGTAGGTGACCCAGAGGATGAGTGATGCGGCCGGCGGGCGGGCGGCAGTTATGTGGGGGTTCCCTGCTCTCCCGTCCGACGCCGGGGGCACAGGGCGGAGTCCCGGGGACAGCGCGGCTCCTGGTGTCCGGAGTCAGCAGAATGAGCTCGAAGCCCGGCTCCGCTGCGTGCTGGCTGGGTGGCCCTGAGCAAAGGCGGTTGTCTCCCCCAGTTCCCCAGGACGCAGGTCTGATGGGCCCTGTGGCGGCAGTGCCCTTACGAGCGGCGTGACCGTTAGTGTCATTGCTGTGTGGGTGCAGATACAGGTGAAGACAGTCGGGATCGGTCTGAAGAGACAGGGAAACAAAGATGAAACCGAGCTCGACGCGGGTGGGCGAGGATCACCCAGGGAACAGCGCTCGTGACGAGCCACTGCAGGGCGCGTCGATAAGAGCTTCTTTATTATTATTATTATTATTATTATTAATTAAGCCTTCATTCTTGCAGGAGGCCCTTCTCCTCCTGCAGGGGTGGAGGGAGCGGGCTACTGCTAAGCGGGCTTCTGGAAGGCGTCCTCTCGGGACTCGGCAGGCCCCGTTCGCAGACCTGTCTGCGGCCCCGCACTTCCCGAGGACGTGGGTGCCGACCCACCCCCGGGACCCGCCCGGGGCTCAGCAGACACGCCCCGAGGGGTCGGCAGAGGAGTGAGCAGGAAGGGCCGCTAGGCCGGCCCGAAGGTCAGCCTGTCTCTCTCTTTCACCGATGGCCATTTGCCTGTGTGATGCTTGCTCGCTGCGACTTGTGGCCCCCGTCTCTCCTCCCGAGAGTGACACCAGCTTTCAGACCCTGCAGCTGGCGTCCCTGGTGGGTCTGCGTTCTTGTCCCCAAACCGGAGCAAGATGGTTGCCCGTTCCTGGGCGTCAGGGATGGGGCTTCCTCCAAACCGCAGGCTCTGACCCTCAGCTGCCGGTCGCTGTTGGAGATTCGCTGGCTGACATGGACGCTGGATACTTACGAATCGCAGGCGTGAACTTTCTGCCCCTGTCACGCACGTGCAGGTGCTGGTCGCCTTCTTGGTAGCAACACGTGGAGGTTTGCTTAGCCGAAGAAGCACTTTCTGTGCTCTGCACCCCGTCTGTTCCACACATGATCTGTCGTCTGTTCCAGCCCCGCGCCGAGCCATCTGTGTGAACGGGTGGCCTGCGCTGCCTGCGGTAGCCCCGTGGACGCCTCCAGACCAGGCCCTGGACGCCCACGATGGTGCCACGGAGAAAGAGGGGGACCGGTGGGCTCTGCGGTCTGCCGGGGGACCCTGGCTCTCCAGGTGTTGCCACTCCCACTCCCGAGGGGACGGGGTTTCCCTGCCCTCCAACAGCAGGCGTGGGCTCCTGAATTGCTTTGGCCGATGAAAGGTCGATGGGAAGGACTCGCCGTTTCTGGGGAGCCAGTTTCATTTGTTTTTTAACATGGCTTATCGTCAAGTTGACGAACAGACAGCGTGCACAGTGTGCTCTTGGCTTCAGGGGTAGATTCCCAGGACTCATCGCTTACGTACAACACCCAGTGCTCACCCCAACAGGTGCCCTCCTCAACGCCCATCCCCCATCGGGCCCATACCCCCAGCCCCCATCGACCCTCCGTTCGATCTCTGTATTTAAAAGTCTCTTATGGTTTGCCTCCCTCTCCATTTGAAATAACTTCCCCCTTCCCCTTCCCCCATGCTCTTCTGTTAAGTTTCTCAGGTTCCACATATGAGTGAAAACATATGATGTCTTCTCTGACTGACTTATTTTGCTTAGCATAACACCCTCCAGTTCCATCGAGTTGTTGCAAATGGCAGGATTTCATTCTTTTTCGTGGCCGCATAGTATTCTGTTGTGTGCATAAACCACGTCTTCTTTATCCATTCGTCAGTGGACGGAAAGCTGGGCTCTTTCCATAATTTGGCTACTGCTGGAAGCACCGATGAAAACACGGGGGTGCGTGTGCCCTAGGGGCGAGCGATGCCTGCTGTTCTTTTCCTGTGCCTCGCGGACGGCAGGGGCTGCGCTTCCGCCTGGACCCCGAAGGGAGGAGGGCGGCGTCGCAGAGCAGGGCCCCCCCCCACCAGCGGGCGGAGCCAGAGAGCACGAAGCCGTGTGACGTCTTCCCCTCCCCCGAGCTGTTAGGGTCGCGGTGACTGCAGCTCCGGGTCAGGAAGCCTGAGGCCGCACCCTGGTAGACACAAAAGCTGCAAGAGAACTCTCACCCTTAGCCATTTGCTCCCTCGTTAGCAGCCATTCCGTTGTATCCTTGAATGTAAACGCTTACCTCGATGTGCTGCCTTCGAGGTGAAGGGGTTTGGGCTGTCGTTTTCAAAATAATCACAATACTTACCCGAGCACTTCGATACACTTCACGCATCGGTTTGTTCAAGGGAGGTCCGATGAGAGTGCTTCCGTCGTTATGACCGACACACACACGGGCGACGGCCGGTCCTCGTCCGCGCTCGGAGGCCTGGAGCTGGGATTCAAACCCCGACGCCTGAGCTCTGGAATTCAGACTCAAAACTCCACGCACCATTCCCCAGTGGTGCTGGTGTCGTCCTGTGAGAAACCACACACGGCGCCAGCGACCCCTGGGAGTAGGGGTCCGTCGTGGCCTCGCCGCCTCCCCCAGGAGGAAGCTCGGGGGGGAAGAGATGCAGGAGGAACAGAAGCAGCGGGCTCCGGGTGGAAGCTCGGCCTGACTCGGACGCTGCGTCTCCCGTGGCCACGGCCAGGTCCTGCGGGTGTGAACGCGGGCTGCGTTCCCGTGCGGCCCCTCTGCTCTACTCTTTAGGAGAACCTCCGTCCAGGCCCTCAGCAACACCGGCCTGAGCGCGGCGGCTTAGAGCAAAGTGACATCGGGGTGCTGACACTGCCCACGCCAAGGAGCCGCATGGAATGTATGGTAGCTTTTTGTTTTCTTTATTTTAAGAAAAAATAAGATACCATTTCCCAATGATGAAATTGCTTATTTTGTATTTTATTGTTATAGCAAAAAAGATGGTCAATGGTATTATAATTTAAATGCTTGATGGAATTCTTAACGTTGTTTTTATTTGGAGCAATAGGCTATTTTTGCAATTAATACCAGTGAACCTTTTATGTATGTTAACTTTGCGTCCGCTAAATATACTTTCCTCAGCATAAAAATACACTCCACGCTTATTTACGATTAGTAACTAATTTATTATTTTTGTTTGTATGTTAACCTGTAGTAATAGATTCCATAAAGCATTATTGCATTTTTTTGTCTTTAAAACGTATTGTAAATGATACATATAAAAATCAATGTCATTATCTCTATCAATGTTCTGATTGGCAAAAAGTTGATTTTATTTCTAGTGCAGGATAATCTGGTTTCTGTGATGAGTTGAGTGTGGGGCTCGAGGAAGACCAGAGAAGTTGAGACCCTGCTCCCGAAGTGATCATTCGGTTTTACTATCGTTTCCGGCCGCCGTGACAGAACCTGGGGAAGTTAAGCAGAAACCACATCCCCAAGGCTGCCTTCTGTCCCCAAGTGCCGACACAAAGTCGTACTGTTGGCTGCGAGTCACTTTGCTTCAGGAGGTGACCGTCCTGGGACTACGGTCCTTCCCCCAGAGCAATTTAATTACAAGTCAATTTCCAGGAAGATGAGCAAGCATCCGAGAAGGCTCAGATGGAGAGCGCCCCCGTGACCTCCTCACGAGCTGAGAGCAGCCTTTTCCAGGCATGGTACCTGAGGGCGGCCTCCTCTCTGGGCGTCCAGGCTTCTGCCCCTCTGGCTGCTTGTCTGGACCAATCTTGGCCTTGTGAGGACCGACCGTCTAAAATGGAGTTCATGGAGTAAGTCAGAAGACTGGTTTACCTGGGCTCTGCCCAGCGAGCACCACAGCCATGATTCGGGATCAGGAGAACATGAACCTCCTTCAGAGAGGCATTTTGCAAGCAGCAAAAGCACCAAAGGTCCAATGAGCTAGTTCCTTAAGCATCCGCGCTGCTGTGCAGACGGCGGCCAACAGAAGCGACAACCCAGCTGCAGAAGTTTGTTCACCCGTCGCACTCTCCTGTCCTCACAGGAGCCTCTGGGAGCAGCTGGGCGAGGAGAGCCCTGTGCCGTTTACAGACGGGGGGACTGTTGCGCAGACGCGCCGCTGGACTTGTCAGAGTCGCCCCGGGGGAAGCAGGGACCACACTGATCCCCTGGCCCCAGTGTGCGTGCGTGTGCATGCATGCATGCATGTGTGTGTGTGAGCCAGTGTGGGTATACACGTAAATGTTATGATCAAATCTGCAGTTTGGAAGTCTTTCCCATGAAGCAGTAAGGATAGAAAGTTTGTGTCCTTCAACTTCGCCAGAGTGCTTTCTCTCGAGGGTTAAGAATTGACGTTGAAGGCAGGAGAGGCAAAAATGAAAGTGTGGTCCCCTTGGGTAAACACTCCTTCCCTCCGTCAAAACCCATGAGAAGCAAAATAAAGAAAAAAATAATTTTTTAAAGAGAGAAATGCCACCTTCAATTAGACAGAAGAATTTCCATAACTAACAAAAACAAACCAGGAAGACGAAGTGCCAAGTCCTGCAAAAATGTGCCAAATCCTCAAAAATGATACATATGTAACAGCTGTGCCAAAGCTGTTTTTTAAGTGCAATGAGATCTAGGGCCGCGGTTGGACCACAGAAGAGCAAACCCAACTCAATACCAAGTAATGTCGGGGGACAGAAGCCGAAGGGAAAATTATGCTGACTCGCAATTCCATCATCTCCAACTTGGCTCCCTTGCAGAGGAATCGACTCTGGGGGCGGGGGGCCGGAGTGAGGCTGGACAGGAAGGCAGCAAGGGCCGCGGGCATCCCAGAAAACCCGGACAGAGAAGTGCTGCAAGTTACAGGGGGTGCATTCTTCAGATAAAACGGTTACCAGATTTCCCAAGATATGTTTGAGATCCCCTGTTAAGTCCTATTCAAAGTAAATGTTTTTCCAAGTATTTTCCATGTGTCCCTCCCCAGGCTCTTCTTAGCAAAGACCTGGCACAAGAAAAATTAGTAATAATCACAAAGGAAACAAAGGGACCTGGCCTAAAGATTTAGGAAATAAAAGAAGAAAGGTAATATATGCAAAAAAAGTAAATGAACAACAAACATGAAAAGGGTATCCAAAGAGTTCAGACAACTGGTTCATCATAATCTCAAAGCTGTCATAGACAATATCAGCCATCGAAAAATAAACTCAAAAAATTAAATATAAATGTTCCAAAGGGAGACTTTACCGTCATAGAAGAAAGGAATAAGTGTGTGTCAGAGATCTGGAAATACCTTTAAAATGGAAAAAAAGAGACATTTATAGAAATTAGAGTTATGTTATAAATAAACCAAGAAAGAAAAACAAAAAACTAGAATAAATACACCTAAAAGCAAACGTCTATGGTAAGTCTTTAGGAAAGCACACCATATGCAATTTAGTAGTTGTCTGTCATTAATCCTGACCGCCCGGCTCGCGAATTTCTATGTTTGATGAACATTTCGTTTTATGCTGGGTTGCCTGCCCAGAGTCCCTTGCACATGAAGCAGAGCAAAGGATTAGTGAATAAAGCAGCAGAGAGGATTAGCAGAAGACAGACAGTAAAATGCATCCAAATTGAAAGTCAGTGGGAAAGAAACAGAGGGAGAGAGAGAGAATAGACATTTGTATACAGGCTGTGGTGAAACCATCTTACACAGGTACAGATGGAGTCCAAAAGGAAAAGGAGAAGGAATGGGTAGAAGAAATAAGAGATCATTATGAGCATTTCCCAACATTCATAAAAGAAGACATCGACCCGCTGATTCTAGAAACTCAGTTAACTCAAAGCACCAAAACTAAAACAATTCAACAAGATGGATACACACCTGGGCATATCATAGGCAAATTCCTTAAAAAACAAACAAACAAACAAATGAAAAACTAAAGAAAATATCCTAAAGGAAGCTAAAGACAAGAGAATCGAGAAATGTTGCATACAAAAGAGCAAAAATTAGACTTACAGATGACTTTTGAACAGAAATTATGAAAGCCAGAAGACAATAGATAAAGAGTCCCCGGGGAAATCTACCAATGTAGCACTTACTACTGGCAAACTTGCAGTATAAGAATTATTACAGAATGTGCTTCAGGCTGTGTAATAATCTGCAGGGAACCATATAACTTCGGGAAGGACCAACGAGTGCCCGAGAAGGTAGATAGGCAGTAGACACAAGCACGACGTGGCCTCTGTAAAGCAAAGATAACGATAATTTGAGGTGTTTGTAATATATGTGCCTGTAAAATGTATTACAAAAATTGCATAAAATACAGGAGAGAGTAAATAAACGTAAACTGTTGTAAGATTTTTTCCCTGAAGTTTGTAGAATAGTAATCCTATTTATTTAAAGAATAATAAGTCAAAGATGTATATAGTATCTTTGCAGTAGCTACAAAAAAAGTTTGAAATTCATAACCAAAGAGTTAATTTAAAAAACATAATAATCAGTGAAAAAAATTAGCCAGAAAAGACAAAGAGGAATAAAAGATTAAAAATAAATGGGACAAACTGAAAACAAATATCAGTTGCTTGACTGACATTCAGATGTGTAAGTAATTAAGCTAAATGTAAATGGATTATACATTCCACTTAAATTGCAAAGATTGTCACGCTGGGTCAAAATATAAGATTCAACTCTTTGCTCTTTGCCAGAGGTACACTAACTATAAATGCAAAGAATGCACCATTACAGAGTCTACAAACATGAAAAAGGCAATACACAATTTTGTCAATCTTTTTGAAAAGAACACTTCTTGGAATTGACACATTTCTGGAAAAATACATTATATCAAAACTGATCCAAGAATGAACCGAATCAACCCCAAGTCTGTCAACAATATTGAATCTACAATTAACAATCTGCTCACCAACCAACATCAGACACAAAGAGCGTCACTGGTGAATTCTTCCCATTATTTAAGGAAGTGATAAGATTGATCTCACTCAAACCCTTTCAGAAAATAGAGAGAATAGAAGTAATCCTAAATGCACTTTAGGAAACTGGGGTAATCCTGAAATAAAAACTTGACGAGAATATTATGGACAAAGAAATTACATAATACTAGCACTAATTAGTTCATAATACTAATGAACAGAATCAGTAGTATATTTGGTGTATAACGTACCTGGAACAAGGTTCCCGAAGGAGTGTACGTTGACTTTATAACCAGAAAATTAATCAGTGTGATTCGCCGTAGTAACAGAATAAAAGAGAAAACCCGCCCGATCATTTGTTAGATTCACTGAAAGCAAATGGCTAACGAAATTCAATATTTGCTCGTAAGAAAAGCCATCAGCAACGTAGAAATAGAGAGTCTTAATATGATAATAATTAAAATCAAAATAGTACAATGTAGGTAACATCGTACGTAATGATGAAATACTGACCACTTCCTCCCTAAGGTTGATAACAGTCAGAGAATGTCTGCTCTCTCTCACCACATCTACTCTACCGTCTTCTAGAAATCCAAGCAAATAAGGCAAGATAAAGAAACAAAAGTTGCAAAAATTGAAAAGAAAATTCCTTGCTCTTGCCATGACTGCTGGGTGGAAAATCCAAAAGAATCTACCGACTGGTAAAATTAATATGAATTTAATAACGTGGCTGAATTCAAAGTCGATATAAAAATCAGTAGTGTTTTATGTGCAAATAATAAACAAATGGAAAACAAATTTTTATAAAACGTCAGGTGTCAGCAAAATTTTTCTTTTTAAAGGGCCAGATAGGGAATTATTTAGGCCCTGCGGGCCACACATAATCACTGGTGTATATCATTTCTTTCCCTTCTTTTTTTCCTCAATGATCTTTTGAAAACATAGGAACTCTTGTTAGCTCAGCGGCCATACAAAAACAGACTGATGGCCCGGCCCGGCCAGGGGGCCTCAGCCTGCTGGCCCCTGATCCCAGGAACAGACAATGCTGGGTATACAGGGGTAAGTCTCAGGGAAGCTAGGCATGACTTCCCCCCGCAACTAGAAAACAGAGCTGAGAGATATTAAACACAAATACCGAAGAATATGCCATAATTCCATAAGGATTGTCTTTTTAAATAATTGTCCTGGGAGGATGTCATTTTCTGCATGGAAAAAAAAAAAGTGAAGAACTTTTGCTCATTGTTAAAAGGATGAAAGAAATAAGCCACAGGCTGGGAGGAGATATTTGTAATAAATGCATCTGATGAAGAACACAAGCCAGGATATACAAGAGCCCCTATAAATCAGTCAGAAAAAATAAATATCAAGTTAAAAAAAAGAGTTATAAATAGGCTTTCACTAAACAGGGCATCAAAATGCCAATAAGCAAGTGTACTCGGCATCATCAATCACCAGGGACACGCGAATTACATCCATCATCAGATACTGTCACACGCCCACCATAAAGGAAAACCGAGAAAGACTGGAAAATGCCAAGTGGCCAGCAGCGTGCAGAGACGCTGGACACTCTCCTCTGTCAGTTTTAGTGTGGAAGTTCGGGCAACGTTTTTTAGATCCGTTTGGTGGGACTCACCTTAGCTAAATATATGTCTACACCGCGAGCCAGCAATTCCATCCCTAAGTAGAAGTCCAAAAGAAATTAGCTTACACGTGCTTAAAAACACATATATGTAATGCTCATAGAAATTGTATTCATGATGACCAAAAAGATAAAACAGGAAAGTGGATAAAAATTATGGAGTCTGAGAATACGACACTAAACAACAAGAAAACGACTAAGTTATCAATTCCCCCAGCTACGTGCATGCGTCCCACAAACCTTGTGCCGGACCATAAAAGCCAGACACAAAACAGCACACGCCATGTGGCTCTGTTTATATAGCAGCTTGATAAGAGGCAAAAGTAATCTATTGAGATAAAAGCCAAATAGAGGCCCCTTGGGGCAGAGAAGGGGCAAACGGAACTGAACGTGTTTTATCTACTATCGCCCTGGGTGGTGGTCACGTGTGCAAAGATGCCAACTCATCGACTCGTTCGGCACACACTTAACCTCAGCACACGTCCCGCCGATGTTTATGCGTGCTGTTCTTCGAATTAGAACATGAACGAGAGGCGAGAAAATGAAAACGAAGAATGCACTATTTTAGGAAGTTTGGCTGTAAAAAGAGGAGAGTTGCTGTGGAGGAAAACGCAGGTTCGTGTGCTTTTGCTGTTGCTTTTCAGACAAAGCGCAATTGCACTTGCTCGTTGGCTGAGGTGCTGGGGTGCAGAGGGGGGACCAGGAGGCACTCCCCTGCACAGGGATGCTCGCAAGCCGACAAGCAAGGGGGGCAGGAGTCCAGAAAGAATATCCAGCATCCAGGGCACGAACGGGGTTTTGTGGGCAAGTGGGGAAAAGGAAGGCAGGACGACACATATTTAGTTTAGGAGCGAGCAGTTGAAAGAACCCACTGCTGACAGCTGAGTTCTATCAAGTCTGGGCATAGCAGGCGTCGACAGGGGCCAGGGTGGTGCCTGAACACCGCAGTGTGGTCCCCAGCGGTCACACTGCGTAAGCTTCTCCAGCAAGTCGGGGAGAAGAGAATGCAGATCGGAGGCTTGAAGGTCACTCAGAGAGTTTCATCATAAGGGAAGAACAGGGATGCGAGGGGGTTACGGACCCCGGGGCCCGGGTTGGGTGGAGTCTCAAGGGAAGGGTCTCGTTATAAACGCACAAGAGCGACAGAGTCACAGCGTGGACTTCCAGCACCGACAGCACGTCTGGGTCAGTATGAGGGAACGTTCAGGAAGGGAGTATTCCAGAAGGGAGAACTGCCCAGCCGACCCAGGGGGAAATAATAAACACCTGTTATATAAGCCGATAAATTTCTGCATCATTTGTTACACAGCAACAACTAACTTGTACACTTTACAACAAATAAGAATGCTTCCATTCTGAGAACTTTGGAAAACCATCGCTACACTAGTACTGTTGTTTGTTTGTTTGTTTGTTTGTTTGAATAGGTAAGTTTTGGAAAAGGTTATCTCTTGGAGTTGGGACTGAAGCGGACCAGAATATTCCACCCTGAAACTAATCCATTTTGGTGTAAGCATTATTTTGAGCTGGAGGCAGGTGAGAATCAACAGATACAGAAAATTTTCTTCCCTCTCTGTTTCTGCCTAAAAGCAGGGCATCTGTTTCCTGGTACAGGTGTGTTCCCGCACCATCCCTGCAACAGCCGCCACTGAAGACAGAGGGCCGGCAGGCGGAGGAGAGCAGTGACGAGCCCAGGTAACGTGACCCCCCCCACTCCTGTCAGCTCTCCGTGTATGCCTTCGTCACCTGCCACGAGTTTATCAACTCTCGATGTCCAGCCTCTTTCCTTTGTTAAAATAGTGTGTGAGGCTGAGTCCCACAACTTCTTTAAATGTCATTTTTCTGTGAACGTCATACTAATAAATTTGTATTCCGTTTCTCCTATTGATCTGTCTGTCTTTTGTCAGCTAAATTCACAGGCCCCCCTTGGCGGAACCTAAGAGGGTAGAGGAAAGGAAAAGGTTCCACCCTGCCAGTTAAACGAATCTCTTTCAGTTTTTTCCTCTGCATCTCAGGATGGTTTGACTTTTCTATAATAAGCATGAGTGACTTCTACTGTTAGAAAAAAATAATAAAGCGAAAAGGTTAAGAGACACCGTTAATCCACCGAACACACAATGTGATACAATGTCGAGGGCGTGGAAAGTTTACTCGATTCTCCTCCTGATATCCAGGTCTCGATTATTATTTGCGTATATTCTGATGATAGAAAAACAGCACTGGAAGGACGAACGGGTGGAGGAGATAGGTCTCTCCAAAGACGGTCAGCTCGGTGGGGCGCCTGGGGGCCTCAGTCGCTTAAGCATCTGACTCTCGGTTTCAGCTCGGGTCATGATTTCACGGTTTGGGAGACTGAGCCCCATGTGGGGCTCTGCACTGAGCATGGAGCCTGGTTGGGATTCTCTCTCTCTCTCTCTCTCTCCTTCTCTCTCAGCCCCTCTCCGATCTCTCTCTCTGTCTCAAAAATATATAAATATTTTTTTAAAAAAAGGACAAGCAGATCGGCTTCATGAAGTACAAATCCACGGACCCAGGTGGCCACCGGGGTGGGCTCTCTGACAAAGCAATCCGATTCTCTCTAAATCAGGCGCTGCTGCCGACTGGCTTTGAAGATCGTTCTCTCTTTAAATCTGCCCCAGCACCACACGGCAAACGAGATAAAATGCCTTCTTTGCTTCTGAGCATTGATGTCTATGCTGCGTTTCGAATTTTAAGTTTTTTTTTTAACTCGGCAATGAAAATCAATCATTGAATGATGTTAGAGACAGCAGGAAGTGTGTAAAACCACAGAACGTCTTGTTGCAGTTTATATGAGTTCATTATCTAAATCAGTGGGTAATGATTTCTTAAATATCAAAGCTTATAATTATTTTTCAGGGATACGAAGCATGGAGGGGAAGCTGGAGTTTGAGGAGGGCGTCAGAGAGAGAGCCGGGGTTTCTGCAGAGAAATGGAGGAATTTGCCCAAAGAGCAATTATGTAGATAACAGGTGCCCGGGGCTAGAATAATGTGACTGTCACCCGCTGACAGGGACAGCCCGGGCTGCAGGCCTGTAGGAGGTAGACCTAGGGGGGCCAAAAAAAAAAAAAAAATCAAAAAAAGTTTTTAAAAAAACCTTGTTTTTAGTTTATTTTCCTCCTGATTACAGATCTGGGAAGGTAGCCCTTTTCTGTATCTCTGCTTATTTGCTGGAGCGATTGTTCTAGGGAGAAGGGTTTCGTTAAGCCCCCTTTCCTTTTCTCCGAGCCCCGGACTAGCTACTCCCGTCTGAGTCCACACTCAGCCTCCTCGCCTCGGGGAACAGCCCCCCCAGACCCTGCCGCAGCCCACCCGCCTCCCAGCTCTCTGTCGGGCATCGAATATTCCAGAACGTCTGGGAGGAAGCTTTGGACTGCGTGATGCGTCCCATTAAAAGCAATTAACACCGCGCTCCAAACCGCCCTTTATTTTATCAAAGACGTTATTTTAAAGGAAGGTGTGCTCTCGGCAGTGTTTGCAAGGAGAGCGCGGTGCGGCCCCACCGCTTGCGGGACGGGGGGCGAGTGCAGGCGACGCTCAGCTTTCGGAAAAATTCATGAAGATCGATTATCGGTGTTTCTCCTCCTGATTTTCCAGACCCGTCGGAAGTGGGGCAGCGGATCCCCAAGCCAAGGCCGGGGTAGGGGGGGCGACTGTCCCCTTCGCCGTCTGCTTACTGCCCGCGGGTCGTCCCGGTCCTCAGCCCTGGTGGGCCTGCCCACCTTCAGACCCGGCCCTCCCCGACGCCGGCCTGCTCCGCGGCCCCCTCGCCGTCTGGGGCACTCGTGTCCCCCGGGCTCGTGCGCTGCAGGAGACGCGGCCTGCGTGGGTGTCCCCGCACTCCTCACGTGCCTTCTGCACTCTCCGCCCCTCCCCGCCCCTGGAGCAGGAGGTCCGGGAATTGGCCCCACTTGACAGAGGAGGAAACTGAGACCACGGGAGGCCGCGGGGGCAGCCGGGGTGACCGCGCCCTCCCGTTGACGCCGCGGGCTCGTCTGGCACTTCGCTGCGGCGCAGGCCCGTCCTCCAGACGGCACGGGGCCCGGCGGCCAGCAGGAGCCACCGCCACGGAGGCCGAGGGACGCAGGTGTGTCTTCTGGAGCCCCTCCCCCCCGCCCCCCGTGCGGCCAAGGGCTTCGCGGGCTGTTTGCAGCGTGACAGACAGCTGCGTGCGCGTGGACGGCTGGCACGCGGTGTCGCCTGCCCCTGAGCCCAGGCAGCACATGCTCAGGGCTCGCACACTCAGGGGTGCGCACCGGCAGGGTGGGCGTGCCCTGGAGGGCACCCACCACGTGGGTCCCAGCGTGGCACCCAGCACGGGTGAGACTGGCTGACGCAAAGTGGTTACATGGTCGAAACTGTTCCCAAGAGCTTCCCACGGGGTCAAGGTGATAGGAGGCACTCACCTTCGCCCTCTGCTGAAGAGGCACCGTTGCCTCCCTGCCGAGGGAGCGCCCCTCCCACCAGAGCCTCCTGTAGCTCCCCGGTCTCTCCTGGCCCTGCGCCTGGACTGCTGGCCAGCGTTAGTATGTTGTGAGTGTGAGAGTGTATATGTGTGTGACACGTGGCGTGTGTGTGCCGGGTGTTACATGTACATGTGTGTGACACGTGTGCTGTGAGCGTGAGTGCGTGTGCATGAGTGTGTGCCTGGCCCTGCCTCTCCGTTCTCGGCCTTGCTCTCCCGTCCCAGGAAACACCGGAGACGAAGAAGGCAGGGAGGTCAGACTGGGGACCAGGCGTAACGAGACGGGGAATCGAGCCCGCTCGCGGTTATTCCGATAAGAAAAATGGACACCGTTTTTAGGGAAGAGCCCCGATAAGAAAAATGGACACCGTTTTTAGGGAAGAGCCCCAGGAGCCGGCGGCACTGAGGAGCCGTCGAGGCAGCGGGCAGAGCGCGCCGCCCTCACAGCCACCGCCGCCGGTCGCCCCTCCCGGGAAGGGACCCTCTGCAGCCCCTGCTGTCGTCAGCACTGGGCGAGGGAAGGCCGGCCGTGAGCCGGACTGTCCACGTGGGTGCAGCGCCCCCAGGGGCAGGTGGCTCCCACCCACGTCCCTGTTAGGAGCTGAATTCCGGCGGCCCAAAGATGGACTCCCCCGGGTCCTGCACCCGCGGTGGGCTCGGTGTGTCCTCTACCCCCATCCCGTGGGAAATCCGTATAAATAGCTGGGGGGACCCTACGAATTAGGGGGTGTCAAAAGGCAAACAGCAGAGCGGAGAACGGAGAGCGTCTGGACGCAGCCAGCAGGGCGCCACAGAGCACAGGGACTGGACCGTCTTTCCAGGTCTCGGCTTCCTGGAGCGTCTCTATGTTCCGTGTCGTTACTAAGTCCAGAGCTGAGACATGTTCTGCCCTTCCCCTGCCCCAAGACAAGCTTCAGGGCCACGGGGGAAAAGTGACAGAAACGTAACCGCGAGTGGCACGTAGTGACATTTATGGCACCTGGTTAGATACATACTGGTTTGGATCCATCCGTGGTCACCACGTGGCCACGGCTGCATCCAGGTCTACAGTGAGTCGGGGAGCGTTCATGGACGTGACTCACCTGAGGTCCTGCGGCCAGAGGGCCGCATCTGGGCCAGGAAGCTGGGGGCGCCGGAGAGCGCAGGACACCCGGCGGCTCGGGCTATCCGGCAGGGTTCGGGGCAAGCAGGTGCGTCCAGTGCCCAGGGCTGAGTCTCGAGACCACGCTTTGACTAGCTTTTTAGCCAGCAAAATAAGGGGGACCTCATCCCGTGCATCTCATGATGGAGGGGGAGCCCGTCCACGGGGGTTCCGAGACGGGGGTCTTAGTTTCTGTGGTGGACGGCCCTTGTGACAGGGCGTTCTGCTGTCTTGTCAACATCGGAAGCCCGCCTTCATCCGCTCCTCCGCTCTGGCTGTCGCAACAAAATCCCACGGCCCAGGAGGCTCAGACGGGGACACGTGGTGACTCACGGTCCCGGAGGCTGGAGGTCCAAGGCCAGCGTGGGCAGGGCCGGTTTGTCCCGAGGCCGCTCTCCTGGCCGCGGAGCCGTCCGCCTTCTCCCCAGTCCTCACGTGGTCGTCCTTCTGTGTGCGTGTGTGTCCCGGTCCGGCCGCCTGTGAGGGCCCAGCTCTGTCGAAACGCTGCCCACCCCGTGGCCTCCTTCCTACTTAGTCTCCTGTTTAAAGAGCTCATGTTCAAACTCAACTGCTTTGGAAGGTGGTGGAGTTGGAGCTTCGACGCGGGGGACTCACGCAGCCTAGAACAGAGCCTCGTGCTCGCCTGCGACTCCGAGTTCATGTCTTCTTGAGGCGGAGGGACAGGGTGCTGCAACTAAGGGACATTCTATATGTGTTTGCACGAACTTACAAAAGCGATTTTGACCGGGCGTCTGGGCGGCTCGGTCAGTCAAGCATCTGACTCTTGGTTTCAGCTCGAGTCATGATCTTACAGGGGGGGTCTCGAGGCCCCGCCCCCTGTTCTGCACCGACAGCGTGCAGCCTGCTTGGGAGTCTCCCTCCCTCTCTCCCTCCCCCTCTCCTGCTGGAGCTCTTTCTCTCTCTCTCAAAATAAATAAATAAACGTTACGAAAATTTTAGGTGAATTTTTTTGTGATTATAATTGTTCTGACAGTATTTGACTAGCATCTGATAGGACTTCCTTGCTTCTTCAGGTCATTTTGTTTTAGTTTTAGATTTTTAATACCGTGGTCGCCGTGGTTTAATCTTCTCCGACTGTTCTTATCTGTCTCCTTTACGAGTGTTTTTCACGTGAAACCCTAAGAACAGAAGTTTGATAAAACGTTTCTGGTATTTACCGAAGGTAGAGGCCCTGTTGGTGCGTTTCTGCCTCTGAAACCTCGCGTCCCTGGTCCCCTCGCCTTGTTAAGCAAATATTTTCCTTAGTTTAATCAGGTGGGGGTTTGCACGCAGATTTCCTCTCTGCTGCTTATGCTAACTTGCCTCTTTCCAGCCCCGTTTTCAGCGCGGTGGCACTAACTCATAAAATTAATTCCCTTTCCGTGGGACTGTCAGAAATGAGGATTGTTCTGACCCCTGTTTGAACTCATCAGCTGGAATGAAGTTGTTCACTGAGCTGGAGAAGACAAAGCTTGGTTCCAAGAGATTAATCAGCTCCATCGGCCCTCGGAAGAGGCCTGGAAGCGGCCCCGTCACACTGACCCCGAACGGCTCCGACCCGTGTGCAAATGGAAGTCATCATTCCTGGCCAGGAAGATACTAAATTATAGGCTTTTAAATTTAATTTTCAGTTTACTTGTGTTTTCGATTAGCGTGCCATGTCTCATAAAGACGGTAGTACCTTTAAGTAGTAAGCACCTCCGCCCAGGAGCTCCGGCTGCCCTGGTAATGAACAGGCAGATCCCGACTGCCGCCCGTTAGCAAACCGAACGGGAGAGGGTTTTTATTTTATTTTTTCTCCCAGTGACACCTTAAGCAACAATAGCAAATTATTTTCTTCACACCAAAATCAATAACCAGCTTGGAAATAAGTCTCCCTGGGCCTGGGGCCGCGCCACCTCCGCGCGGGGCCCAAAACTATCTTCTGGGCGCCGGGGGGCCTGGGGCCGGCCATCGACCTTCCACTCACGACGGAGTCGCGGGGCCCGTCCCCGGGCCAGGAGGGCGTAAAGGCTGGATGACAAATCGCCAGCTGGGGAAGTTCTGTCTTCGTCACTGCGCCGGCGCAGGGACATCAGTCGTGCGCACACACAGTGGAGACATTCTTGTGTCCCCAGAGCGCACGTGAGAACCCGCCGGCTTCGGGGGGTGGGGGGCGCTGCGGCCGCTGCGGCGCTCCCGGACGCACCTGGGATGACACCGGGTGTCCTTCACGGCCTGCCGGCATCGGCTCCAGAGAGACCGGGGCGTCGCCGCACAGAGACCCCGAAACACCCTGAGCGCAGTGAGGGGCCTGTGCCAGCAGCCCACGGCCCGGGACCGTGTCGCCCATGGCGGCTGCTGGCGGCGTCCTTCTACCTGCTCTGCGTCCCCGACGGCGGCCCCTTGTGCGGTCAGCCCGCTCACGCGCAGGCGTGCCAGGGTACGCTCCGTCCAGCTCCGGCACACGCATTCCTGGGCTCACAACGGAGACGGGAAGCTGAGAGGCAAGAGAAGCTTAGGGAACGTTGGTGAAAATGAGTCTCAATCTCTGCTGTTCGGCCTTCCTTCCCGGCCTGCAGTTCGGGTCCCTCGTTTTATTTTTATTAATATTTTTAACCTCTATTTATTTTTGAGAGACAGAGAGAGACAGAGCAGGAGGGACAGAAAGAGAGGGAGACACAGAATCCGAAGCAGGCTCCAGGCTCTGAGCTGTCGGCACAGAGCCTGACGCGGGGCTCGAACTCACGGACCTCGAGATCACGACCTGAGCCGAAGTTGGACGCTCAACCGACTGAGAGAGAGGCTGCTCTCTGGCCTGAAATGGGCCGTCCCAGGAGGAAATTCCTTTAGGGCGTCCGTGACGATGGAGGTCGGATGTGATGATGAGGTCTGGCTCCTCACGAGTGCGGTCCGCAGAGCCAGAGTCAAACGTAAGATGAAAGCGGCTGAAGGCCCGAGACTTCCCTTCGGCAGGGACCGTGGCCGCCACACCCTGCGTCCGTCTCAGAACGAGCTCCTTGGTTTTAGAAACGCGTCCGTGATTAAACCGACCCTAAGTGACAGGCCGCTGGCCTTTTCCTTCAAAGCCGGTGTTCTCTTTTTACGAAGAGAAAGACTCCTGTGGACGGAACGAGCGAAGGGCGCTATTTCTTTGTGTTTGTGTCGCGTTTCCCCTCACGTCGGGGATTCAGTTTTCACGTCTTGCTTTTTCCTTCCTTTGAGCAAGAACCGGCCAGAAGCTGTTGGGCATGCGCGGCGGCGGAGGACCAAATGCTGTGGGCACGCCGAGGTTAATGGGCACAGCATGTAATTTTATGAAAAATGTTCAGCAGGACGTATTTCACAATGCAAATCGGTTCTCGCTCCGGGTGGACTTGGAGCTAAGAGTCATCAGGTGAACGGATTAGCCACATGGAGGACGCTTCTGGGAAAGGTTCCAAGCACAGCGGCACAGAGGGTCCTAGCAGAGCAGGGCCTGTGGGTGGGCGCGCAGTCCTGAGGACTCCTGGCCAGCAGGCAGCGAAGAGGGAGGGAGGGGGCGGCCCCGTCCCCGCGAGCTAGGAGATACCCCAGCCCGCCGCCTCTGCCGGCCGGCCTGGCGGTGCCGAGGGAGTCCGACTTCTGCCTCTTCTCCGGGAACAAACACAAGGGTTCTTGTCTTTTCCTTTCTCTCATTTCTATAAAAATCACAGGAAGGAAGGCAGATCTAAAAGCAGAGAAACTGAGGATAATGTTCCTAATTCTACGGCTCAGGGCAGGAAGATGACCTAGAGGTCGAGAGCTGGACGCTGGCAGGACGGATGGCCCTGGCTGTGTCGAGTGACCTCCTCGGGAGACTCGAGTTTGGGATATCATTCCATGAGTTACCATGGGACGCATCGTGGTGGTAACCCTGACCGTCCACCACGCTGTCGGTGGGAAGAACCTGCGGCAGGGCCCTCTGGGCACCCGCCCTCGACGGAGTTAGCTGTCGGCCGAGCTGTTACCCTGCCGGAAGCAAAGCAGGGGCTCGTGCGTGGCCTTGCCGCTTTCTTTCCGGCCGGTGATAACCCCCAGCTCTCGGCCGCAAGTTTATATAACTTGCAACCCTGAATCGCGGGATGCTGGGAGCGTCCCCGTGTCACAGCGGCGAGCCGCGGGCAGGCTCTCAGCTGCGGTGGGAGGTCGCCGTAACGCAGGCCCGAGGGAGGGAGACAGGTTTGAGAAAGAGTAAACAATCACAGCGAGGGCGCTGAAGAGTGTGCAGAAACGGACACCCAGCCCCGCAAGCGTGACCAAAGAGCACGAGGTAGACACGAGAGACACTCGGTCAACCTCGTGCGGACGAAACGCGTCCAAAGGACCTGGCGGTGTTTTGTTTTCCTTCCGGAATCGGAAGGGTGGGTTCCGTCGTCGCGTATTTTTCTCTGTTCTTCTTACTCCCCGCTGACGTCTTCCAAGTTCTGTGTTTATTAGGCTGGGACCACAGGGAGGCCCCTCGAGCTCGAAAGGCAAACACGGGTCCTCAGAATCGGGCCTCGCGAGCCGGCGTGGGGGCCGGTCCAGCTCCGGGACTCGGTCGGGACGAGGACGTTGGAACCAGCGGTCTGATTCTCTGGGAAGCAGGGAACACGTCCGAGTCACATGTAGGTGCCGCGGGCCCCGGGGACGCACGGAAGAGCAGATGCAAATACTCCAGGTGTCCGGGGCCCCCTCGGCGGACGGCGCACAGGACCGCCCCGAGTGACGCCCCGGGTTCTCGGGCCAGGACCCAGGGAAGGGCAGAGGGCAGCTCGAGGCTGCTGCGTGGGGCCCGGGGCCTGGACGGGGCGCCCAGCGACGCGGCCAGAAATGCCCTGCTCTCTCATCCAGCGCACAGGCTGGACGGCCTCCGAGACCCGCCGGGGTGGGGAGGGGTGTGGGCTGCGCTGGCTCGGGCGACAAGGCCGCCTCACCTGCACGGAATGTGAGATGCAGAGGGGACTGAAAGTCGGTTGCAGGAGCCGAGGCTGCGCGGCCGCCGCGGGGCTGCCGCCGGACAGAGGGCCGCGTCTCGGACGGTGTCGTCTGCAGGAGGAGATCGCTCCCGGGTCTGAGGGTACAGGACGCAGTGAGCCGGTCAGTTCCGGCCCTCCCTTTCGTTCGTCTCGGGTTACAGTCACCGCAGCTCGCTTGGCCCCGGACTGTCTGCTCCTGAGCCCCGCTCTGTGTCTGCCGGTACGTCCCCGACCCGGGGAGAACTTCCAACGACACCACCACGCGCTATTCCGCATGCAGACGGCTTCAAGCTCAGTACATCAGCACCGCGCGGCATGTCAAAACCGGAAGTCCAAACCTAAAACAAACCACGTGTTTCCCGGGGTGCGCCCGGCTGGCTTAGCCGGTAGAACAGGAAGCTCTTGATCTCAGGGTTATTCAGGGGCGCCTGGGGGCTCAGTCGGGTGAGAACCACCGCCCGATTTCAGTTCGGGTCACGATCTCCTTGTTCATGAGATCAAGCCCCGAGTCGGGCTCCGCGCTGACAGTGGGGAGCCTACTCGGGATTCTCTCTTTCCCTCTCTCTTTGCCCCTCCCCCTCTCCCTCACAAGCTTGCAGGCTCTGTCTCTCATAAATAAATAGATTAAAATAAATAAATAAATAAATAAATAAATAATTTTTTAAAAACATGTGTTTACTTATTCATGTTTTTACTCGTCAAGTCCTTACGAGGAATATTACTTAAAATGTCTGACTTGCTCGCAACGGATCTCCACGGTTTTCGGTTATTGTTCAGAGGCCTTTTCTTATTATTACACGGAGGGTCTGCGTCCCGCAGCCGAGCGAGGTGTCTGCACAGAAGGCCAGTCCTCCCTCCCGCGGGCCGCCCTGGCGTCCCCCCTTGGGCTCTTTTCCGTGCCCCCACTGACGCCCGCGATGAGGCAAGCGTTCTCTGTTCCCAGAACAGCCCTTGCTCCACCTCGCTCCCTGTTTCATTTATGAGAAAGAAACAAACTGCAGGGTGAAGAGACGCGGCTTTTTGTTCTGGGCAACAACACAGGTGCTTTTGCCCCAGAAATAATTCCTCTGCTTTGTCCCGGTCCCTGCCAGGTGCTTGCCTTTCCTGGCGCGCGGCGATGGCTGTGCGCTTCCTGTCTGAGACGAAGCTCACGTGGCCTCGTGTCCACGCCGCCAGAACTGGGCCAGGAGCGAGCGTGCTGGGTTCCCCCCTCGGCCCGCCACTCCCCACGCGGCCCCAGGCACCTGCCTTCACCCCGCCCGCGGCCTGCTGCGGCTCCGAATCCCATCCCAAGTTGAGATTCCAAGATGGAAAGGAAACATCGCGTCTCAGATGCCGAAGCAAGGGTTTGCTGTCCTTCCGAGGGCTTCCGCCGGTGGGACCGAAGCCCAGGAGCAGAGTTCATGACGGGGGCCACCAAAGCTTTCGACAAACCGGTGGCCACTTCACCTGGAGGGCGGATTTTCTCTTCAGCCCGGAGTTACGCTCGCACAGGTTGTGACTCACTGGAAATGGGGAGGGAGGCCGGGCGCAGACGTGGCTCGAGGCGAGAAGGCGGCGCTGGCTTTCCTGGAAAATACGACAGTGGCTCGTCTTCTGTGTCGCTGTCGCAGTTCGTACGTAGTGCAGGGATGGTTCTCATGTTATAATTGTCGACCTTATAAGTCCCATCTGAATCGCAAATGGGAAATATTAATTAAACCGTAAACGTGTCTTTGAAAGTGAGCCGCTCATGCTTTTAAGGGTCACGACGTGGAAATGGTGTTTGGAAACTCATTCTGAACTTACCAGGATAAACGCACGTTCCTCACGAATTCTTATTTTCTCTTTTTCATCCAGGTAAAGACATTTTAGAATACACTCAGGGCAGGTTTGGGCTCTCGTGTGCTGTTGGTGGGAGGCAGGCAAATGAAGCAACAGTTTAAAAATGTAATTTTAGTTTCCTGCGTCCTGTGTTTCAGAAGAGGTTAGATTGCTCCCTAAAAAGGAGATACTTTTAATGACTGAGACTATGAACTTCGTCTGCAGTTTTCATACAAAATGTGATTTTATAGGTTGATCGAAATCAGAATTCCAAAATATCAGGTCTTCGGGGGAATTCTTAATGATGAGTGCATCTAAGATAGTTTAATTTTCAGGCTGTTCTGAAAATTTAAGCCGTATCAAGATAAAACAAGCTTAGGCATGTGAAAACCTCATGAACTTCTGTTAGAAAATTCAACTAAGCCACAAGTTAAGGGCCCGCTGGTGGGAGAACCAGGCCTGCACGTGCCTTCCCAGAGAAGAGTGACAAGCTCAACGTCGGCCACATCTCCCTGCCGACGGTGTCGTTCAGGCCCGGCGTCCACGGGAGAGAGCGGGGCCGCCAGCAGGTGGCGGGTGTTCCCGGGTCCCGGGCGTGAGGGGCGTGCAGGGGTGAGTCAGCCGCTGTGCACCCTCCAGCCTGGGGAGCGAGCCCACCGTGTCCCGGCGGGGTGCCCCTTCGCCGGGGGCCGAGAGCTCAGGGCCTGGGTCTACTCCCCTTGGCGTCGGGGGGAAGACGCCGGAGGGAAGACTCCGAGGCACAGAAGCGCGTCTCGGCTGCTGTTTGTTCTCGGGTGTGGGAACAGAGCCTGTTAGACACCAGCGCTCAGCCGACCGTGCAGCCCCGGGCGAGGGGACCCCCGGGACCCCAGTCTCCAGGGAGCAGACCCTCCCGCTGGCTGACCGACTGCTGCGGGGCCTCAGGGAGGTCCTGTGCTCCCCGACAGCGAAGCGTCCTGCCCTCTCGTCGCCTTCTGCACAGGCGGCCCCCCCAGCCGCGGGCCCGTGTGCACGAAGAGCCGGCAAGGCTCCAGCGCCCCGCCGGGGGATCTGCTAAGGGACCCGATGGCAAAATGAGGCACAGGGACCCTAGGGCCCAGAGCTTAGACTCTGCACGCGGTTCCTACGCACCGCCGTTCTGCCGCTCGCTGGCGTGGAGTTCACTGAAGTCTCTAGTCAGCACCAACACAGCTGAGCCCAAGCACGTGCGGCCCCGGAAGTCAGAGAAACACGCAAGTGGGAGCGGGTTTTCCCAACAGGCGGTCACTCTACTTCACTGAGCTTTTCTCTGGAAAAAAAAAAGGTAATTCAGGCCCTTAGTTCCCGCCCCCCCCCCCAGAGCCCTACTGTTACTAGAGGCTTCTATGTTTCTCCTCCCATTTATTGTCAAGGTTTCACAGAGCCTGGAGTGGAAAAGGGACCCCAAAGTCCCTCCTGCCTGATGTTTCCCAAGTGGGGACCCCACGGTGGTCCACTTCGGACACTTACTTGACACGGTCCTATAAAATATGATAGTACTTTCATGTACTTTACACGTATGCATACTTAATGTGTAACACAGACACAGCTACACGTGTATCAGTGTGTACATGTACATACAGATACACGTGTATGCATGCTTTGTTTTTAATGGGCAGTTTAGCCCAAATAGTAAAAAGTAATAGAAAAGAAAAGAGAAAGGAAAGGGAAGGGAAGGGAAGGGAAGGGAAGAAAAGAAAAGAATAGAAAAGAAAAGAAAAGAGAAAAGGAAAGAAAAAAAGAAAAGAAAAGGAAAAGAAAAGAAAGGAAAGAAAAAAGAAAAGGAAAGGAAAGAAAAGAGAAGAAAAGGAAAGGAAAAAGAAAAGGAAAGGAAGGGAAGGAAAGATGGCTCATGAGAAGGCTGTCCGTCCACTCGGCTCCATCCACCCAGCAATACTGTCTTCTTTTTTCCAGACATGTTTTCCATAAACACAGGCAGAGACCGACACCTCCCCTGCCCCCCCCAATTCTGCACCCAGCTGCCGACCGCACCCCGTGCTCTGTGTCCTGTGCTCACCGGCACGTCGGAGCCCGCGGTCCTCACGGAAGTCCTCCTGGTCACTCGCACGGCCGTCTAGCACTCCTCCACAGTCATTAATTAGGTATGATTTTTAACTCTGTCATTCTTGGTGGATAATCTAATATTTTTAATGTTAGGAACAACATCGTTAGTTAAAAACGATGTTTTTTAAAATATCAGAAACGAGAAAACTGTATTTAAAAACAACGAAACAAAAAGGATGCCATATTTTGTGCCCGTGTTATTTTTCCCACTTTCCTGAAATTGTTTGGCTAACCGTGAACGCCCTGGTGACCTCGGCGGATACCGCCGAACAGCTCGCGAGGGCGCAGGCGCCCCCCCCCTCGCTCTGCTGTGAGGTCCGCACCCCCCCCCGCCGGGCCCCCCATCACCCTCCCGAGTCCCTTCTGCCGGGGAAACGGTGTCAGGGAGTGTCCACTCCGCCGGCTCCTCTGAGTGCAGCTGAGCTGAAATTCCGTCCGCCCCTTTGTCCAGCTCTCTCTGTCCATTGGTCTTTCTCTTACGATTGTCGGGAATTCTTTGCCCATTAGGAAGATGCTATTTGGCAGTTATCTGACTTGAAAACGATTTTTACTTTACGAATGATGCTTTTCTCCATGTAGAACTTGTTTAGCATTTATTTATTTTGAGAGAGCACGAGAGGGGAGAGGAGCAGACAGAGAGAGAGAGAGAGAGAGAGAGAGAATCCCAAGCAGGCTCTGATGCTGTCAGCACAGATCCCGATGCAGGGCTTGAACCCATGAACCATGAGATCGCGACCTGAGCCGAAACCAAGAGCCGGATGCTTAACCGACGGAGCCACCCAGGCGCCCTCCATGTAGAATTTTTTAAAACCTCTCATGCTGTGCACCCAGCAGGCAGTCGGCAGCCGTGTGCAGAATGGGGGAGGGCCGGGGGGGCGGGTTTCGGTCTCTGCTTGTGTTCATGCAAAACAACACCTTACCAACATCTCTTTTTTGGCTTTTGGCTTTAAGTGCTCATTAGAATAGATGGCTTTCTGGTGTTTTCTCCCGTTTTCATAATTAATGATATGTCTTTAATCCGCGTGGATTTTAACCTGTTTCTGTGGCGGAGTCGGAAGCCGGTTCATTTTCCGTCGCCGAAGCCGGCCCTCGAGATCGGCCGCTTGAGTTCTCCGCAGGCCTCACGCGCCCTCCGGGCCTGCGCTGAGCTCCCCGACTTCCTGCCGTCGGCGGGCTCCCCGCGGGCTCTCTGGTCCCTGCCGGCACCTCCCTGCTTTGCCTCGCGATGCCTTATTCTTCATAATATTACCTGGTAGAGCCGTCTTCCGTGTGTTTAGAATGTTCTCACATCACTCTTTCTGTTCCATTTTTTTCTTGACACTCGTGCCGAATTCTCTGGGAGTTAACGATTATTTTTCTGTGTGTTTGGAGGAACTTGCTGCCCTTCCCTCCTCCCGTCGTCCCCAGACACAATCCGTGTCCCCGGAGGGCACGCCTCGCTCGTGAGCGCCCCAGGGACACTGCGCCCCGCAGGTGTGCAGATCTGTGTGAGCACACGCGGGGCCACGGTGGGGGACACGAGGAACACTGCATGGAGGACATTGTCCACGAGCCGGAGGACCGGGCCTGTGCAGGATGACGACCACCCCACCACATCTGCCCGTCGGGGCCGTCCGCTCAGCCTTCCTACCTCCCTCCCTGTGCGAGGGCACGCCTGTGTGCACGTGCACACACACTCCACAGGCCTAACACACACTGCCCACAAGTCCGCAGCAAATACACACGCCGCATGCACCACACACGTAAAAGGAATTACAGACTCGAAAGCAGTCATACTGCTGTCTGCTAAGCTTGACGGCCTCTGGCAGTTTCTAGCGTGCCCGGTCTATTCTTTTCCCTTCCCTCTGTTACGTCCAAAAAGTGGACCCCAGGCCTCTTGATTCCTGAGAAGCCCCTGTGCAGGGCAGAGGTGCGGCAGGCTGGCGGGCGCTGTGCCCGAGCCGGGACACCTCCATGGCCCCCCGCCCCCCGCCCCCCGCGCCCCGGCCCGGCTGACCTGAGGCTCCCTTGCTGGAACGACTGAGTCCAGGCTGGCTTCCTCCAGGCCGCCGCGCAGGGCCTCACACTTCAGTGCGGAGGAGGCGAAGACACAGTGTTTGTGGAAACCTCCTCTCCGGGATCCGGGCACCTGCAGGGACCCGCGGACTCGAGTCCCCACCCCTGCCTCCCGATTTCCGGCCCCCAAAGTCACATGGCGCCCCTGCGGCGCTCGCCCTGCGCTGGGCCGACGGGAGCACCCGGGAGGAAGGAGACGCGGGCTCGGGAAGGCGGGGAGCTACCTCGGGGAGCGGCGCCAGGCCGGGTCTGCGCTCCCACGCCGGAGCCTTGGGGGCCGAGAGCCGGACTCGACAAGGCGAAGGGCTTTCCGACGGGGGGCAAAGAGCACGAGGGCGACTCAGCAGCCCCACGGCGCGTAGGAGCAGGTTTACTTTCCAAGAACCACCCTTTCTGCTTGTTTTCATTTGTCTTCAGGGGCGGAACCCTCGTATTCTCCCAGCAGGTGCGAGGAGGCCCCTTTCCAGGGCTGTTTCAACCTCAGAGCCCCAGACGGCGGCTGCTGGTCGCGCCTCCGGGAAGCCTCCCTTCCAGCGCCCGCACGGGGCCAGAGACGCGGCCGTGGGAGGTTCGCATCAAGAAGCATGAGGGCCCGACTCTGTCCGAATATTGAGGGTCTCGGTCCCCGGGTCTCCCCAGGCCGGGGGGGGGCGCGGTGCCGATCAGGGCTTCTTACTGATGCGTGAGACACTTCCCGAGCGTGGAGAACCGCGCGGCGCGGGGAGAATGACCGTGACCTCCGGCCGCGCCGGGTCCACGCCGCCCGGCTGCACCGACAGCAGCCCAGGGCACTCGGCTCTCTCTTCGAGCCGCGCGGCCAAGGGTCCCGTCGTTCGGATGAGGCCCCTTCTGCCCGTGAACGACGCACGCCGGGAAGGAGCACTCCTTAGTCAGGGTGGCCTCGGGGAGCAGACAAGACAAGGCCTCCGAGGCAACCAGCTGAAAGCTCATGAAGCATCTTTCATTAATTTACTCTAGGCTCAGCTTTCTGCATCCTTCAGGATCTGTCTCTCGGGAGTGGGGGAGGAGCGATCGCTGGTGCGTAAGGGGCCCACGCGCTCTGCCACGCGAGGCGCCGGTGGTCTTCCCGGCTTCCGGGGTCGCTTGCATTGCCTGGGGCATGTGTGGAAACCCATCTGAGGCACATCTTCGTGTGAAAGGAAGGACAACTACAGATGGAGGTGGTTTCAGTGAAAACTATAAATAAACTATATTTTCAGTGAAAATAAAGCCAAAGAACAAGGTGCAATTGAGACTCGGACAAAGTTCTGTTTTTGTCTTTTCTTCAAATCAAAAATTCACAGTAGTTTCCCCTCTCAAGGAAACTGGGAACCAAATACCTCAAAATGTAAAAACATATTTTTAACATACTTGGGAAACTAAATTCAAGGGACTTAAACTGTGCATGTGTAAATATACATTATATAAAATATATAGAATATAGAATGTATAGAACATATGTATTATATAGACTATGGAGAGTAATATATGTATTATATATCAGAATTCTCGAGCCTTCCAGACCTGAGGACAGGAGTTATCGCTGCTTCATTCCTCCGTCAAACGGTGGACAAAACATGGACAAACAGTGATCAAAACATTACTCCCTCTCCTCACAGAACTATACTGGAAGGCTTTCTCCTGTCCCCTCCAAACCATGTAATAACTGAAAGCCACCTCAGCACACTGACTAAATAAAAAGGATCCCAGGACGAGAGCTTAATTTTGCACAACTTCTTTGGAAAACTGGAGTATCCAGGTTGAATGTAAACCTAGCCATTTCACTGCAAGTCATACAAACTCTAGAAATGTGCACACGGAGAAGATCTGGAAACCAACACGAGAAAAACAACTTGTCGCGTGCAGGGGAACAGCAGTATCATTACCGGCTGATTTCCCATCACAGGCAACGGAGACCGGAAAGCAGAAGGATCAGACATGCAAAGTGCTTGAAGGAAAAGAAAGTTGAAAATATCAAAGAGGAATTAATTGTTGAGTAGAAGTATCCTCCAAAAATGAAGGCGAATGTTCTCAAATAAACAAAGACTTGATGTTGTTTGTATCAAATTTTTATTACAAGAGACACTAAAGCAAGTTCCGGAATTATCCTCTTCTTTCAAAGACATAGGTTGTCTAAAGTAATGATTATAGCACTGTGTTATTGAGTTTATTATATAAATTCACATGAATATAGTTATATAATGTGCTCATATATAGAGAATATATTTCAGTATATATTTATATACAGTGATATATGTAATAGGTGACCATATAGATGAGATTAACTTATTATTTTATTATTATATATACTGTCATGTAAGGCGGATCACAGTAATAGCAAAAAGGAAAAGAAAAGAAATGGAGCTATATTAGGGAAACATTTCTAAATTTTATCACAATTAAACTAGTGTTAGTCTTCAATAAATGTGATACGATGATATTAGAGTCTATAGAGCAAACACAAAATAAGTTTTAAGAGTTTTTTAAATCTACAGACTTAAAATAGTACACTAGAACATTTACTTTTCACAAAAAGGTAAAGAAGGAACAGAGAAACTAGAAAAAAATGAGGCACATAGAAATGAGATAGCAAAATGACAGACATAAATCCATTATTAACTATAAGTAGACTAAATCCAGATTTCCACAATAAAAAGCAAGATCGAGCCATACACTTTCTATGAGAGAGATTCTTTAGATCCAAAGATACAAATAGGTTGAAAGTACAATGATGGAATAGATACCTCACGCAGCAGTAACCGTAGGGCGTCTGGAACAGCTAGAGTAATATCAAAAAATATTATCACAAAGAGAGGCATTTCATAATGGCAAACGGGTCAATTAATCAAGAACACTCTCTGTAACTGATAAGTCAATTAAACTGAAGGAAAACAAAAAAGGGAAATAGAAGACTTGAACCACATGACAAGCCAGCCTCACTGACACTTGACCTCACCGACCCTTCTAGAACACTCCAGCAATAGAAGAATACACATTCTTTTAAAACACACACGGAACATTCTCCAGGACAGACCATATGCTGGATCATAAAACAAACCTCAATACTTTTAAAGAATTTTAATCATACAAAGTACGTTACCTGACCACAGCAAAATTAGATTAGAACCCAATAATGGAGAGAAATTTGAGATTGCGTGTGAAATTAAGCAATATACTTTTAAATAACCTGTGAGTTAAAGAAGAAATAAAATAGCAATTAGGAAATACTTCCAAATAAAGAAAAACAAAACACGACATTGAAACTGATGAAATGCACCTGCAGTTATCTAGAGAGGGGCATTTAGAGATACAAATACTTGTATTTGAGAAGATGTGACTGAAATCCATAATTTAAACTTCTTCATGAAACTTTAACAAATATAGAAAATTAAATCCACATCAAGTAGAAGAAAGGAAATTATAAAAATCAAAGTAGAAGGCAACACAAAACTCCAGAACAACAGATGAAAATTTATGAATCTAAAGGAGGATTCTTTGAAAAAACTGGAAACTCATAAATTTTATGTAGGATAACTATAAAATAAAAAGAGAATATACAAAGTACCCAAATCAGAGTTAGAGAGGGGGCCTTCCTAGGAGTCTCCAGAAATGAAAAAAGATTATAGAGGAATATTGTGACAACTCTATGTCAAGATATTAGACAATGCAGATAAAATAAATTCCTAGAAATACACAAATATTAAAACGGACTAAAGAAGTAATAGAAAATCTGAGTGGACTACGACTAGCAAAGAGATTAGATCAATAATTAAAAACCTTTCCACAAAGAAAACCCCAGGTGTAGATGGCTTCATCTATCATCGTATAAAAAAATAAATACTATTAATCTTACACAAGTTATTCCAGAAAATACAGAAGAAATTAACACTTGCTAATTCATTCTATGTGATCAGTAACACAGTGATACTGACAAAGTCAGATAAAGACATAAAAAGAAAAAAAAAGTATGAGAGATCAATATCCCTCATAAAACAGGGACTGAAAACCCTTAACAAAGTCTTAGTGAATCAAATCCAACACCTAAGATATATCCAGAAATAAATAGCAGGCTTGCTAGACTGGTTTAACATCCAAAAACAGTTATTGTAATTTACCATATTAAAAGATAAATGAACAGAAGCCACATGAATATCTCAATTGGTGCAAAAAAAAAATGACAAAATCTAACACCCATTCATAATTTTTTAAAGTACTCAGTGCAGTAGGAATATGGAGGATTTTTCCTGTCTGACAAAGGACTCTATAAAAATTCTGCAACTATCATTGTGTTTAATACTGAAGGCCGGAATGTTTACCCCTGTGATCACGAACAAGGCAAAGATGTTCACTTTCGCAACTTTCGTTCAACGGTGAGCTGAAGATTAACATTTTTAAAAAGAAATTAAAGATACACAGGTTGGAAAAGAAGAAACAAAACATTTTTTTATAGTTTTTAAAATATTTATTTTTGAGCGAGAGAGCACAAGTTGGGGAAGGGCAGAGAGAGAGGGACAGAAGATCCAGAGTGGGCTCCAGGCTGACAGTGGTGAGACCGATGTGGGACTTGAACTCATGAACAACCAGATCATGACCTGGGCAGAAGTCAGATGCTCAACTGATGGAGCCGCCCAGGTGCCTTGACACAAAACTTTTTTATTCACAGATGACATGATCCATTATGTGGAGGATCCTAAGGAACACATACAAACACACAAACACAGAGCCCAAACTAATAAATGAGTTTTAAGAGATCTCAAGATACAGTATCGATATTTCAAAAATTAATTTTATATTTGTATTTTAGCAACATAAAAACTGAAAATTAAATTTAGAATACAATTCCCATTACCAAATAACAAAAAATAAAATACTAGGAAATAATTTAACAGAAGGCGTGAAGGCTGGTACACTGAAAACTACAAAACACTGAGAGAGAACAGGAAAAATGTGAGTGAAGAGATGTCGTATTCACACATTGGAACACCAAACAGGAAGGGGTCAACTCTCTCCAGATTGATCTGAAAATTCAGTACAGTCTCTCTCAAAGTCCAGGTAGGTCACTTTTATGTAAAAATTGATCATCTCATCACAAAATGTATATGGAAACTTAAGGACTGGCTAAATAATTAGAAAATACAGGAAAAATGCAGAGGATACAGACTATCTGATTTCAACTGACTAAAAAGCTATAGTAATCAAAACAATGTGGCATTGGACTGAGGATAGGATAGATTTATAGATCAGTGGAATAGAATTAGGAGGCCTGAAATAAACCCTTTCATTATGGTTACTAGATTTTCAACAGACAAGCGAAGATAACTCAATAAGTAAAGGATACATTTTTCAATAAATAGTTCTGGGACAAATGGATATCAATATGCAAAGCCAACAAACAAACAGCATACACGACACAAAAGGAAAACAAACGAACTTGGGAGTTAAGAACCTTATCTCACACCACACATAATATTACGTTACAGTGGATCTTATACCGAAACGTAGGAGTTAAAAGTATAAAATGTTGAGAGGACTATAAAATGTCGATATAAAATGACAACATAGGAAATAACCCTTGGGAACTTCAATTAGGGCAAGAGCTTGTATTATGACAGTGAAAGCATAATACATGCAAGAAAAAAACGGATAAGTTGGACTTTGGCAAAGTTAAAAACAATCTTTTTTGATTTCAAATGATGTCGTTAAGCAGGTGAAAAGACAAGCCACAGACAGAAATATTGTAAAACCGATATATCCAGTAAAGGACTTTTATTCCGAATACGTAAGGAACTTCTGAAACACGATAACAAGACAAATTCTCACTGAAAAATAAAGACAAAGGTTGTGAAAATAAATTTTACCAAAACGGATTAACAAATAAGTAAGAAATGCATGAAATGATGATTGCCATTATTAGTCGTTAGGAAAACCCAAATTAAAACCGCTGTAAAAACCCTGTACTGTCACTCAAATGGACACAAAGAACTAAGAGTATCAAATCCTGCAAACGGCGGGTAAACTGGATGGATGCTCCAGGCGTTTCCTTTGGAAAAGCAAACGTACAAATCCTTTTTAAAAGATGGCAAGTGTGTTCCAAAAGTTCACACAAACTGAAATTCTAATCTGGCGACATCAGCTTCTTGATTTGGACGTGCAGGTCCCTGACTTTGAGATTTTCTCCTTTCTTACACGTCATGCGCTTAGGCTCGGCATTTCTGTTCCACTTCTAGCTCCATCCTTCACATTTATGACATGTGGTTGAAAATATTGCTAGCTTCCATTTCAATTCAGTTATTATTTCGACTCCTGGGATATTCAGAAATGTGTTCAGCTTCTAAATGTTTGAAGAATTTCTATTTATCTTCTTAAATGGATCTGTAGTTTAATCTCTCCATGGTCAGAGTACATGCTCGTAATGATTTCTCTCCTATAAAATAGTGAGCATTTTGTATGCATTAGAAAAGAATGTGTACTCTGTTGTTTTGGGGTTCGGTACATGCAGCCTACCGATTTTATAAATCATCTAAACTTTCTAACTATCTAATCCATACTGATTTTTCAATCTTCTAGATGTACCAGTATATAGCTAATAATATAACCTTGCATTTCCTGAATAGCAAACTGTCCAGAGAAACAACAAATGTACCATTGTAGTTGCATATTTAAACATGACTCTCTTAGTAACTAAAAGAACAAGTTAGGTATTATGTCATATGGTTGAATTAACCACTTGTCATTATGAAATATCCTAATTTCTGTTTATACTTCTAGTCTTAATAACTGTTTTGCATGATGTTAGAATATTCATTCCAGCTCTCTTTTGCTTAGTTGTTGCATTGTATATATTTTTCCAACCTTTTGTTTTCAGATACACGTACTTTTATATTTAAGGTGAGTCTTTTATAACAGCATATAGTTAGTTTCTTTTAAATCTAGTCTGATCATCCTTTTTTTTTTTTTTCTTAATTGCAATATTTTAGCTTGTGAGGCCCTGAGCAGAGGACTTAGCTAAACTGTGCCTGGGGTGCTGAGCACAGAAGCTGTGGGGTAATAAATAAATGCACTTGTAAGTGTAAAGCATGTAGCGGTTCATTATGCAGCGATAGAAACAGCACCAGTTGGCCAGTGTCTAGAGGAACGAAGGTGCAGGGAATTTAGGACCCGCCTCAATGCGTTCCTCCTCTTTCTAGGATACTGCCTTCTTAAGTCCTGGCTTAAGCTGAGTATTTGCCTAGACCTTTAAACACATTTTCTTTTCTCTTTTTTAGTTTTCTTTGGTTTTCTTTTCTTTCTCTCCATCTTTCTTCTCATCTTCCTTCCTTTCTTTCTTTCTTCACTCCTTCCTTCTTAAAAATTATCCTGCTTTTACAAAATTGGTTCTTGAGGGGTAGACTGATAGAAGCTACTCCTTATTAGATGAATGGATCAAAAAGTCAAGAGAACAACAATCAGATTAAGTAAATAAACTTGGCAATGTTGCTAGATATAAGACTAATATACAAAATTTAATATTTATTTTAGAAATAAATTATATACATATTTATCAGCAAAAATACTTCAAAGATGATCAAATATACAAGAATAAATCTAACAAAATAAGTGCACTGGAACTTATAGAGCATTATTTTAATGAAAACCTATGTAAACAATGAGTGTGCCATGTTTATGACTACAAGATTCACTGTTATAAAATTCACATGTAAATTCAAATGGCTTGAAATAAAGATGCCAATCTCAAGGATTGGAGGACAAGGAGGAAGAAATCATTTGACCAGATAATAAGATTCATTTCCAAGTGACAATGATTAAGGCTATAGGTATTATCAAAAGATGGAGAAGAGAAGCAGAACAGAGACCCAGAATCAGGACCGAGCACTTGATTTTTGATGCAGGCAGAGTCGAAGAGCTCTGGTGGACAGGAGGGGTGTTGAATAAACAATATCAGGATAAGTCATCGTAGGAGCACTTGGGTGGGTCAGTCAGTTAAGCATTTGACTTCGGCTCAGGTCACGATCTCATGGTTTTTGAGTTTGAGCCCCTGATCGGGCTCTGTGCTGACAGCTCAGCCCCTGGATCCTGCTTTGATTCTGTGTCTCCCTCTCTGTCTGCCCCTCACCCACTCCTGCTCTGTCTTTCTGTCTCTCTCTCTCTCTCTCAAAAATAAACTTTAAAAACATTTTAAAAAGAAAGAATAAGACATTGCAGTTTAGTCCATACTTCAACACAAACACAAATCTATTACAGATGATTGTTGACCTAAATCTACGAGGCCAAACAATTAGCTTCTAGAAGAAACTACAAGAGCATATGTTCAAGACCCTAAGGTAAGAAAATATTTCTTAAGTAGGATGCAAACTACACAAAACAAAAAGGAAAAAACCCCGATAAATTTGCTTTATTAACATTAAGAATTTCCGTTTACCAGAATCACCATTAAGAACCTGAAAAATAAGCTACAGGGAAGGTAGAGATATTTCTAACATGTATACAAACAAATACATCCAAAATATAGAAAGAACTCTTACAAATCTTTTTTTTTTTTAATTAGGCAACTCAATAGGAAAAAAAAAATAACACGAGACTCGAACAGACCGTTCACAAACCAGGATAGCCAAACAGTCCAAAAAAAAATGTTTTTAATGAAAAGGTATGTGATCTCACTGGTCATCAGGAAACACAAATTAAGCTGTAATGAAATGCAATCACACAGGTGGCCTGAGAGGTGGTGTTGAAAGGAAAAAGTCCGCAGACAGTTCTAAATATCGAGAAGATAGGAAGCGATGGATACTTCTGTGCGCTCTTACTGGGGTTCCAGTCAATACAGTTGTTTTTGGGAAACCGTTTTGTGTATTTGTACAATGGAATACTACCAACCGTCATGCGGAAAGAACCACAGCTGCCCAAGACAAAAAGATGGACTCTTCCTAACGCGATCAGAACAAAAGAAGCCGGAACCGCAAGGCCGTGATCCCATTCGTACAAGGCGTGAGGAAATCTCTAACAAAGATCACAGTGCCAGACCTGAGCACGCTGCTCCCATTTGTCGGGGCAGGGGGACGCCAAGATTTGGAAGTGGATGGATGGGCTCCGAGGGTCTGGAAACACTCTGTTTGCAATCCGGAAGCTCACTGAGCTGTGTCCTCAGGCTTCATGCGTGTCGCTGTGTGTGTGTATCCGACTAAGACCACCACAAAGACAGTTTAAAGAGAATGCTGCTTGTTTAACTAAACAGAGCACTCTTTTCCACTGAGGGTTACTGTGCCACGCTCAAACGTGCAACTTCGGGCAGGCGGACACAAAAATAAGAACAGACACGTGGAGAGGGTCTCCTCCCCATGAGCAGTGCTGTTTTCTGGAATGCTGAGGGACCCTCACCCTGTGGCCATGGGGGCCCTAGTACCGCTTGCAGCGGCCTGGTGAATGCACGGAGTCCTGCCCGGTGACCTCGGGGAAAGTTTTTTACGGGACTCCTCGGTGCCTAGTTAGAGCCCATCCCAGCTGCAAGGCCCGGTGACGCGGCCGTCACCCGCTCTCCGTGGGCAGGGACTGCCCGTCCCCAGTGCGCACCGTCCCTGACGGCAGGCCCGCCTCCTGCCCCCACCCCTCACTCCGTAGCAGACGCCGAGCAAAGCGCCTCACGGCACCTTCGTTTCACCTCCACCAGGACACAGGCGCACGTCACTGTGGTTTCCGTGCCGTACGGCCAGCGGGGAGACGGAGGGCTGGGGACCACGCCCGGGGCAAATCCTCACGCCATCTCGTCCCCTGGAATACATGTGGGTGTGCGGCCCAGGGGTCCCTGGAAGGCGAGGAGCTTGGCTTCCTCCCACGTCTGACAGAAGCTCAGCGATCAGGACAGAAACCTGTGGAAACAACAGACGCTCGCCTCACAGAAGCCTTCTGAAGTCAGGGAGTTAAGTAATAAATTAACACCAAGCGTCAAAGCCCACAGAGAGCAGGGTACTTACCTCTAGGAGCTTCGGTGATTACAGAGGGAGAGGGTACTTTTCTTTGAACGAGAGAAGAAACGGGCACGAAGGCCCTTCGGCTTTCACCACGGCAGCAACAGAGAACCGTACGCACCGAAGACCGCAAGCCTTTTCCAAAGGATGGGAAAGGGCGGAGAACGCCCGATCTCCCGACGGAAGTAATTCCTTACACTCGGGACACGACCGTCTCTAACCCTGTCTTGAAATTGGCAGGTGTGCAAAATGAGAAGCATTTAAAAATTTAAAATCATTTCCTGGTTTCCTCCCTTGCACTAACCGCTGTCTCTGTGTATTTAAAACATTTTAATCTTAAAGGCAATTGGCAGCATTGCCAAGATGACAGATGTCTCAGAGAGGGGCGCCGGGAAAGGTCCTGCTGAGGTCATTGTCCAAGGTCACTAGCAGGCTTCCACCCCGTGGGGTCTCGCGCGTGGGATCTCAGGCCCAGGCAGAGTCCCGGGGTGGGGGTGGCCCGCCCTGGGCTCCAGGCCGGCTGTGTGGACAAGCCGTGATGGATCGGGGGCGCCCGGGGTCTCCTTCCATCATTCCCGTGAAGCTCTGAGGTCCCGTTAGCACCTGGGGATGTATTTTTAAGTGAATGCCCCTCCCGGTGGCTCGGGGTGATCCATTATGACAGCTCCCGGTGACATCTCTAAGGAGCACACAGCACCCTCCATCCAAATTACAGTCACCCTTTGTCTTTGGATACATGTTTTAATTTCAACAGACCTACAGATAGAACCGTTTAAAATATTTATCAATTTAGACCATGCCAAGCAATCTGTTATTTATGAAGAAACTGCCCTCTTCCCCTGTGTCTGCTGAGCTATTTGATATAAAAGGTAGGTCATCTTCTTTCCATTTCTGCAAATAATAACTCCGAGGAAGAGCAGAAATACGTGGTCAGGAAGTGAATGTCCCTCCCGGTGACTCGGGGTGATCCGTTATGGCCGCTCGTGGTGACATCTCTAAGGCGCACACAGCATCCGCCATCCACAGTGCCTTCGAATCAATCACCCACATCGGGCTGCCGCACGGCGGATGGCTGGGGGACAGATGTTTCGGTATCTGGGGTGAAATGTTAGGTGTTGCTAGAACTTTGCCCAGGAAGGCTTTACGTGCGAGCCTGACAAATTGTGCCAAGGCAGGGAACGGAATTTTCTTAATTGAAATGCTGCGTTTTGATCAATTAATCCGTGAGTGTCGACACCAGACCCAATGCCAGCCAAACATTTTCTAATTGCATTTCTTTCCAAGGCCGTGTTTTCTGTCATGTTGCCACCATGTTGGTGCCTTTACCCCTGAAAGTCAGCCGGACGTCTGTGACAACGGATCTAACGTTGCGAAGCTAGTGTAATATGAGGAACGTCTCTCGGAAAGTTAGATGTTTACTGAGACAGAAACACCTGTGCGTGTCTCCTGTTTGTAATGAGGCTCGGCGGGGGTGTCCCTTAGTCTCCCTTAGAGGCTCCCCCGGAGAGGCTTTGTTAAGGTGGTTAAGTGGCTCCTCGTCTGTGGCGATTAGGAAGGGCACTGTGCATATTAACACACGCTCTGAGCTTTCTAATCTTTTTACGGCATAGATTATAGCATCAATTACTTTTAATATTTCCGTATAATGTAGGATTCCCTCTAACGATCTAACCTGGATGGTACTTGCTCCTGGATGGCCTCGCTCGAGTATCTGTGTCACTATAACGTACCACTTTGTAAACTGTGTGTTTGTTATTTGTCTGTAATTGAAAATAATGACACAAAATCATGCCGGATCACACAGGGCTCGAGCCCGAGACAAAACCAGACTGTGGAGCCCTGCCTTTGAAATATGATTTAAAACAGAATTTATAATGTGGCAGAATTACATAAAACTGTGTGAAATTGTGCAGATAATCATTTAAATCTCCCTACATGTAAAGATAATTGCTCCAGAAATTAACTGTACCTGGGGTTCATTCATTTGGTCATGGCTAGTTTCTTGTGTAGCGATGATTTGAAATTAGAGCTAATTAAGATCAGGTCAGAGTTGCTGAAGGTCAGACATTAATGTGTGGGATCATTGAAATGATAATTATAAACAGATTAGGAAGCCACGGTCTTTTATAAGGGGTTATTAGATAATTACTATGAGGGTGAACGGCTGACTGTAATAATGCATTATCGACTACTTACAGCATTTTAAGGGCGAGAGTGTATTACTTCCTCAAGGACTAAAGAATAATGTTGTCAAAACTCAGAGCTCAGTAAACAAAGTGGAAGGATGTTAGCTACTTTTCTTTCTCCAGAAAGTGTTTTTATTTGAGGGGCATGCTTGTCAAGCCTGATGTTGCCCCGGTCTGTCCCGTCGGTGAAGACGGCGGGTCTCGGGAGGGTAGAGAAGAAAGTAACACAGACATTTCCTCATGTCAGACAAGGCGAGTGATGGGACGGGGAAGGTTCTTCTTCCTCGTTGGGTCATTTACGCCGGCCTCCGTGTGTGTTGGGTGAATATTGGATGCCGACTACGGCGCACGGCGCGGTGGAATGTGCTGGAACTGTCTTCGTGGCCTCCAGGACACGACTGCGTTTTGCTCAGGTGTTAATTTCCCTGACATTTCAATAGTTAAATGAGGTGAAACTTGGGTGAAGCAACGGACCCCGGGCACCCGGAACCCGAGGCTGACGTGGGGCCAAGGTTCCTCGACTCGACCCGGTGGTTGGCCTCCGATGCCTCAGGTCACCTCGCAGGGGCAAACTTTCAGGAGACACGAGCTCGTGACGAGGAAGAAATATTCAGGCATATTTTCACTGGCTGTCAGATCTGAGTGTGCCTGAGTCTGAGAACCTCTTCTCTCCGTGCAATTTTGACAAAATGGCTATAATTCCTTTTCAGCCTTGGTCCTCTGTCGTCAGATGGCACCTCACCTCGACATGACGGTTGTGACTCGGGTCAGGAAAGCTGCAGAGAAATGCACTATGTGTGGTGGTCTTGACTCTGCCATGTTCAAATCATTAGTCCTTGGCGGGCATCCAGGGCCCACCCCCAACCCTGGGGGTGGAGACGCTGCGTGTGGTACCACGGGTGCGGGGCCTGTGCGGGTCCCTGGAAGGTGGGGAGCAGCTGGCACCCCGGGTCAGGCTGGCGCTTCGGTGACAGGCCCCAGGACAGTCATCGGCCTCGGCAGTAGCTGCCCACGGGGACCGGGTCACGTGTGCAGGGCCCAGCGTGAGCACGCCCGGCCCAGACACCCCGGGGCCCCAGTGAGTGTCTGGCCTCAGCCAGGTCTCCGGCGTCAAAGACCAAAACATGGGGAGCGGGCCGCTTGGCCTCCCCGTGATGCGGCCAGAGGCCAGCCTGACGGAAACTTGGGCTTGGCTTTCCCCTGCCATGAGGGCTGCGTCTGGGAATGGAAACAAGACTGAAGACAGAGGCCGAGAAGGGAGATGGGTGTCCAGGGCGCCCGTTCAGCCTCCTGGGTCCCCAGCAGGCCGGGGGCAGAGGGCTGGTCCCGAGAAGAGCCCGTGACGAGCCCGTGCGAGCCAGCCCACGGCACCTCTGGTCCGGGCGGCTGAGCGAGTGACTCCTGGTGGCACCTCATCGATGTCCTCCTCCCCGGACACACGCTCACCCTCCTCCTTACACGGTCGCTTGCACAGATGCTTCTCGGCAGAGTCTGACTCCCCCAGGTGTCCCACGTGGGAGCGTCAGGGATGTTGGCCGTCGGAGGCAGAGGCACGGACAGGCCCCGGCCCCACGCAGGCGCTCGGCCTTCTAGCTCTCCCTCCTGAGCAGCGCCCGGCTGGGGGACGTGGGCCGCCCCTAACGAGCAGGCGGTACCGGCTCCCACTCACGTCCTCCTGGGGCTCTGCTGCGGGTAGGGAACCCCTTCACCTAGAGGCCGAGTCCTGCCCCCAGGGAAGGTCCGCACACACGTGGTTTGAGAGTCCCTGTCACTCGCAATCTGGGGCTCTCGCAGCCAGCAGGGGACACTTTTCTCTCTGGGAAAGAGGCGTAACCAGAAACACACATGGCTTGAAGCTTCGGCATGACTAGGGGTCCCAAGGAAGGCGGGAGGAGGGATCCCCACACGTCTGGTCTCACCAGGACGGGCAGCGCTCTCACGGTTGTCTCTGCTTCCGGAAGGGACGTCCTCACGCGCAGAATGCACGGAAGATGGAAACGTGACGTCTAAATGCGGTTTGAGGTCGGTTTCCAAGGAGCGCGGCGGACCCTCACATCTCCCGCCGCGGCCCCGGGCTCAGGACTCACTTCTTCCTCCGGAGCGCGTTCTGATGTCGCGGTTTTGAGTCCAAGTGAAGCCCTGGCAGTGTGTCCGTTGTTGACAGCCCCCCGGTCACAGGGATTCTTTTCCATGACCGAAAGCTGGCAGCATTTAGCACCAAGCTTCCTGTCCCTCCGAGACAGGTCGCTAGAATGCTGAGGTCTGGGCCCCGCTCACTTTTCAAGAAGGCCACACGTCGGGCCGTGCAGGAAAGGAAAGCCGTCCTGTCCGAAGCTGGGAGGAAGAGGAATATTCACTGGCTTCCCCACCCGGCAGAGTTCATGGGTGACAAACCGCCCCGGCAAGGGGACAGTGCCCCACACACACTGTCGTGGGCAGTGGGGCAAGGCCTTGGGGAAGCGGGGGAGGGCTTCACCGAGACAGGGGCCTCTGTTCTGAGACGGAGCGGTCGGGGGTGAGCTGCAGGGTCTGCACAGAAAATGCGGACACAGGACGCGAAGCGAGAAAAACAGGAGACGTGGAGCTAATTGGTACCAGTCCCAGGGCCTGGGGCCCGTTCAGACCCTCAGACTCTTTGTCGTCTGCTGAGATTCTTGAGGGAAAGGGACAGTGAGGGAGGCCTCGGTCTGGCCGTGGCCGGGCTCCAAGGAAAACTCTTGCGGTAGGAATTCCTGCACGGCCAAGAAGATTCCTGATTCTCTTTTGAAATGTTGACGTTGGAGCTCCTGTCTTTCTTGCTAGAATCTCATTCACCCAAAGCTCAAAAGGCCTCTTTTGTTACAGATGCGCCTTGGAATTTGGCAAAACATGGCCCAGTAGAAAGCGGTATTTGTAGTTCACCTGATAGTCGCGATAATCTGCTCATTTCTACCGGCGACTTTTAATGATCACGTGGTTCCGAAGAGGCTGTGTGACTCCAGAAACGAGGTGAGTCCTTGTATCCGTGAGGATACTTTGGGATTGCACTGTGTTTGCGGTTGCTGCGCCGGATTTCTTGCTCTCCCTACCCCAAGACATGCTGGTCTGGTTCCTTCAAACCCGGGGTAAAACGAAACCCAGCCTATTATCGATGCACGAACTCCAGGACGCCGGAGGCATTCTGGGACACACGAATCCATGCCCAGACAAGTCTGGGAAGCACAACACGCAATATCTGTGTCCTAGAGACTCAGAGCACAGACCGATATGCCGAGGTGGAAAATTCCTGGAGAAAGTAGAAGCCGCTCTGATAAGGCACTCATTCGTCAAACTTCTTTGACAATAGAACCTTCGAAAATGAGCAAGTACTGACATTCCACAAACTGGGGTGTTTCCAGAAGGTACCCTGGGGAATGCCTTTTCTTTCTAAATGCGCTGAGTGGGAAGAACTGGGCTCGTGTCAGTCACTCGTAAGTTAGGCACATGTCTGAACGTAGGAATTCTCACGTGAAATGGTCTCTGTAATTTTGTAATTCTTCGCTTGAAGTTTTCGCAGCAGGAAATCTATCACTGTCTTCGGCCAAGTGGCCTCATGAAAGAGTTACTTGTGGTAGTTCTTAGAATCCACTTTCAGTTTTCATTTAGAGACGCTTAAACCATATGACTGCAAGCTTCCTTTATCTTTGTACAGAAATCAACTATTAAATGTGGTATGAAAGGCTTCACCCAGCCAGGGCTGAGTCGGAACGGACCTTTGATGTGGGCAAGGCAGCCGGCTCCACGGCTCTCGGGCCATTTAGATGTCAGTTGAGCGTCTCAATGGTCCAGGAGTCGGGCCGAGAGCCTGAGGCTCGCACGGGAAGCAGAAAGGCATCCACGGGTTGTGTTATTGGAAGATCAATGCCGGTTTGGATTCTATTCAGAAATGCCTCACGTTTCCAAAGTGGTCCTGCTAGACAGAACCAAAATGTTTTACTATGATTTCAAAAACAAAAGTTTGAGGTGGTACCCTACCCGGGACATCTAAAATTCATCCTGCCTACCAAAAAGCTGACGACTTCCACCCCTACGTAGAAATTTAAGAAATCCGCCGATACGAGTTTAAAATTTTAGTCACGTTGACTTTTCAGAACAAATAGACTCTGTACAATCTCTTTCTCTCTTCCTTTTTGTAGAAGTGGCTGTCGTGTTTTGTAACTTGGAACCGCACGTTGTTTAGTGTAACCTTGTTTAGAGAAAGACTCGGGTTTGGTGCCCCAGCCCAGTCGGGCCACAGTATCCTCCCCGACCGAGGCCAGCCCCCCTAGAAGTGCCCGGCCTCAGGGTGAGCCCTCAGCGTCCTCGTCCACGTCTCATCTTCCAAAGACGCACCGCGCACTTGGCTCCATAGCTTTCAACATCTTTAGACGCGACGGCTACAATTGGGGGAAGAATATTCGGAAACCACACATCACTCACAGATTCCTTCTTCCATCTAAATGGCGACACCTCAGAAACTGCGTCTACTACTCCCGCCCGAGTGCCCACCAAAATCAAAGCCACTCTGGCTTCTTCAGAAAAGCTATTAGCAACACATTCTACGCAGGCAACGCTCAGGAAAGAACTCTTCATTATTACTTTAATTTTAATAAAAATAAATAAATAAAAGGTCTCTGGGATGAGTTCCCTTTGTGTCCAAGAGGTCCCTGAAGAGCAGCTCGGGCTGGACTGTGTCCGCGTGGAGGACATAGATGCCTTGTGCAAATGGGCCCATGGGCCCACGGCCTCTTTGGGGGTCTGACCTTGGCCTGAGAGGCCCATATTTCCAGAATGCCCAGAATGCTGGGCCACACGGACACGGCTGCCACCCTCCCCTGAGTGACTGGTGTTGTGTCTGGTGAGGATATGTGGGAATTCATGGAAGGAAAGACCCAAAATGCTTGAAATTTTTCCAGGTAAAATCATTGCACGTAAAAGCCAGGTTAACCTGATGGTGTTTTCCTGCCTAGCGTAGAAGGCTGGGACACCGCTTCGGTTGTTGCTCCTTGTTTTCCGCACCCTGCCGCGGAGTTACGGGCGCTACACGTGGTTGCGAAGCTGTAATCTTCCTGTCGGTTGAAAGCCCAAGGTGTTTGTGTGTGTTCGGACATGTCCTTTATCGTGCGACTGTGTTGAAAGTTTCTAGTCCGTGTAATCGAAATGTGAAGTTAAGGAAGGAAAGTTGAAACAAGACCCTGAGAGGAAGCTGATTAAAATAAATGGGTTCTTTATCCTATAAAAATATTACCTTTTGTTTGATTTGGTTTTTTGTTTTTGATTTGGTTTTGTTTTAGGAACTTGGTGTTTAGGGCTATTTCTCATCGTTGAATCAGTTGACCGTGGTCAAAGCTGCAGGACAAACCCAGACCGGGACAAGCAACCACACTGGTTTTAAAGACTAAGAAAATAATGATGCTTCTTGTTTCGTGTCATAAGTTATGTGTGATTCTATTAAATTTCCCTATGGCATTATTACAGTGTAAACACAGCTCACCAAAGAGACTCATCCCTGGGCCAGCAGGAGAACTCCGGTGGTGTGTCCAGGGTCCCAGGATCCACAGGAGGCGAGAAAGTGCCCAGAGGCTGTGTGTGGGCTTCGGGAGGGAGGAACAATGTATTATTCAGGGTCCGACATGTAGTAGGTGTTCAATAAATACTTGCTTGAATGATTGGGGGTAACCTCATTAGGCATTTAGTTCTTCCAGCTCATCTGAACCGCTAAGATGCCTTTGCTAAGTCTTTTTGGCACAAATATATAAGGAAAACCATTGTATTCTTCAATATCCAGTGAGCTTTTCCTTTTACACTCCAAGTGTTTGGTCAGTGATCAATTCGACTGAAATATGTTGGCCCCATATCCTCTCCTTGGATTCTGTACCGTGACCCTCCGGTTGTCCATCCGGCAGGTCCTCGCTTTCCTCCCAGCTCCCTGCTTTCTTCATCCCCTGCCTCCAATCTGCTTAAATATGCCTGTCTGAACCCCCATCCAACGTGGCCCAGACAGGGTCCGCAGTCGGCCGGAGGCATGACTGAGAATCAATGTGGGTGAACGGTGACTCACTGTCAGACACGGGAACAGCTGGGAGCCATGCGTCTCCCCACCAGTCAACGGAGACTGTGAAGCCGCATCCAGACCGGGCCCCACCCAGGGCGGAATTGTGCCTGCCCTCTCCGCCGAGAGGCTCTGGGGACTCCCCCACCCGCCCGTGTCCATCAGATGTGCTGATGGGCATGAATGGGGTGGAGGGGGAGTCCCTTGCCTGCTTGCACCTGTCAGCAGAGCTGATGGGCAGGAAAGGTGGGGGAGGCCCCCTCCCATGCTGTCAACACAGCTGACAGACAAGTGTAAGCGGGCAAGGCCCCTGGCCTCTCCTAGCAGATGGGGAGTTGCTTGATTGGGGAGTGGATGGGGGTTCCGCTTGCCTGGCAGACTGAGGGGCCGTAAGCGTGGGAGACAGAAGGGTCTACGGACACTAGACTGAAAGGCAGGGCTGGTGCGCGTGTGCGTGCGCGTGTATCCGTGAACCTTTCTTTTTAATGTGAAAACGTGGCCCCACATGCGCTCTGTGGTGCGTTCACTGAGCCATAGCGTTTGTCTTACAGCCATTGGGGCAATGGCAACCTTTCGTCCAAGGAGTACACTCCAGAGGGACTTTCATGTAAATATGCTTTCAGAAATGGAAGGATGCAAAGACCATATCTGTTAAGTGTTTGAGCCTCAAATTTGTAAGCAAAATGCTTGACTCTATTTTTTTCATATTTATAGCCCAAACTAGTAAACGTGACCCTTCTCTCTTGTTAGGAAAAGAATGTGGTTTCTAAATCCTTCACCAAGTGGCTTCAGTGTTTTCCCTTTCTTAGATTACAATCCCCTCACCCCCGTGACATCAAATGCAAGGATCGGGATACAGGTCTCAGGCATGGAAATCTGTTTTTGATGAGAAATGTTGCGTACTGTTCACTTAATGGGCATTTCTCATCACATCAATAGCTTGAAGCTTCCACATGACTCAAGCTTCAGCCACATTTTCATGGAAGCAGAGGCCTTTCAGGAAGTGCGTCCCATGGGGAAGGCTGGCCACGGAGCCACACCCATTGGAAAAGAAGTAGTGTAGAGTGTTTTGTTTCTTAGTATTGGGCGGGCTCCACACAACCTGCAAAAACACGATGAATGTTTCAGTGATTTCTTAGGTGAACGAAAACTTTATTTCATAGGAACCCCCCCGAAAAAAAGACAAAAAGAAATCTGCAATTCGGAGGAAGGAATTTGGGCATTTATTCCAATCACATTTTGTTTCCATGGAATAACAATGAAGTGCCTGGTCTTGCATAGCTGGAGAGTTGGCCGTCGACAAAGGCTTACTTAAGACAAAACTCTCTGTTGTTCTGAAGTTTAATTTAGGGGAAGGATGCTTTAAAAAAAGAAGTTTGATCGCTTTCAAAATTTCCTGATCACAATCTCATGGAATAGTTCAGTAAAAACAACCGACCATCAACAGGATCACATAATCTCGAAAGTTTGTGTGAGAAGATCTTACAGATAGCCAACCATCTGAAGCCAAAGTCAACTCACCGCTCAAGAGTATGCATCTTCTCTCGTCAAAGAGCGACACTAAGGATAGTGGACACAAGCGGGTGAACCTGATGGACAGGAAATCCACCCACTCCACCTTGAAATACACCTGTTATGCCCACGTTCATAAACCCTGATTTCATCACCTTGACTCATTAACGAATAAGGCACCGAACCAGACTTCCAAAAGACAGAGGATTTGCTGTTCTACAGCTTCTTCTTTTTTATTTTGAAGCACCCATGCCTCTCTTGACTCAGCAGTACGCATTCTGTTTGTGTGTGCAGATGTGCCGTGATGGTAGGGGGCTTCATTTGTGGGCCTTTGTGATCGATTTGGTCACTCACGGTCGAGTTGGAAAAAAAAACATGTCTCAACTGGACCGGAAAAGAGGGCTTTTATTACTGTTTTGTTTCCTTTTATTCCTGGGAAACTTGAATGTGTGACCCATTCAGGTATACATGGCAAGACAGCTCTGTCTTCTCATTGGGTGCCATAGATTGATCCTTACTCCCTAGGACGGTCTTCGCTGCAAGCCTAGAATCCAGAAAAATAGAGGTGAGAGTCACTCTGTGAGTTTCTCGACTAGTTTCCTTTTTTTATGCTCCAGACTCCACACTGGTCATTTTACACCTGGAGCAGCACTTCCTGCTTGAGAAGGCACACCTAGAAAGGAAGGCTGCAAAGGAGAATATCCAGAGGGTGCACTGGCAAAGGTCTTCAATGACACGATAGGAGTAATAGCTGAAGATTGTTAAAGCTGCAGAAATTTAGACCAGGGAGTAGGACACTTGGTTGTGGCATTCAAGTATTTGTGAAATACGTGTGAAAGACACGTTACGGGGTAGTTTTGGTCATGTTGAAGACCCGAGCCAGGACCCACCAAAGAGTCAAGTCATAGTGAACCAGGCATGTGGCAAACCGCACGGCAGTCTGCTCAGTAGACTCTCTAGCACACAACACTCAAAAGGTGGCTGGGAGACATATCTTAGGAAAGTTGGAGAGAGTATTCCTTCCTTTGAGTGGGAGTTTGAAGCGAAAGAGTCTAAATGTTTCCTCCAAGGGTATGTGATTCAATCACGAAACTATTTAGAATGCTTGGGTCGGGATGGAGCCAGGATTTCCCTCTTTATTATAGATCATTTGAGCTTTTCAGACGGAACACTGTGAAGGTTTGTTTTTAAACATAATAGAATAGATTTATCAAGTTTCCTCGTATTAAGTCACAAGTTGATTGCATATTCAGTTTTGGTGGTTATATGTCACCTTGCAGACAACCAGCTAATATGAAAGAAAAATGGAATGAGTTTTAAAATGGCAAATTTTGACTGCCTGATAAATAAATATGCCCTAAAGATTCAATAATTCAGCACTTCGAGTTATTTATCTCTCTCAAAAGATTTCTGAGATCATTCTTTACTGTTTCGCTTGATTAATTCCCTTCATCTCTACGATGACGATCACTTTGTCCGTGGCCGCCGCGCAGACTGACTGATTAAGCAAACAGCAAGGTGATAAACAGGTTGTTGTTAATCAGTTAGAACTGTAAAGAGCCTGGATGAACAGGCTGGAACGATGGCTTTAATTCTCATCATGATTTCGAGAGCTATAGCTGCTGGGTGTCTGTATATTCGGAAAGCAGAAGTGGCTGATTTGTAAGCAAACTGGTCACTTGGTGCGAAGCTGTCTGCGTGGCGAGGAGCACGTCCGAATTACGCGTGCGAAGTCCCTACTTGAATTTCCTTAGGGCAGTTGGTTGCCAGTCTCCTTATTGTGAGATGAAAACAGAGGCAATGGCTGGAGTGTTACCAGGGCACCTGCATGAAAACCAGGCCTTCACATGGACTTCCAAAAAGTCACCAAGTCGAGAACAGAATCTTCTACAGAGAAAGAGTTGGTGTATATTTGCAAGGACTGAGTTAAATTTCGGCGGCTTGTTATCAGCGTGGTACGGGGAGCCTGGAGGCAGCTTACTGCACCTTCTTGTTCTCGACGCTCCCCAGGCATTCTGAATCGGGACCCAAACGTCCTCATGACTGCTTGGTGATAACACGGGTGGGCAGGGCTCGGGCAGCACAAGCCGAGATCCGAGTCACGAACCCCTCCTCAAAGCTCTCTTTTCTCATAAATGGACACACTAAGCTGCAGAAAAGTTTCTAGGTAGAAGAGGTTTCCTTCAATAAAAAGATCAGAATGGTGCATGGTTAATATTTAAATATCTGAGCAGGCGGCTAATACTTGAAGTGGCTGCAGCTGTGGGGAGCAATCCACGGGAGGGCCGGGGCCTCCGGAGCGGGGAGGTGGCGAAGGGCTGAGAGTCTCCGCGCTGGATCAGGAAGAGACGTCCGTGCCCCCCTTTGAAAGATAAAGCAACACAACGTATCCAAAGTGGGAGAAGAGGGCTAAGAAAGCAGATTGCTCCTCCATCTCCAGCCCTTTCCTTCCTTTCACCGTATCCCATGTTGACTCTAAAAGTTGGGCATCGTGTTTGTAGAGACCACTCAGCTTTGCTTATAACAGCACTTCCCAAATTACAGATTATTTTTCTGGAAACAAGGAAAGAGGAGTCAGTCGAGGGACGTGTCCATTAGTAACTGCTCCTGAGTAATCCTGGAATGACGCAAGTCCAGGAAGCTTCTGGGGTTTTCTGAAGCCTTCGGTTCACCGACGTTGCTGCTCTCCGAGGTGGACAGCGCGTAGGGCTTCCTGAACGTATTTGCCCATAAAATCCTTTTTCATGGAATACCTATTAATATCTCAGAGCACAGTATGGAAAACTCTAGTTTACTCTATTAATTTGCTTACTAAACCCTTTCTTCATGGATAAGGCAGCGGCAGACACAGTCCTCGGTAAGGTCTGAATTTATAACAAGTTCTAAATCGGTGAAGACACACTGGTGACATTTTACCCTCGTGACATTTCCTTTCCAGGATGTGCATTAAGCAGCAGCTACCATGCTGCCCAAAGTGTGCCCAACGTTTGCCGGTTCTGTGAGATGTCTCCAGAAAAAAAGTGTCTAATGATCCCGTACCTATAGGACCTACTTCAAAATCCATTCGTTCTACCTAAATAAATAAATAATAATAATAATCTTAAAAAGCATTACAGAAATAAATGAGAAAATAAGAACAAAACCCAAACCCGACAAAAATCTGCACGCATGTCCTTAACCTAGCATTCCACAAGCATAATTGACATTAAATTGTTTTTTGCAAAATACAGAATAACCTCCCCAGAAACTAGCCTTCTGGAACCCACCTGGGGAAGTGCTGGCCCACAGATGTCAGTTGAAGGCATCTTTGAGAAGGCACAATTGTCTTAGCTTCCTGCCCTCGCAACGCTCAGGAGAGCTTCAAGCAGGAACAACACCTGAAACTCTTTAGGAAAAGTAAAACAAAGCTGGAGATATAATTTAACTACCTTTGCTTTCAACTGAGCTGCTATGAAGCTCTGCTTTGTAACCATTTATTTTATGCCCCCGCTGGGGGTGGGGGTGGGCATAGCTCAGACACACCCGGGGTCTAATTGAGCGCATTAACACTTGCCCGCCTGTGTATGTAAGAAGACACCGATGCGTATGGATAGTTCTAAGGTGTGGCTGTGCTGTTTTCCAACATGAATGAATCTCATCTTAGCATATGGCAGGTGAGGATACGTAACAGTCCTGCATCGGGTACATTGTGACTTTGTCCACATACTTAGACTTTTAGAATTAGGAGTAAAATAGTAAAAATTATTTGCAGTTTCACAGCAAGGTTAAGATTCCCTAAAAACAATCTCAAAAATTAACTGGACGGCGAGGTACGATCACTCCTTGCTTTAGCATGTTGTACAGGGTTTGTAGAGAACACACAAGTCGAGTCTTCCTTCAGTCTGAGATCTTTCTTCAGGTCGTGGCTCTTCAAGGTCCACAGCGCTGGTTTCCATCTCTTAGAGACGACCTTCTATCGCCTTTGATGAGATGTGATAATTCCAACTATCGATACACTCTTTTCACGGCGTGATTGAGTTTAATAGATAATGACAGCATGATATATCTATCTGGCAGCTAGAATTCTTTTCTGATGTCAAAATTATTATTGATATCACCGCCATCGTTATTAGTAATAAGACAAGTCAATCTGGCAGCAACCCAATAATTCCAGTTATATTAATGTAAATATTTTTAAACTAATAAACTATTTATGAGAAGAAAGCAGTTTTTCCTTATTACATTGAAAACCAAAGCAATATACAATAATTTATAATCCCCATTCATTTAGTTGTGCTCCCAGAAAAAAATACCTATATAATTACCAAGAAAATAAGCCTTACAAAATGAACATCAAAGCCAAGCACCGACCACGTATTAGGAACTGTCCAGCTGTAATTTCTAACACGTATATATTCTGAAGGTTTTTACATATGAGGAAACGAAAGCTTAGAGTATACAGCAGCTCGTAAGGGTGAAGCCAGAATTACAGATTTTCCAATCCCTTTCTGTAGTATTAGGCTGCTTTGCTGGAAGTCTCTCAGGTGACAAAGTATTACATATGCTTAGAAGAATCCCAATAACTGACATAGCCACAATGGCTAGTATTTAAGACATTTGCTTAACGATACTATTTTATTTTGTTCAGTTACAAACAAAATGCTCAGTTATTCCTAGTTGTGAGTATAAAGTTGCACAGAGAACGTTTAATGTAATTGTCAGGCTATCCGCTTTTGCTAGTGAATGCAAATTTGATCAGTTTTGCTAAGAAATCACTAGGGAAGGCATCAATGCCCATAGACCAACGTCACCAAATCTTGTGACCGGTCCTCTCGCTTCCATTGACCAACTGCCAGTCTCACGGCCAATCCAGAAACATGACTTCAGCACCAAGTGGAATGTCAGTATTGTCAGTGTGTGCAGTGTTTTGGTGCCATTGACCCTGAGTACGTCTCTTCTGCTTTAACTGAAACACACTTGTGTCTTCAGAGCACTGGCACGTCCGTGCTACCAGGTCTCCTCCCTGAAAGTTTCTAAAGGTGACAAACATGAGGCGTATACCCACTGTCCCTAAGACCCCAGCCTTTCAAACCTGATGGACTTTTCATCTGCTCAGTGATTTTTCTTGTTAAATCATATTTATTAATTTAAAAAGCCAATATATACTTATTATTACTAGTGAAAAAAGAGCCCAGAATGACATTAGTATCTTTCCTCATCTTCTACCCCTGGATTTGTGTTGGAGGCTAAGCTGCTAGGACTGGAGGTAGCTGTCCTTTCCTTGGTACGGCCAAGAGGTGTAGAAATTCAACAGCACCCACAGGGAGGGTGGTCTTATCGTCACTGAGCAATCTTAGAGAAAAGATCATACCAAACCCATTACACTACAATGGAGTTTTCTCAGGACTGAATCATGGACTTTCTGTCATCCAACAGCTGCACAACTCATTCTTGTTAATAGCTGTGTAACACGTCACCATAGGGGCAGGTACAAATTATTCACGCATTGGCGAGTATTAATGGATATTCCCAGTGATCTTGATTTTTGATACCACATGCAGAATAATATTTAGATATCCTTACATATTACTGGTTTTTATATTTCCGTATTTTATGTTCCCAAAAGAAAGACTGCTAGAACAGAGTATGTACATTTTGATTTAATAAATGACTCTCCAATAGACCACGAGGATTTAAATTCCTAGCAATAATTTGTGAATATGAGTATTTTCAATACTCTCATTCCTACTGGCTATTATCACACTTTTACAGTTTTGCTAAATTGGTGGGGTTAAAAAAAAAGATTTCTCACTGTTGCCTTAATTTGTGTTTCTCTAACAGTGGTGTTCAGCACCTTTCCTCACATGTATTGGTCATAGGAACAGCCTTTTCTGTGCATCGACTCATCGTTAATCTTGTTTGTCTCTTTCTTACTGCTCTGTAGAATCGTGATAATATTCACCCTTTGCCATTTGCATATGTTGCAAGGACAGCCAGTAGGTTGCCTTTGACTTTGTTACCTTTGATCATTTTTAAAAAATGTGATCAAATAGGTCTGTCTTTCATTTATGGCTCTTTGTTTTTTAATAAAACAAATATCTCCCCAAGTGTTCTCAAATTTTCCACGTATTTTTTAAGACTTTTTAAAAAGGTTTTCTTTTGTGTACAGTACAAGTAGGTTTTGTTTTCCTCTAAATGAATGACTAATTATGTTTAAGCCATTTATGCAGTATCCCTATATCACCCTCCCGAGCTGAAATTCCTTTTTGTCATGCATCGTTTCGGTATGCACTCACTTTCCATACACATTTGCTAGTATGTTCTCTCATGCCAGTGTTATATTCATTTGCAAGATAATGACCTTATGTACATTTTAAAATAGGTTAAGGAAAGCGTCTACTCGTTATTCTGATATTTAAAATTCTAACATCCATTCTAAAATGTTTATTTTCCAGGGGGTCCTGGGTGGTTCAGTCAGTTAAGCATCTGACTTTGGCTCACATCATGATCTCACAGTTCATGGGTTCTGGCCCCACATCAGGCTCTGTGCTGACAGCTCAGAGCCTGGAGCCTGCTTCAGATTCTGTGTCTCCCTCTCTCTCTGTCCCTCCCTCACCTGTGGTCTCTCTGTCTCTCAAAAATAATAAACATTAAAAAAGTTATTCAAAATAAAAAAATAAAATCTTTGTTTTCCATATTGCTTCAAGTCAGATTAGGCTAGGCAAAGAGGAAATAAGTAATCTTTAAGTCTTAATGCACAATTCAGCCCAGGTGTGTCTCATTCAAATCCCTTGTGGGAATGGGCTAATGCAGCTCTGCTCCTGTCGATGACTCCAATTGGATCCAGTTCCTTCAACTTGTGGCCCCATCATTTCAAAGTGAAGCTTCTAAATTTGTCTTCACAAAAGGAAAGTTTGTAGAAACACCACACTCACTCTCAAGTACTCCACTGGCCAGACCAGTCACGTGCTCAACATCAGAATAGAGCAGATTGTGCTATGCAGAGAAGCATGTGGAATCTTGGTGAGCAGAATTGTCTCTGTCTCATACCTGGCCTTTTAAGCCATTTAACTCAGTTCAAAATAAAGTTTTATTCTGATTAAGTTGTATCACATGTGCATATTACTTGGGAAAAAATAAATTTTTTATGTGTTTAAGTTTTCTTATTCAAGAAAATGACATTTACAGCTAAATGTCTACCCGATCTATTTTATGTTCTTCAATAAAATTTATGGTACAGATATTTTACCTTTCTTATTAATCTTTTTCCTAGCTATTTTATAGTTCTTGTTCACTTGGAAAAATGAAATAATTTGTTTCCATTTTTATTTCTAATGAATCATTGAAAGTATAGAGGAAAACTATGGTTTTGTATATTTAGCTTATATCTAGCCACCTTACCAAATTTATTATACATTCTAGTAATTTTTATTAGTTTCTTTTTCTTTTTTTCTGGAAAGACAACATCATCTAGAGAGTTTATGTGTTTCCTTTTCTCCACTATATAAGCAAGTTATTTGACATTTCTTCTTATATGATCTGGATTTTCAAAAACAATATTGTGTAATGGTGGCATTCTTTTTCTCTCAGTGATATCCCTCAGATAACCATAGTAGAAAACATTGTACTCATTTCTACCTTGCAATCTCCTTTGAAGTGCATGTATGAATTTTGAGCTCTATTTCCTTAATATTTTCCTGTCTCTTCTTCCTCTCTGGTCGTACAGACTCAGGTCATAGTTCCACCATGATAACCAGATTATTAGAATAACTTTCTAATTGTCCTCTGGCTGAAATTTAGTCTGCCTCTAGAGTTGCATTTCCATACCAAAATCTGTCCTCCTTTTGTTAAAACATCTAATTGCCTAGTCTAAAGACCAGAATTCTTAGCATTTACTTTCCATTCATTTCCCTTCACAACCTGGTACTTGTCTAATTTTTTGGTCACTATGCACTCTGAGCTCTGTTGGCATATCACGTGTGCATGCTTTCTCTTCAGCATAGAAGCACCTGAAGTTTTCTATAAATTTGGTTCATTTTAGGCTATATGGGTAAGTCCTTCTTTGTCATTACACTGACTTCTTTCTTGTGGGATCATGACTTTTTAACTGAAGTTAGACTCTCAGACGCTATTATAAAACTTTCTCCTCAGATTTTTGATGTTCATCTCCTTTCTGCCAATGCATCTGTTTAACCACTAGAAAACACTTTTGTGAAGCAGTAAATTACTTGATGCAACAGAATAATGTTTCTACAGGTAGGAAAAGATTGAACTAGCTACTCAACTGAAAAAAGTAAGAAAATGACATATTACATTATAAGAGATTGTGGACTTTTTGAAGAAGTAGTAAGTTAAATTGATCTTTTCAAAATATTATTATTATTTCTGAAGAAGATAGAAGTGGAGAAAAAAAAAACCTCAGAGGGCTAGCATAGTTAAGAACAGATATACAAACACACACAGGCTTAAATTTTATTATTAAAGCATTATTCACCCAGAAGCATTGGAAAATATTATCAGGATAAAGTTTTATGAATTCAAATTTCTGTGTCTTTAACACTTATGCACTGCTAAGAGCTGTCTGCCTGCCCAGAATATTGAGGCAAAAATTCTCTTCTTTTTCAGCACTTTCATTTTTGGTCAGGGGAAGAAAAGCCTAGTCTCAAGCGAGTTTTCAAGGCAGCTAGCATCCTTTCAGTGGTGTTTAACTCATCTATCATCCCCTGTGCTGTGTTTCTTTCAGTCATCTGATGCTGAGCATTTTCTGTAAGTTTTGAGTAAATATTTCGATATTGCTTTAATCCATCTTCTAACAGGGCTATGAAATCTTCATACGTGAAGCCTCTATGAGGATTCAAGTTCAGGGATGTCTTTCAGGAATGTACTTAACAGGCACCATGAGATTAAAGACACTACAAACATGACCTTACCCTTATTCTCATCTCGAGAAGGAACTACCAAAAGTAGTCCAGAAACTCCCTCCTAGGGTAAAGAAAACAGTGGTATAGGTTGTCAATTATCACTTACTCTTTGTTTATAGAACTTCAAAGTCTCAAGGAAAGCACTGATCCCTGGGCAGCTGTGCTCATTTTATTCCTCAGGAACTTTAAGTTTGGATGCTTTAGTAGTAGATGACTGAAAACCAGTTTTCAAGACATCCCCCTGCCTGCCTTGCCTCCAGTTCCTTTCCTCTTCTGTTTTCTTTCTTGATGTTCTTGTATTTACTTCCCACAGAAGCAAAAAATGATGGGCAGACTTAGAAGCATGACCAAGAATGTGGAGCCTAAGTGTGGACAGCGGGGCAGCCTAGCCAGGCCCGTGTTTCCCCGGGGCGGCCCCAGGCTCTGCGTGGACGGTGGGCACCAAACCCTCTCCAAAGAGGACGATCTCCTGGCTGCATTGTGGGGGGTCCAGCCCCTCCTCCCAGAAAGTCCACTAGCTTCGACAGTATACTTTGTCACTTTATTGCTCAGTTGTATGGTTTCAGATCCCTTGCGCCTTCCCTGGAAGGGCGAGCCAACCCCAGTGGGAGGGTCTGACTCGGCACATATTCCATCCCTCTCTGTGACTTTGGTCGAAGTATCTGCTGTTTCCACTCAATTTCCACGACTCTTCACTGCTGGCCAGATGAACCATCAGAGACGTGAGGTGCCTACACTGACCTTGTCTTTATCGAAAGTGATGCTTTGCTCATCGTGGATTTTTTTGGTGTTAATTTTATTATTCTCTGAAATATTGCACTGTCATATGATTTACCTTCTTACACACTTTGGTCTCTCCTTAAATTTTGCATCCAAGCTTAATGCCTCACTCATCTCACTCTGGTCTCAGCCCTCAGATTAACAAAAAGCCTAGAAAACATTAAAAATGCCAACCGAATTGTCTGATTGGTTGAAACACATTTAAGGGCAGTTAATTTTTATTTCTCATGCTTTGTTTTTCTCTGCAAAAAATCTTTTTAAACGTTTATTAATTTTGAGAGACATAGAGACAGAGCGTGAGCAGGGGAAGGGCAGAGACAGTGGGAGACACAGAATCTGAAGCAGGCTCCAGGCTCTGAGCCATCAGAACAGAGCCCAATGCAGGGCTCGAACTCACAGACTGAGAGATCATGACCTGAGCTGAAGTCGGCCGCTTAACCAACTGAGCCACCTAGGCACCCCTCTGCAAAAGTTAAAACAACAACAACAACTGTATTTTCTGTGAGAGGAAGGCAAAAGGACTGAATAGCTATCCCAAATTACTCCATTCCCAGGTCAAAACATCAAAGTACTTTCTAAAAGGAACAGTTAACTTCCCCAACAAGTATTTTGTCACATGTGGGTTGAAAACAACTACAAAACTGATTTAATCTTTTACGGATCTCCTCAAACTTTTGGTCACTTGCTGATGAGAAGGCACTTGGACGCAGCTTCAGTGGTCCCTGCCGTCGAGCTCGAGTTTTGTCTGGAAAATGAGTTATCAGAATAGCATACCTGGGAATCGTAAAGAACAGAGTACAAACGCACTTCTTTTTGTGCAGGTAATATTTTCTTGAAACGTAGTGTGGCATGACCCAGCAATGGCACTACTAGGTACTTATCCAAAGGATACAAAAGTGCTGATCCAGAGGGGCACGTGCACCCCAATGTTTATAGCAGCGCTATCAGCAGTAGCCAAACTACGGAAAGAGCCCGACTCTTCATCGACTGATGAACGGATTAAGAAGGTGTGGCATCTATATACAATAGGATACTACTCAGGGATCAAAAAGAATGAAATCTTGCCATTTGCAACAACGCGGGTAGAACTAGAGTGTGTTATGCTAGGCAACGTAAGTCAGTCAGAGAAAGACAAATATCATATGGTTTCACTCATATGTGGAATTTAAGAAACACAACAGATGAACATGGAGGGAAGGAAAAATAAGGTAAAAGAGAGGGAGGCAAACCATAAGAGACTCTTAAATACGGAGAACAGACTGAGGGTTAATGGAGGGGGAGGTGGGGGAGGCATGGGGGATGGACATTACGGAGGGCACTTGTCGGGATGCTCACTGTTGTAATATTTAAGACATGAATCACTGGGTTTTACTTCTGAAACCAAGACAACACTGCATGTTAACTAACTTGAGTTTAAATTTAAAAAATTATATTCTACAAACACTATGAAAGAGTAATTCTAAAGCAATTTTACACAGAGAAAGGTTTCATCATCTTTTGTTTACTAAAAAATACTAAAGTATGGATTTTTTGTATTGGGCAAGATTTTAGACAGTGTCTAATGTCAATCCGTTACTTTAAAGATGAGGAAACTAGGGCTAAAAAGTGTCAATTTTTCCTTATTGAATTTTAAAAATTTCATTAAGCAATTCTAATTTATTCATGGAGAGCTCATATGTCCAGTGTTTTATGCCTGAAATAGTGAAATGCTGGGAGCTACCAAATATTTTTCTTCTAATAGTAACTTTTCCCCTTGAAATCCCGTGATGTCGGTCCTGCTCCGTGAATACCTGCCTCGCCTTGATTTTATCTTCCTCCCTTACACTAGATCACATTGTCTTCAAGTTAAAGGGTTCACAACATTATAGAAACAGGCGAAGAACTCCGTTGTCTTCATCTATTTCTGTATTTATCGTAGCGCACTCTAGTATTAGGCAATGCACTTGACTGCAATAAAACACTCATAGATGAGCCGGGGAGTGAGTCTAGCTCATTTATCAGTCATTTACCTTTGATCTCTGCCTTAGCAAGACAGTCAAAGAGACACAAATGAATGGACTAGACGCAGGAAAAAGAATTCATAAGACCGGCCACCCTGAAATACAATGTTTCCACCACTTACTTTCTTCTTTCCCTAACGTTCTTGTGAGTTGTTTGTTGATGAATCTCTCAAAATTCCTATTTTCTACATTTTAGCACTCCCCCCACGGGTGCAAGCATGCGTTTGTGTGTGTAACATATTTCGTGCGTATTTTGAAGAGAGATCTGTTAATATAAATATTATTGCTCTACGTCGTCTGAATAAACATTTAGGAAAGCTGCTAAAAACAGTCCTGGCTGCATCTTGTAGACTAACCTAGGCGCACAGTGGTAAGCCACGTGACGGTAGAATTTATGCCTTTCTCTACAGACCCTAAATACAGTTGGTGGAACACGGTAACCACTCAAGAAACATTTGATAATAAATGAATGAATATAGAAATGAAGAAATGAATAACACTAAAATTTCTTATCTCCGTCCTTCCAAGGGAGAGCTTTAGTCATTTATAAAGTTAACAGTTCCTAGAGACTGATGATATATTGTCATTTTATGTAGCATATTCCATGGACTTTAAAAGGAAGACAATTTTAATTTGCATTTAGCTAGATTGATGTCGGTAAAGAACAATAAAATTACATTAATGTAAGAATTGTTCTAGAAACAATGGATTCGATCAAACATTTTTCTACACATTGAACTCGTCATTTCTCCAAGGTTTATAATTGTAAAACTATCTAAATATCGCAGATTTCAACAGCTCCTTTTTTGCTGATTTGTCTTTTAGAATTCTGGAAGGATATTTTACGGATGTTGGACATAAAGTATAAACAGGAAGGACGTGAATGTGAAGTGGACCCAGCATCATGGGTCCAAGCTGCTTCACCGACAAGGAGGCGGCTGGACGTCACGGATGTGTAGCTGGACCCTAGCTTTGCACCTGAGCCTGGCACCAGCCAACTGGGGCGCCTGGCCGGCCCTGAGCCATGCAAACACGTGGTCTTCCATGCACTTTGCTCAGAATTAAGGAGGTGCCAACATGCTTAGTCATCAAAGTAATATTTCAGTGCAATATAAAAAAAAAAAAAACCAAAAACCTCATTGCCAGAAAATTCCATGATAGACAAAACATAACTTTTGAATGAAGACAAGATCAGCATAAAAGCATAAAAGCATTGATACCTCGGATTGTGGGTGTAGCCAGTAGTGAGGGTTATGCAAACTGATCAGAAACACTAGATAATTTGACAAAGAGTAAAGGGGGGCATATCCCCCCGTCGGACCTCCCACTGGATTCGACTTCCTCCCCGATTCCGATGCCCCCCAGGCAGCCTCGATCCCTCTTGTGATCAAAATGTTCCCATGCCGCACGTCTCACGTTGGGCATACCCTTATGTAAAAATAATGCGCTCAATACCTGTAAGCTTAGTATAACAAATTTTGAAAATATCATCTGTGGGAAACGTTGTGTAAAGGATTTTAATTCTTTGGCTTAAAAATGTGGTCTTTATAATATTTATTTATACCATGAGATACAAGTATTAATTTTGTTCCACAGAAGAACTCCATCATAATACAGCCTGTTATTATCCAACTTCTGGTTAGCCAGGAGTCTAGTTAAGCAACCGAAGCCAAGTGGATTCGTGTAATTAAATACACAGCCGGCCCAGCCGGCCTGTCCGTCCTTGTTTCCAACCCCGACGTAAGTGTTACTGCGGTGCTTTGTGCGGTATTTCCAATGTACGGCGAAAGCCTGCGACGGTGCCTGCCCTGCCCGGGAGACCATCGGTCTCTGCACGAGTGCGGAGACGTGCGGGGTGTGTGAGCACGGAGGCCGGGGCGAAGACGAGTGCCCCAGGAGCAAGAATCGTGTATTTGTTGTGAAGACTCTGTGCACTTGGGTACTTTGGACACTTGGTCTCGTACAGACGTGTCGGACGAAATAAAGCCCCATGAAAATGATCCTGTGTGTTGCCCAGCCCATTTCCAGATTCTTCTGGAATGTTCTGCAGTCTCCGCGCGCCTTTGGCAGCTTCCTTACTGACTGCAGGGCGTCCTGGCTCCCTGGCCTTCGGGGGCAGCTCCAGGAGGCCTCTGCGTGATTCGGATTCTTCTGGAAGAGGTTCACGCTCTGAGACCACCGTGACCCGGCAGGATCTGCCCCGCCGCCCGGGGCGCCTCCTCGGGAGCCTGCTCTCAGCCACAAAGCTGGGGGCCCCGCCGACTAAGCCGTTCCCTCCAGCTAGATTCCCGGTCAGCCCGAAGAGTATTAAGCAAATTACAGCCCTCGGGGAGGTAAGACAGAAAGATGCACAATCAGCCCCCCTGACGACTTAGGTTAGAAAGAAAATGAAAAGACAGAAAAGACTGGGTCCAAGCGGCCGTGCCTGCAGAAGGAAACCTTTTCTTTTCTTTTCTTTTTTCTTTTTTTTAAGTCCCCAAGCCTGGTCATTGAACTTGCCCATGAACGCGGTGTTGGGCGTCACACACCGCCCGGCCTGCCTGCGTTTCCAGTGCCGCCCGACCGTGGTGTCCTCACAGACTCTGCCAGCTCCCCGTCCGCCGCGTGCCCACGCCCCTCGGCCCGGGGGTCCCCCCTCACTGAGTACGCATGGCGGTGTCCCTATCCTCCTCACTCGCAGGGGGACAGGAGAGGCCCGGCTGTGGGAGGAGGCGGCAGCAGGGCCCCACTCCCCCGGGCATGGAGGGCCCCCGGCCAGTGCCCATTCCTGGGTTTTTCTGTTCCCCCCGCGGCTGAGTGCCCCCTAACTCTGGACGAGGCCCCCACCGTGGCTCTGAGCTGCCGTGTCCATTCTAATGTCCTGGGGGCCACCCTCCTGAAACGACCCGGCGGTCAGCTATCCTGCAGCTCCTGGCGTGACTGCACGCGGTCCCCCGAGCCCCCCGGGGCCTCCCCGCCAAGGAGCCGCTGCAGGGGCTGGGCCTGTGCAGGAGCGTGTGGCCTGGTCGGTTTCCTGGGGCCGCAGGGAGAAAAGACCACTCGCTGGGGTTTATTCTCTCAGCCTGGATCACAAGTCCAACGCCAAGGTGTTCCGGAGCCGAGGTCTAGGGGCGGAGCCTCCCTGCATGTTCCCGCCGCTGGCGGGGCCGGCGTCTGACTTGTGCGCCCATCACGTCCATCTCTGCCTCCACCTTCATGGGGCCCCCGCCTCCCGTGTCTCCGTGCCCCGTGTTTTCACAGGACCTTCTTACAGGGACACCAGTCACTGGTACTGGGCCTCACCTACCTTCTCCAGCTTGGCTCGTCTTGGCTGACCACCTCTGCAAACGCACTGCCCCCAAACAGGCTCTCGTCCGGATGCTCCGCTCAGGCAGGAATCTTGGGAGGCCACTGTTGGCCCCAGTACTCCGCCTCGGGGGTGAGGAGGAAGTGTGCAGCACCCTTTCAAGCCAGACCTTGGCCATCAAGAAAACGGATTACATGTCTACCAGTGGAAAATACGAGACAATAACCTTTATGGGAACTGACTACCGTATGGAGTTTTAAATAAGTTTTTTTTTCCCTTTCATGATCGATTAATTAATTAATTTTGCAAGTTCATGTTTTCACAATGCAATTAAAAATTTTTGGTGTACATGGGGGTGGTGCCTGGGTGGCTCAGTCGGTTAAGCGTCTGACTTCAGCTCAGGTCATGATCTCGCTGGTCCTGAGTTTGAGCCCCGCGTGGGGCTCCCTGCTGACAGCTCAGAGCCTGGAGCCTGCTTCGGATTCTGTGTCTCCCTCTCTCTCTCAGCTCCTCCCCCACTCACACTCTCTCTCTCTCAAAATTAAACATTAAAAATTTTTTAAATATTTTTGTGTACAAGAATTTGTTTTATACCCAGAACTTTTAAAGCTTTTTTTTTTTTTTTCTAAAGAAAGCCTCCAGCTGTTGTAACTGATTGGAGAGGGAGTGGGGATAAGGTTTAAGGAACTTTGCTTTTCCAGCCCATACAGCTTCATCGAAGGTGTGTTTATCCTCCTTAGAATCTTGAAAACCCAAATAAAATTCCATTACTTTGAAAAGACGAAGAGGGCTTTCTGCACACATCTATTCTCCTGCTTCAGAGCAAATCAGAAAGCAATCAGGTGGAGAAAGAGCATTAATCCCACCCGACTCCACTGTCCAGACCCTGTCCTTTCGAAGGAATTGCTGAACTGCACTCTTTGATTTCAGCGATGGGAATTTCCTCACTCGACCGATTCGTGCTGCTCGCCTACTGTGTGCAAAGAACCAGAAGAGGTGGAGAGGCCTGGTATGTGGCGAACCCAAACAGAGCAGGTGTGAGCAAGTAGGCCTGTGGCCAGGACGCACACGGACCAGCGACTGGAGCCGGGGAACAAGACGACAAAATCTGTTCCCCGATCCTTGGCCGTTTGGGGACCGCCAACAAAAATAATCCGAAGATGTCTTACTTGTGGGTGCTTTATAAAACATGTGACCGTGGGCACCCTCTAGGGGACGAGCCCTGTGATTAGGGGGAAGGGCCCATGCTGGTCGGGGGCTTAGTCAGTTCTCAGAGCGTGTGTCCCGCCTCTGGCCTTGAGTTCTGACCCTGAGTTAGTCTTCAGGAGACCGTCTTGAGCCGACCATGCCGCTGCAGTGGCCTCGCTCAAAATGCCCAGACGGCCGTTGTGACCCTTCGACTCACCACAGGAGCGTTCAGCTGAGCACCCGGACCTGCCCCATCCACACAGCCCCTGACCCCCAAGACCTGGGAATGGAAGACTCCAGCTGAGGCTCCGCAGAGCGACAGGTGAGGCTTTGTTTTGTTAGCAGACCAAAGTGAAAAGAGTTGACAGACGGAAGGAATTGTGTGCAGAGTAAAAGGAAGCCAGAGGAGGGTGCGCAAATCCTGAGTGAAAATGTGTGGATGGAAACTGGAGTGACAAGACGTGAGAACAAGATGGAAGCCCTGGGCGGGAGACGAGGAGGAGGACCGACGGCCCGGCCCAGGGAGGGGCAGGCTCACGGGCTGGGGACCAGAGCTGTCAACGGGGGTCCGGGGGAGGAGAAGGCAGACAGGCACGGACTCCGTTCTCTGAGGGGAAGCTCGGGACGCGGCGTGTGTCGTGCACAAGACGGGGTCGCACCACGTGCCTGCATCCCCCGAGGGGGCTCTCCCGAGTCTGCCGGACGCTAATTGATACTCTATTCCCAGCATACAGCCTCTCGTTCCCTTGCAGGAACGAGTGTTCAAATCTGCTACCTGCTGGAGAATTCTTTTGAATAATTTTACATCTTCCTGACCCAAGAGTGAGGGGTATTCCTTTCACCAGGCAACCAAGGAACAGGTTCACCTTGTCCGTGGCCCACCTGCCTCCGCACCTTCCTCTCTCCCTCTGCCTACCTCCCTAACACCCCCCCTCCCTTCTTTCCTTCCGTTCCGCCTCTCCTTCCTCGCAGATACTTACCGAGTACCCGTTTGGGGCTGGACTTTGTTCCAATGACTTTGAATAGCTGTCCTATCGGCCGCATTCACACTCATTACTCTTACATTCTCCACAAGGTGAGTTCCGTTGTGCCTCGGCCGAATGCCCCTCCACCTCAGTCCCCTGTAAGTTGGCAGCTAAATGACACGACCCAATGGGGTATGGCTATGAAGTTAAATGTAAGCGAATCTGTTAGCGTACCGTCCTTTCTGATGCCTGTCTACACCCCTCCTGTGCCGGTGCACGCGATTTTCAGGGCAGAGTGGCCGGAAACCACTGAACAGGCCTTGGGGCCCCCTTCCTCAGATGCCATGAACCCTTGTGAGAGTCTCCATCTTACCTGCTGATTTGACTGGGCCACGGGATGCCCAGATATTTGGTTAAACATTATTTTAAGTGTGTCTGTGAGCAGGTTCCTGGATGAGGTTAGTGTTTAAACCAGTAGACTGAGTAAGTATAGACTGTTTTCCCCAGGGTGGACGGGCCTCATACCAGATGTCGGTCACCTGACAAGAACAACGGGCTGAGTGAGAGAGAACCCTCTCTGCCTATCTTCAAGCTGGGACGCCAGTCTCCTCTTGCCTTCAGACTTGGACTCAGACTGGAAGTCACACCATGGGCTCTCCTGCTTCGCAGCCCTTCACACTTGGACTAGAACGAGCCTGCTGGCTCTCCCAGGCTTCCAGTTTACTGGCTGAAGATTCTGGATCTCCCCCATAATCGTAGGAGCCAATTTATTGTAATAAATCTTTTTATACAAGGGTAGATAGATAGGTGGATAGACAGATAGATAGATAGACTGATAGATAGAAAGAGAGAGAGAGAGAGAGAGGAAAAATAGATAATAGACAGGACAGACAGAAAGACGTATAGATGAATAGAGACAGATGGACAGATGGAAGGAAAGATAGACGAATGGATAGATAGATGATAGATGAACAGATGGTAGACAGATAGACATGTGGATAGACAGACAGACAGACAAGAGATGATAGACAGACATACAGGTAGAATATACATCTCACCACTTCTCTGGAGAACGCTGACTCATACGCTCAGGAAGAACAGTTTTCATCCTTTGTCATCTTGGCTCAATAGACTTTTTCCCCTTTGTTATTTGTTCATATCTTAAGCCATTTTATAAATAATGTACGATGAGAAGAATTTTCAATCACAAGGAAAGATTTTTTTAAGATACACTTTTACGTTTCACCTGTGACGTCTCGAACTTCCCCCTCAGCATGTTCCCAGCGCCATGCCGGCAGAAAAGGACAGAACATCCTGGTGCCTGTTTCCACCAGTCATGTTTTGAAGTGTTAGTTTCCCAACACAAGAGAGCTTTTTGTCTCAATATAACAGAAACCAAAAATCCTATGTGTAATTGAATAGTAAATAGACAAGTTTTAGTTTTTATTCGCACTTGAAGAGTTGCATTTTCTATAAAATTTACAGATAATGGTTTTTATTTTCTTTTTCAGTATAAAAAGTCGCCTTGGTGGCGTGTTATGATGCAGGGTCGGGTGCTTGTAGGATAGTGAATCGTCAGGTTTGAAGCCCGATCTTCAGCCGCTGAGGCCGTAGGAGGGAATGCTCCCCGAGCTTGTGTTTCGTATTTGTTGCGTTGCACGCTGCAGCTGGTAAGCCAAGGAGGTGATGAATATCAGAAGCACATGGTGTTTCTAAAACCACAGACTACTAATGATAAATTATCAACATAGTTTGGTGTTTGCTAATTTCACTACACTCTTACGTATGTATAGAGAAGTCATGGGGATTATAAATTCAATCTGAGTCAAGTTTAAAAACATATGTTTTATGATAAAGGACCTTTAATTTAAGATGGCCAAAGCACCGGAGCAACTGGGTGGCTCAGTGGGTTGAGCATCCAGCTTTGGCTCAGGTCATGATTTCGCCATTCGTGAGTTTCAGCCCCACGTCAGGCTCTATGCTGACACCTCGGAGCCTGGAGCCTGCTTAGGATTCTGTGTCTCCCTCTCTTTCTGCCCCTCCCTCACTCACACTCTGTCTCTCTCTCAAAAATGAATAAACATTAAAAAAGAAGCTGGCCAAAGCACTGATATTTTATATTTGCTGTAAAGAGAATCATAAAAGTTTTATTTTTCTGATATTAAAAGTTACTTAACACGTGTTTCCATTGACAACAAAAACATAATTTTCACATAAAAAACTCACATTTTGACATGTTTTCTTAGCTTCAAGGTCTATGTGAGCAAAATGGGTAAACTCCTCCGAACGCACTCTCTGCTCGTAAGCCTTCTTGCACAAATCTGGAGTGAACGTCCCTGGAAGATCTGACTTCGGATCGTTAATACTCCCCGGATTCTTTCTCACTTACCCTTGCTCCTCGTTCTGCCCTCCTGTTTGCATCGTGAAAGCACACCTTCAGTAGTGCTTTGATTTGTCTCAAAATTTTGACAGCTTCTCATTTTCTTAGAGAGTGGAAAAGTCATCTTCTTTGCCCCATAATTACAAGTAATTTTCATTTTCAGTTTTCTAATCATTAATTGAAAGAATAAATCCAATAATTTTTTTTCATTTTTACATCATCTATTTCCTTCCAATTGCTTTGCGTGCACACCTACTTTTTGTCCACGCAAGTATTAAATGAGTTGTGGACAAGCATCGTCCTAACTGGTGAGAAGGTTCCATCTCGTGTCCATCTTGCTGAACAGGATGCTGCAGGTTTCAGTCCCTGTCGGCCGTGTTCTCCGCTGGGGGGCTGTTCTGGGGGAGCAGTGGTTTTCCTCTTTGTCTGTAGACATACACACAACATACATAGACATACGTGGCTCAGGTATTGATTCTCAGCTTGATAAAATGTATTTAGGACATGGGAACATGCTCTGAGATCTCAGAGAGCTAAGATCTGTATATATATCTGTGTTTATAGATATACAGAGATATATGTTTATTTTTTTACTTTGAGAGAGAGTGGGGAGAGAGAGAATCCCAAGTAAGCTCTGAGCCATCAGCACGGAGCCCTACGCAAGGCTTGATTTATGAACCATGAGATCGTGACCTGAGCTGAGATCATGAGTTGGGGGCTCAACAGACTGGGCCACCCAGGCGCCCCAGTGCCTTTATATTAACTTTCTGATTTGTGTGATGATTATGAAACATATCCCCCTTCATTGCTTTGCCGTTTACCATTTTAGGCAGAATCCGAAAAATTCAGAATTCTTAAACATGTTTCGTGAAACTGAAAATGAACTACAGAGAATGTACGTTGAGTCGGTTTTACATCTCCTGAAAAGGCGATCCAATATTTTGGAGAGCGCGCACGCGCACGCGCGCACACACGCACACACGCAAGGGGAGGTGATAGGGTTTATTTTGTTGTGTTTCATCCTTTCCCAGCTGACCTGATCATTCTTCCATTCTTATTGTTTCAGGGTTTTTTAAGCAGTGTTGGAAACAGTGAAAAAAGATGAAAGTGTTCCCAAAACGTTAAAATGGTGAATTGCTTTAAGATACAGGGAAAAGGTCACTAAGTCCCAACTTTTATTTGGGACTTTATGAAAGGGAAAGGGACCAAAGGATCCAAACGGTTCTTGCAAAGCAAAAGGAATCTTATTCCATCAAAAACATGATAGAAGGGGCGCCTGGTGGCTCAGTCCGTTGACCGTCCGACTCTTGATTTCAGCTCAGGTCATGATTCCTGGGATTGGCCCGGCATTGGGCTTTGTGCTGAGTGTGGAGCCTGCTTGGGATTCTTGGTCTCCCTCTCTCTCTCTGCCCCTCCCTGAATCATTCTCTCTCTCTCTCTCTCTCTCTCTCTTTCTCCCTCTTCAAAAAATAATAGTAGTAAATAATGTTATTACATAACAATGAATACTGTTTTCAAATTAGCACATTTTTCTTTGTTCTTTAAAAAATCTGTAATAAGTAATGAAAGTTACGAACTATTAACCCAGACAAATAAACTGATCATGAAAACCCGAAAACCAGGAGTGCGTCTACTGACGCTGACGGAGCCCCCAGGGCCCCAAACTCACTTCCTGACAAGCTGCTTTATTGAGACAAACTGTGTGGGTTCCCACGTGTTTTAAAATGTGGACATTTAATAATTTAAACAAAAAGACTGCTATCCATGGCATGAGATGATTACGAACGGGCTGGAAACCATGAGCTGGGAAACCACAGTCACCATAGAAAACATGAACATGAACAATCTGGTAAAAACCAAATGCTGGGACAAACAAGACAATAACACCAAAAAACCGTCACTCAATTTCCAGGTAAGCGCAGAAAAGAGAAAAGACATTCTGCTGATGAAAGCGCCTGCCTCCCGCGCTCCCAGAGAGCCCCGACAGGGCCGTGTGAGCGAGGTGGAGCCCTGCGGGCAGGATGTTTGGGGCTCTGAGCCAGACAGCGAGGCACCTGCCCTTCCGGCCCGGGGGTCCCCAGGCTGCCAGGAGGGGAAAGGAGAGACGCGATGCACAGCCTTGTGGGGCTGGCACCTGTATGCCAGACTGCAGGTGCACACGTCGGCTCTTGTATGATGAAGGTTTCACAGCTACTTTACACATAAGGGGTTCGGTGCAAGAGAATTGAGAGTGTGACCTAGATGTGCCAAAGAAATATTCTGGATGGTTCTCTCGTCAGCTGCCATAGAGCTTTGAATTCTGCCCTGCCCCGTGGGAGACACGCCTCTGGCAGAGCTACTCCAAGACACAGCGAATTTTGCCTGAAATGCTTTTATGAAACAAGGAGTGAAGACTCCCCCACCCCAAGAAACAAACAAACAAACAAACAAAACCAGAGCTAACGTGTTGCTTTTTCAAAGGAGTTTAAATGAGCTTCTTTCAAAGATTCATGTTTCCTCCCGTCATACGAGGCACTAAGAGCATCCTGCCAAATGCGCCACCTTCGGAAATTAGTATTCTTGGAACAGAGGACTTCAGTATCGGCGCATCTGATTTTCTGGCAATGCGATGCTATTGAAGAGTAAGTATCATTATTCTTTAGGGCAAGACGCAGAGAAAAATGAGGCGGGATCCCTGAGCATCCATGGCCGGGTTTCAAGTACACTTGTACGAAGCGTCCTTGAAGCTGCACTCCCGTGCGTTATAGATTACCCCAAACATCCCTGGATAATACTCACGCTAGGATAAATATTGGTTTTATGTAGAATAAAATTGTGCTAACATTTTGGGCAATTAAAAGATAAAACATGGATGACTTACTGAAATGAAGAGGAAGACTCTTTTTTTTTTTTTTAGAGTATTGAACGCAAAACCAGTCCCTTCCAAACCCAGAAGAACCAAGTGTGGCTCTCGGTTCACAGATGCCTTGCAGAATGTAGAGCTGTCATCTTGGAACGCGAACCCTGCACACGACCTCGGCAACGATGCCCGTGGCCCGTGCGCGCCCACACGCCTGACTGTAAACAAAAAGCTACCCACGGAAACGAGTAGTTTGGTTCTGCTTCAGTGAGAAAATTTCATTTCAACGTGGTGAACAATACATACATTTGTTAACGTAAGTTACATGTGACTGACCTCTTCTGATAAGCATGGAATAAGTCATATTACGTGTGAATTAAAACAAAATTGCTTTTAACATATGCCTTCAATTAATAGTTTTCATATCGCAAACATTGACTTAACAGTGGGGATGCCGAAGTCATATAAAAACAAAAGAAACAGCCATTTATTTCTCGCGTTTTCGTTGTTTACTTGTGTGTGTGTGTGTGTGTGTGTGTGTGTGTGTGTGAGCCAGACATTGACCAAAAACACGGATAAAACGGTTCCCATAATTAAGTCACCCATCATCTTGTATGATAAAAACAATAAACAGGTATCATGTCGCTGCACCAATCTTGTTTCTTCCTAAATTTGATAACACATTTAATTTCAATAAAATATATACGAGAAGTTTGAGGTTCCTTACAGCAGTATGCTTTCTTTAGAAAATGAACTTCGTTGATTTGATGTCTGTCTCTCTCCCCCGTTCTCTGAGTGTGTATCTACACTCCTGTCATATCTGTACCTATATGTCCATCGCTTACATGTACAGGTGTGCGTACAGGTGTACCTGTAGGTGTGTGTGTGTGTGTTGATAGATAGATGATAGATAGATAGCAGATAGATGGATGGAGATAGATGATGGATGGATAACCTAAACCCAGACTCACGCGCCTATTACCATTCCCCTAAATCGCCTGTTACGATGTTTCAGTAGCTCTCAGAATTACTCATTACCAAGCACCTGTCTTCCGCTCGCAGCGGCCATAAACATCCAAATAGACTCTGTGTGCCTTTTCCAAGGTTTCAGACGAGTCCGACTAGGTTCGTAATGGAAATCGCTGTTTGCTCAGATAAAGCAAACAACTCCGGGGCTTCCCGGGGCCCGGCCAAGGCCGGGCGAGGACACGCAAAGATAAAAGAAAACGTGGGGCTGGTGGCCGAGCATCTCAAGCATGATCGATGCAAATAAGGCCCCGGCTTTCCGGCGGGTCCCAAGCGAGGCGCGTGTGAGGAACCGCAGCCGGCCTCGCCACTGCCGCCCCGGGAGCCCTTTCTCTCCAAAGCCTCGTGCGGTTGCCAGACAGCGTGCCGCGCTTCTCGAGAGCTCGCGGCTCTTCCAGGCCCCACAGCTGCGCTTTGCCAATCACACATGCTCTCAGAAAGCTCTTCACTGAGTCAACAAAGCTCCCCCCCCACCCCCCGCTGCCAGGAGCGCATGGCTTGGCTTTATTTACGCACGCGGTCCCTAGACAGCTCATTTTGGTCTCCGTCCTTCCGAGGTTTAAACAGTCAGGTTTTGAACCAATGACTCCCAAGAGGGATGGAAGAAGTAAGTGAATACGCTGCCCAGGGCTCTGTTCATTTGTGGGTCATTGTCACAGAGTCCGTCGTAATGGGTTCCCTTTCATAACGTCCATGAGAGCGGGACCCAGGATAAGGAGGCTATACCTGCTCAGATAGTACCGACGCTGTCCAGAGAAGGAATTCTGGGTCGAAATAGTAGCATCAACTCCTGCCTGACCTTTCAGCCTCCTGGCCTGCCTGCCCGACGTAGTATTAACTATCCGGTAAAACCACAGTCACCCGATGGAGACACGTGGTATATACACAGAAATTAAATGGTCGCGAATCAATTCACAACAGAATAATTTACATATAAGGGAATGCAATAAAAGTACTGACATCCAGAAGATAGGGAAACATCCGTAGGCCTACCCTGTGGATTTCAGACGTGCCGGGCCCCTGATCGTGAGAGCCATTTTTTAAAAATAAACCCTTGTTTTTAATAAGATAATACAGAGTGACATAATATTAGGTCTGTCTCTGTGGGGATATATGGAGATATTTAATACAGAGAGCTATAAATACAGATATTGGTAGAGATATTCCTCCAGTCCTGTTTCTCTGGAGAGCCTGAACCGATCCGTCATCCAAGGCCAAGGCTCTGTCCCCAGTGGCAGAGAGGAGCCCCAGGGAAGAAGCAGAAGTTCCTCCCTGTTCTCAGGAGGGTTCTAGGCTGTGACGGTGGGAAGCACTCCTTAGAACCCTACGGACTTCATGGTCCTCGGCCAAGACTCGGCCGGACACCTGGTGAGAAGTGAAGGACAAAGAGCACCCATCCTTCAGGTCCCCGTGGGCGCCGACCATATATTTTGTAGCAAACAGAGGCCTGTGAGGTGAGAAATGCAATCGAAACACCAAGCGTTCAGCCTCACAGCCACGCGGGGCGGCCCAGGAGCTCCCAGGAGCCCGCGGACGTCCCGCCCTCCGGAGTCGGGCAGCACTGGAGATGCCTCGTCACAGGACACACTTAGCGTTGGCCACAGGTCAGCTGTCCTCCATCGGGTGCGCTCGCCCGGGCTGGTCTGCCTCAGGACTCCCCGAGAGATGAGTCTCGCATGAACCCCGGCGTGGAGCTTCCTGTGCTCTTGGTCCACCCAACTCGGACATGTCTGCCACCTCAAGCCCCAGCTGGTTTTACTTCACACAATTGAGAGGAACCGCAAAGACCTGGGCGAGCAGTTTATAAAGATCAAAAAAGTCATGGTGACTATATTTTCTGTGGCTGCTACGACAAATTAGCACCGCCTGAGAGGTTTAAAAGAACAGGAAGGGTTATGCTCTCCGGTTGCGGAGCCCAGCGGTTGGAAATGAAGATGTTGGCGGGGCCAGGCTCTGTCTGGAGGTTCTAGAGAATTCTCTTCCCTCCAGCTCTTGGTGGCTGCTGACCATCCCTGGAGCTCCTTGGCTTATGGACCCATCATCCCAATCTCTGGCTGTGTCAGCACACGGCCGTCTTTTCCCTGTGTGTCTGTCTTTTCTCTTCTTCTAAGGACAACAGCTCTTGGACGAGGGCCACCCTAATGCGGGACAGCCTCATCCTAACTGCTTATATCAGCAAAGACTCTATTTCTAAATAACGAGACGTTCTAAGTCCCAGGTTGACATGAGTTTGGAGGGATGCTGTTCACCACGGCCCAGTGAGCTACCGGCAATCTCATTAATCACTACAGTGGGCGTGTGACCCCAAAGGAAACATGAGCACTGGGGTCCCTGTTCTATCAGGGTCCTTCTCAGTTAGGGAGGGATGAGGGGCCGGTCGCCCTGGTCTCCCAGTGCTGAGGGATTCCCAGAACAGGGGCGTTCAGTGCTAACCCTACAACAGCCATGCAAACCCAGTCACCCTCAGGGCCCTCGCTAAGCATCCTGGCCACAGGCGAGGTCTCCATCCAGTCCAGCCCAGTACTGTTGTCCTCTTTGGGAGACTGTGTGCCTCTCAGAATCGCTCTGTCTGTTTCTTGGGTCTCGGCTTCCTTCAGCCTCGGGTCTTCTTTCTCCACCGCCCAGTCTCCGCCATGTCTGCTGGTTTGGGCACCTGATCTCCTCCCTGACGCATTCTCTGCTGCTGCTGGTGTTCTCTGCCCTTCCGTCACCATCCTTCCCCGACGTTCTTTTTCTTCACGTTTTCTTATTTCCTACAGGAAACCTAGACCATAGATTTATGAACACAGGGAGCTAAAAGAGAAGCTAGTCTCTCAAATTCTATATTCAGGCTTTTGCCTGTTCTCGTGTAGAGAAAGCTAAGTGAAAGTTCCGTAGTGTTCGGAGGGAACACCTTACCTCTACGTCTAAGGTTTGGTAACTCTAGCATAGAGTGCAATCCAGACCCCGTCTCACAAGTCCTGCTGTTGGATTGGAGCCTGGAAAACTCAATGAGCCCTACTCATTTCCCAGAAGGCCTTTGGCAGAGTCCTAATTCCTGACAGGGACAACTTTCTTATGCAAGAGAGCTCATACCTACCCCAGTTACTGTTTCCTGGGGAGTCACTGCTCTGTTTTCTAGACCTAGAAATCATGCACAGCAATTTAGGAGACCTCCCCTCACTCTGGTCTCCTGCCATGAGCCTGTGACTCCACAGGACCGCAGGGTTTACACGCCGAAATAACACATTTGGAGAGAATTAATGGAATCTTTGTGTGACCCACAACTTAGTTAGAGGATGTCCTTGTTGGTTCTTTGACTTCACTGGGGTCCCACTGAAGGCTAAGCAGTAGCCTCCTGGCTCTATGTCAACACACCCAGGCAGACCCCACGTGCCCCAGCCACGTGGAAATCTGGCTTCCTCTTGCAGACCGTCAACGGCAAGGTGAGGACCTGCTGAAGATGGCCGCCGCTTGTTCAGAGAAGTCTCTTCAACTCTTCGGGAATTCGGTACATACAAATCTGCATGATGCAAAGTCAAGGAGCATGAACAACAGCTGGTCGCAGCTTTGCTGGGGTTCTAGTGCCAGCCTTGTGTCAATGGTGAACTACCCGGGTGAATCCCCTGACTAATAAGGTGTTTCCTGCCGGTGAATCCCAGCCCCTGCCCCCGTGCCCCGGAGGAGACGTGTCATCTCCTCTGGAGAGTGATGACCTCTCTCCCGTGGGGCCGAGAAGGAGCAGCACATCGGACAGCTCTCTTACGGTAAGAGGGGACCCGCTTTCACAAGGAAGCCAGACCTACCAGAAACGAGGTGCCTCCAAACGGCCTTCTAAGCTCCCGGCAAGGGCTGCTGGGACCCGTGAAGATTGGGAGCAGCTGCCCAAGGATCGGTTCTGCCATCTATCCCCTCGATAGCATCTGGAACGTTTATAATTTTTGTCTTTGTGCTTTTGTTATTCCCACTAGTAACTAAGATTCTCAGGAGAACTGAGGGTTTGCATGTCTCTTTTACAGGCATTACTGTCCCTGACTCTCCTGACAGTCCCGTTGTTAGTGACTAAGTCAAGCACGAGGCTGATAACTGGCATCTGAGACAGGCGATCAGATGGAAGGAGAGACACCGAGGAAGCCTCTTGGATGGCGGGAGAATGGCAGCCGGGGCCCTGAGAACCCGCCAGCGATCGCTGTGCAGAACTGGGAAGACGCACCGTCCGCACTCCCAGGGGTGGACCCAGAAGTACTTTCCAGCCAGAGAGGCCTAGGTACTGACCGCCGGGGACAGAGGCCAACCATAGCTGCCGTGTGGCCAAGTGGACAGCGTCAGCTGTGCAGGGCCCTCGGCTGGCACCTCTCTCACACCTCCCCTGGGAGTGCCCACCCAAGAGTGGACGACGATAGCGCTGTTGGGGCCACGACGGGACACTTGGGAATAAGCTCCGGAAACCTGTGTCAGACCCAGGCTAACTGACGTCCTAGCTGCCAGGCTCCCGGTGCCTTCACTCTGCTCACGAGCCGTACCCCAGATCTCCAGGAGGATGATGGTGCCATGCGCTTCCCACACACCCGGGCCATGAAATCTCCGCTCCACGGAATGTCCCCAAGGCCAGGGACTCCTGCTGCGGGAGAGGCTGTGCCTGGGTCACAGGAACTTTGGAAAGGATGCTCTGGCAATGGGGGCAGGTAAACAAATATGCACAGAGGCTGGGGGACACAGGGGACAAGAGAACAAGGCTCCAGGGTCTCCCTGGAGAGGGCGTGTCTACCCCCAGACCTCGGTTTACCACATTTCAAAGGACCATGCCGTCCATCTTTCTGCACAAACCATGTTGGAGTGCCATCCCTTGTTTTCTGTCTGAATGCATGTCAGTGTGAGTGTGCGTGTGCAAAATTGTGTGTGCGTAGAGACCAAAAGCTGATGCTCAACATAACACACGACTGACCCTTGAACGTCGAAAGAAAGAAAGAAAGAAAGAAAGAAAGAAAGAAAGAAAGAAAGAAAGAAAGAAAGAAAGAAAGAAAGAAAGAAAAAGAAAAACAGTGGCAAGAAAGGAGAAATGACAAGGAAATGGTGAGGTTCTTGGCTACCCCCACCCACCCCCGGGACACTTCAGTACAGAAAGTTGGTGGGTATTTTACCCTTGACCCCTTGGTCTAAAGATCGGAGGTCGGCCCCACCCAGTCTCTATGCCAGCCTCCTTCCCCCGGTTCTGGCGTTTCAGGATCCGAATACTGTCAAAAGAGTTGGCCAAATATACATTGTGTGCCTACTTTTCTGCATATAACGGCATTTTCTAAATTTAGACCAGCCTTCTGAGATTTAAAGACAGCTTTGACATTTTTATCTTACTTTGGTCTCATTTCTACTAAGTTGTGTAAAGTATTACAGTGAGACACTGAGTGTAGCAGTTGAAAGGTTGGGTTGAATTGACAGTCATATAAATGAGTTTGTCCTTTTGGAAAAGTCTAATTATTGGGGATTAAATGCTCTGCTACTTTCTAAAAATACGAAGCTTGAATTCAGAAGGAAGATTCCCAGAATATTGTGACAATAGCTGACAGCAAAGTACGGTTCTCCCTGTTTTCTTCAAGGTATGTTCTCATTACAGCAGGGACTCACGGTTAACCAGGGTGCAGGCGCCCCAGAACAGTAATACATATAACTCAGCAGATCTTAATGAAAGTGGAATATTCTATGGAGTTAAAAATCAATAGATTTTAGCCAGTCTTATGCTAATGAACTACTCAGATTTCTGTATCAGTCTCTTGGGGGTTTGAGAAAATTACAACAGCAAGCCTCTCCCCGAAGCCCGGGGTCAGCACTTTTCCTCGCGGGTTCTTTCTAATGCGCCCTCTCAAACGTGCGCGATGGTTGGGCAGAGCCCGAATGCTCGGTTATGCAGTATCGATTTAAAGACATATTTGTTCTCGTCTGTTCAGAAAGAAAACCAACTCCAAACGGCGGGATTCTCATAATTGGATTCAGCATGTTTTGTATTAACTAATTAGGAGTTTTGCCTTTTTCGGCTCGCTCCTTATTTGTCCGCTCAGCTATTTTAATCCTCTTTATTCTGTGCAGCTACAACATAAGATCCATTATTTTCTTTTTAAATATTTGACGATGCACTTTCAGCCAGATCGGGGTGACTGGGGAGACGTTAAAAGAAATTCCGATCTAATTCCTTCTACCCTTTTGAATGTTCTTTCTGTAAACTTTCCACACAAGCCCGAGCGCGCGCACGTGGTTCCCGCTGACCCCGGGGCTCACGTCTGTGTGTCTAACGGCTCCGATCAGACCTTTAGCGGATCGTCTTGCATTCCACGAATATTACGCCCCGGTTTGCGAAGGAGGCAGTGGTCGGCGCAGCGTGCTGGCTGCATCCCTCTCAAATTCAAGCCAGTGACCGAATGGCCGTCTTGGACTTAGCATCCGGAGGCATTTGATCTGAGAGAAGCAAATTTTCTGCAACGAAGAGGTCTTGAGTCTGACTCTGCGCTGCCTTTGTTCTGGCTGAGTTCCTCGAGCCCCGAGCTTCTACCGAAATCCACGGGAGCCCTGAGCCTGGGCCAGCTCGGCAGAGACAGGCGGGGAGGGGTGAGGCAGGCCCTGGCGGGGGCCTTGGAAGAAGAGAAGGACGAGTGCAAGCCGGCCGCCCGCGCGGGGACGGGGGAGAAGCTGCGTGGAGGCAACTAGGACGGATCTGGGTGTGGAGAGCGGCGGAGGGCGGCGAGCAGTTACCAGCTGTAGAAGTTTTACTCTGCATTCAGGAAAATAAGTCTTAAACCAGGGAAGTTACAAAAGCGTGGCTCCGTGTCGGTGCTCTCCCTAGGGACTTCCTTATAACTTTGACAGCACGTGTTCCTTTGAATTGAAATCCGACAGGGTGGTTCACTAGAATTAATATTTAGGTGCCCCCTCAGCACAGAGCCACGACGCGGCTTCCCGGTGGGGCCCGGCCGTTCTCCCCGCTGCACGGAATGCCTCTTCCCCGGTGGGCGGCGAGTACGTGGACAGCATGGCCCAGCTTTTGTTCGGAAGCTCAAGACGATGCATCTTTTAAAATCAGACAACTTCCCTCCAAGGCCCTGTGCAGGCGGCAGAGAACAGGGGTCCTTGGACGTCAGGAGCAGGTTAGGGCAGGCTCCTGCGGCCCGGGCACCCAGCGGGGACGCGCCAGCCAAAAGGAGGCAGGGAGAGGGCGGCTTGCACCAGAGTGACGTGAACTTTTGTCACCGAGGCATAGAGGCACCAGTTTCCTCCTCGGCCCGTCTGAGGCTTGTATTCAAAACCCTCAGGACCCAACTAAAGGGTCACCACTCACCCGGTTGCAGGACCCAATGCTGTCCTCCGTCATCTGAGAAGGCGCCCACAGACCGGAAGCCTGGCGTGCCTGGGAGCCTGGGTCCACCTCCGTGCTGGGCTGCTCTTCCCGGGCTTTCTGATAGTAGAGGCGTGAGGTATTTCTCCCACACTCCCCAGAACCCACGACCCGAGCATTGAAACGAGCCGAGTGGTGTTTGGTTTGTTACACACAAGCGAAATCTCTTAGGTGCGAAACGGGTCCAGTCTGCTGACGGTCAGCTCCCACGCCCGTGTGTCAGGTGTGTCAGCCCGGCCTCCCTCCTGGGATGGGGCTGCTGGTGTCTTCCAGGAGCGTCGGAGCTGGTCCTGCCCCGAGCAGGGGGGGCCCTTTCCAGCCCCACATGCGTGGGGCCCCGCTCGTCTGGGACCAGCCGGGGGCGCCCCGTCCTGAGCGCATTCGCCCTGAGCCTGAACGACATGTCCCGCGGTGACCCTGAAGTCTCGGGCTGCTCGGGCTCCCGGTGGTGGCAGGAGTCGTATCTGGCCGGACGCTGACGGCCGGAGCAATGGAAGCCGTCGTGGCGAGGATGGCGTTGTCCGTCTGTCTGTCTGCACGCAAGGACGTCTGTGGGGGCGTGTCGGCAACGGTGAGCGTGGATCCCGGCAGCACTCTCCGGCCGCCGTGTCCCCCCCTGGTGGGGGGCTGAGAAGCACGCTGGAGCCTCGCCTTCTCCGTCCACACCACCCCCAGAGGCAGGGCACTGAGATTTAAGGATGCGGATTCAAGAAATCTCTGTCTGCACCGCAGGGAGGGAAGGAACTCGGCTGCATCACTCGAGCTCTTTATTCTTCCTTGTCCTGAGTCCCTAAACGGAGGTCACAGCGACACCTTCTTAATGGAACTGTTGTGCAGGCGCAGGGTCAGTACAACAGCGCGCAGACAGAGCGTCACGCGGAGTCTAGCTCCGGGTCAACGCTCAGGGCGTCTGGGCTCTCTTGTTACTAGGTCAGGAGCTTCCCCGCTTACCTCTGCTGTGCTGGGGGCTCTCTGGAAGGGACGAGAGACGGGTGCTCCACCGGCCTGCTACAACTGTTTCCGACGACGTTTCTTTCTCCCGCCTGGATCGTCCCTCTTTGTCCCTGAGTGGCCCTGAGAACACACCATAAAGTGTGTGTGAAAGGGGAGGACCCTGGGCTGCGTGACATGAGGAAACAGGCCAGACAGAACGGTGCCACTCAGGTGTGGCGTCTGCAGCGGCTGGACTCAGAAGCGCAGAGTAGACGGGGTTTCCCAGGGTGGAGGGTAGGGACGCGGGGAGGGCCGGCCGCGGGCACAAGCTTCCAGGCGCGAGATGAATCCGTGCTCAGGACCGGACGTGCTCCGTGGGGACTGCGGCTAATAAGACTGCCACGTACCTGAAATTGGCTAAGACAGCGAAACTTTATCAACATCACCATCATCATCATTATTATTATTATCTGAGAGGGAGAGCACGAGCAGGGAGAGGGGCAGAGAGAGAGAGAGAGAGAGAGAGAGAATTCTAAGCAGGCTCCACACTCAGAACAGAGCCTGACACGGGGCTCAATCCCGTGAGCCTGGGATCCTGACCTGAGCCAAACTCAAGAGTCAGGCACTTAACCGACTGAGCCACCCAGGCGCCCCTAAGAGAGTGAATCTTAAGTGTTCTCCCCACACACACACACACTCACACACTCACACACACTCACACACTCACACACACTCACACACTCACTCACACACTCACACACACTCACACACACTCACACACACACTCACACACACTCACACACTCACACACACACTCTCACACACTCACACACACCGTAACTAAATGAGGTGATTGATGTGTTAATCAACTCAGTTATAGTAATTATTTCATTATATATGTGTGTATAAATACATACAAACACACAAATCATCACATTGTACACCGTAAATATATACAATTTTGTTAAAGAGGAGAAAAAAGGGCTGCCTGGGTGGCTCGGTCAGTTGAGCAAATGGCTCTTGATTTCGGCTCAAGTCCTGATCTCGAGGTTCCTGGTATCGAGCCTTGTGTGGGCTGACGGTGCAGAGCCTGCTTGGGATTCTTTCTCTCCCTCTCTCTCTCACCTCCCCTGCTGGGCACATGCTCTCTCTCTCTCTCACTCACAAAATAGATAAACAAACTTAAAATTTTTTAAGGCATAAAAATAACAAGCCTTGTGCCTTATGAAAATCCCATGTTTCAGCCTCCTTAGCAAAGTCACAGGCAGGAGGCAGGGGAGAAGGGAGGAGGGAGGACACAGGCGGTGGCACACACGGCTCCTGCAGGCGGCCCTTCCCTGGAGCGTGCCCAGCTCGGCCGTGGAGCAGGAGGGCCCCGCTGGGCCCGGAGAGGAGGCCCGGCCCCTGCCGGTCGGCTTTCCCTTCGGGAGGTCAGGGGCACCAGGCACAACAGGATCTTTCATGTACTTGACGGGGGCTGGAAACACGAGAGAATGAAAACCAGAACGGAAGTACAGGGACGAGGCCCGGTTCCGCACGTAGCGCGTCTGTCAATGAGAAAGACATCTGCAAAGCCGCCCTGATGGTCACGCAGCTGCCCCCCCAGAGCCCTCCCAGCCCCCATCCTTGGAGGCCTAGTACCCTCCAGCCTCCAGTAGCCTCCAGGGCGCCAGACGGCCAGCGCTCCATGCCTTCGTGTCCCCTGCTGCCCTCCTCTCCCTGCTCACACACGGAGAAGCCAACTCTGGGCACAGGGACACTTTTGGTCCCCGCCTTTGAGCCACCCCCTGTCTAGTAAGGACACAGACACAGAGCTGTGTTCTCAGGATGCCACAGACACCAGGTGACAACCCAGACGCGGGAACGGGGGACAGAGAAATCGGGGCGGAAATTTCCCGCAGTCGTCACTGGCAGGGCTCCTGACATGGCTGTACAGGATGAACCGAGGTGGGACTGGGGAGAGCAGGGGAGGGCGAGCCAGCGTGAGACCCTTGCATGCACGCGTGGTGAGGCCGCGCGTCTGAGACGCACGGGAGGGGCGAGCCGGCCCACGCTCGCAGAGAACGCAGAGACAAAGGCAGGACGCGCCCACTTTCCTACCGACCACCTGACATCCTGAGACGCTTCTCCAGGGAGAGAAGCCTGCTGGTGCATGCGGGCTCGCGTGTGCAGAAGTCTCCATGCTCCCCGGCTGAGGGTACGCCCGCCCGAGACCACCCCGGCCCACCCGGCCGCGGCTCAGAGAGCTCCCGGGCTCGCCCGGCATCTCACGCCGGCGGGTCCGTCTCAGAGACGCTAGTGCCAACGTCCACCGGGCCGGGAAGCAAGGTCGTAGGACCGTGTGGGGGCTGAGCCAGGTGAGGCGAGGGTACGGGGCTCCGGGCGGGTTGGGGAGGTTGGACTTGACCTGCTGCCGGGGCTGGGAAAGCTGGCCGTTTGCAGGGCGGGGGACGGCCTGCACGTTTTGTCTCAGGAAGAGTTCCCAGTCAGGCTGTGCTGAGTTCAGGGGAGGTGACAAGCATCCCCTGAGTCTCCGAGGCGGGCAGGCTGGCGGGGAGCAACGGAAAATGCAAAACGCCTTCCGGGGGAGCTCAGGGCTCCCTTCCCAGCCACCCACACACTCCCGGTCTCCCCGTCTTCTCTGGTTCCACCCCTCCCTCCCCTGGCCGTACAGCCCGTAGCGCCCGGAGGCGAAACCCTTCCCCGGGATTAGCACAATGCCGGGCTCCAGGAGGGTGCAAAGCACAGGAAAGAGGACGGTAAGGGTGCCGGGGGCAGGAGTCTCTCCCACCTGCCTGATCCTCCGGTTCCACTCAAGGTCTGCATAAATACGTCCATTTATTTTTTTCTCTTTTTTTTTAATGTTTATTTTTGAGAGACATAGAGACAGAGCGTGAGCAGGGGAGGGGCAGAGAGAGAAGGAAACACAGAATCCGAAGCAGGCTCCAGGCTCTGAGACACCAGCACAGAGCCTGATGCGGGGCTCGAACCCACAGACTGCGAGATCATGACCTGAGCCGAAGTCGGAGGCTTAACCGACTGAGCCACCCAGGCGCCCCTGTTTATTTTTTAACTGTAACCGAAGGAGCAAGTCCACCGCGCCGTCCACCCGGCACGTACTCACCACCCCGTCTCCTCAAGGCGCCCGCCGCCCCGGGGAGAATCTCTCACCCTCCGCAGGTGTGTTTGTGACGTCGCCGACGCCGGGGGTGAACCTCCGCACAGGTGTTGGAGGGGCAAGTCCTGATGCCGGAAGGGCCTGTCGCGTACGTACCTGGAAGGCAGGGTGATTCCAACCTTGATCTGAGAGCTCGCTTTTGTGGAAAAAGAAAAAAAAAAAAAAGAGTTCACGTTCATATAAATTGAATTAATATCGGGCAGCAACACAAAAGCGTCACTGCAAAACCAGACAGACCTCTCGAAGGCTCAAGAAAGCGCCTACGTTTTAAGGTGAATCAGAGTTCGACTTTGCCCTTGGATGTGGCGTGGGGAGGTGTTTCCCAGAGCGCACCCGGCCGCCACGAGCGGCTCGCTGCCCGCTGTCCGGGAGTTGGTTTTCTCGAGTATCTGCTCCTTGCTCACTCGTTTCTGGCCTCTTTATGCAGCAAGAGTCCTTTCTTCATCCCCGGGAGCCTCAGAGGCTTCACCCAGCGTGTTTACCCGCGAGGTGTTCACGTCCACACCCGGGAGGGTGGGCGCGGAGTTTCTGGGGTGAACTGGGAAGGGCCGCGCCTGGCAGGAGACGGAACTAATTATGCCGACTGGAAGCCAGCGCTGCCGGGCAGGGGATTCAACAGGTGTGTCTGCTGGAGCAGAGCCAAGATATGTATGCAAATTATTAAAAGGTATGAGATGCTTATCACTTCTAATCCACCCAATGAATCACTTAAATAAGCTCTTCGGCACCTCAGAGAAAACAGGGGCTCAAATGACAGCCGAGATTGAATAAATTCAACACATTTCCTCAAAGTCAATCAACCAGAAGGAGAACAACGCATTTTCTTGACGCAACGTCGGAAGGGGTTTCTGATTCTGGTGGCTCCCCGCTCCTAACTTTCTGCACGACGTTCGCGTGGAGGCCTCGAGGCTCTCAGAAACCGCTCTTTCTCCCGTTTCATCGAAAACAACCGTCTAATAGCATCCAACACAATAAATGAATTTCAAGGGAGTCGCATGTTAATGTATTAGCTTATGTGAATTTCAGTTGAATTGTACTGAATATTTGTGTCCAGACGTAAGCATTAAGCCTCCCCGTGTTATCATAATAAGGTGAAACAATCCGCATTGTCATGAAATCTGAATGAGAGGACTTCGTGAAGAATTTTTTGTTGCCTCGTTCATAAAAGAAAGTGTTTCTTTGGGACTTCGTTTTAATCCATATGTAAGAATGGTTAAGGATGTACAAATTAAGGTGTTAAGGTGAATGAATTAATCTTTCTAAATTAAGGTACCCTAAAGTATTTATTTTACTCAGTGCTTCATAAACGCCCCGTGATCTTATCTGTTTTAGCAACTTGTCAAGTAACTTCCTCTGTTCTTGCTGTTGCTGAATACTGCACACCCAGCCCCAGACCGAACTGCACTTCTGTGGGCTCGCGGGAGGCAGGGAGCCTGGGTGAGCCGGACTGCCCGGTGGGCACATCCCTGGTGAGCTCCCCGATGGCCGGCCCCAGCCCCAGGGTCAGCTTCTGGCGAGCAAGGGCACTGCCTGGTTCGCAAAGGCTCGGGCCCCAGGGCGGCAAGCGGAGGTCACTGAGGAAATTCACCTTTATGTGTCTCCTACGAAATCAGATCGCTTTCCGCCTCAAGCTTCCAGCTAACTTCCTGCGGGAAATAGATGTCTGTTCAACTCAGGGCAAACCCCTTCAACTTAGTTCTAGGCTCCCCTCTTGCCTTCGTTCTCTGGATGAAGGATGACAGTCCCAAGGTCTCCGAGTATCAACACCAGCATCCACCTGGGGGTCACCAGTCCTGAATTCTGGCTCCCTTGCAGGGTGTGCTCCTGTGTCCCCAAGGCCGCCTTCTCAGGCACAGGACAACTCTAAACATGTCACCACCAGCTGGCCCCCACTCAGTGCTCAGCGTCCCACCTGGGGCTTCCATCCTGCCCCTCCGCCCACTCAATCGGGGAGATGCTCAGAGCTGCGCACGTCCCCCTTGGCCCGGACCGTCCAGCCTAGGAAGGAGGAAACGGTCTTGCCTCCTTTTCCCCTCATGCACCAGCTAGGGCAGGAGGGTGACTCCAGCCCAACCCAGTTGTTGAGGGTTCAGGCTGATAAACTCGCAAAACTCCAGCAACACGGAGAGCTTTATCTCTCACAGTTGTTATCTCTGTCATGAATCTCGAACGCTTACTCTGGAACTCAAAAGCCACAGCTGCCTTGTCCCTTCCCTGCAGCAAATGTCTTACTCTCCGTGAGTGTCTCTAATGGAGAAAAGAGCCCAGAGGAAAAATAAATTAGAGGGTGTGGAACCTCTTAATTCATATACTTGTCTCTTACTTAACTTAAATACTTTGGTTTATTTCTGAAACTTCTGCTCTTACGAGAAGAACCAATGCATGAAAAAAAAAAAGTTTTTATTACTTTCAGGGAGATGAATGACAGTGTATCCCACCTCAACCCAAAAGACTCAAACAACATTCACAAAGAGGAAAAAATAATGGGTCGAACAGTAAGAGCAAACTTACGTAAATAGTAAGCAACGATTCCAAAGTGAGTGTGCCTACGGTTTGCCCTTAAGGTTTAATAAGGTAATTAGACACATTTTTTTCCTCTTTCTGCCTAACACTCTTCACCACTTTCTAAATCTTTCTGGGCTTATGGTTCTCTTGCCTTGAAACTGCGGTAAAAGCAAAGTAATAGTGCAAAAAACACTTTTGGGGGAAAAAAGCTCAGCACAACAGCACTCAGAAGTCCGTGGACCGCGGGAGGTGAGGCGTGAACCCAAGGGTGTTCCGGGAAGGGCCGTCTTCCCCCGCTCCCTCTAGGCAGAGAAGCAGTCCCCTCCGGGAGATGGAAGACCGCCCCAGCACGTCTCCATCGTGCAGCCACAGCTGGAGAACATGGCGCTCCACGGAACACTCGCTTCTTCTGCGGAGCCTCGACGCCCTTGGGTCACCTTCCGTGGCGAGAAATCGCCCAGCACCAAGATCACCGGCTTCGAACGTCCTGGGCACGGATACCCCTGCCCACCTCGTGAAGACGAGCGTCCGCTTCCTGAACAAGACAGCCGCGGATCGTCTGGGGGGCCTCTCTGGTTGCACTCCGCCTGTACGACCCCGCGTGCTAATTTACGCGACGAGAGCACCTTCACTCCCAGAGAGCTTCCCACCGCTCTGAAAGGCATGCCGACTTTTCTCGGGATGTCGAGTAAATTGGAGGGAATTTCTATCTGGAAACATATTGTGAGATGTCACTTTTCACAGCTCGCCTACCTTCTGGGTTTTCTGTGGAAGATGTCACCCGACAAGAGTCATTATCCAGAGCCCCCATTGTGAAAAGTTGCTACCTACACCTTCCTTACGGCAGGGATGCGGCTACGTGGGGACGCAGGGCTGCCCTGGCAAAGCGGTATCTGTCTCTAGCCCAGCTTTTCCTGATGTTAAACACAGCCTTGCCGTCCTACTTACGGAAGGCAAAGACCGAGCGGGGCCGTCTCACCCACTCGTACCGTTGTGTTAAGGCACAAAAAGTATACTGAGACACAAATGAAGATCCTCAAATAAGTTAAGTCCTTGCTGTTGCTGAGTGCAGACACCGCTATTTCACGAAGCCGATTTTCAGACCACCTCTTTGTGGTCAGCAGATGTCGTCTTCCGAAGGACCAACGCCGTAGACGCGACTGCTCACGCAGGGGTGTGGCCACATGGGCCGCCACGTGCTGCAGGCAGGCTCTCTCCCCACATGCATGGTCTTCTTTCCCAAGCGGGACTGGACACCTTGGAAGGAGGACGGTGCTTTATGCTGAGACGAACACTTCAGGCGGCCGCTTGGGCCTAACCTGTTCCTAAGGGCGCACATCTGAGTGATTGAAATGTCCACGGACACGGGACGAACTCAAGTTGATAACGTTATCTAGAAAAGTCTTGGGCCCTGGCGTTGAACCTGGCCCGTTCACACCCGATTTCCCAAGAAGCGTCCTCCAGCCTCCCCGCTGATGTCACGGGGCAGCTCGGCTCAATCCGAAGAGCTTTGGGTATTTGATTTTAGCTCAGTGTAAAGGAGAACTTCCTGTCTTATCGTGCCCTCCCCCTGGAGCTGTCCCACATGAGGGACGAGAAGCAGAAGCCTGAGTGGCTGCTGGCAGCTGGTGTCAGATCCCTCCTGCAGGTCACACACCAGGGGCAGCTCGGGCTGTAACGGGGGCAGCCCTGCTGACCCCTGCTCCAGGCCCTCCGGTGAGGCCCTGGGTTGCTGGGCCTTCTCCAGAAGCACCAGCCCTGGGCTCGGAGGGCCCAGCCACGGACCCCTGGCGGCAGCCCCCTTGTCCAGGTGCAGAAGTTCACCCCATTCTCGAACACACACCCGCCAGAAATGGAGGCGGCCAGTCACGCCCTGAGCAAGAATCACACTAGAAACTCCTTTACACTGGCCTGGAAGTCACAGCCTCCTCTCTCCACACGGGAAGAGTCTAACACGCTGCGGACGACCAGGGACTCACCGTGGAAAGAGTCTCAGAGAGAGAACGGAACGTCGCAGCCCCTTGAGGGTGCTCCGCCTCCACGGCAGCAGTCAGGGGGATAAGTCCGCTCGTGGGGGACCGAGCTAACCCTGGAATAAAGACCTGACAACACAGTGAGGAACTCGGGCGTCTCCAAGAGATTGGGTCAAGTCATTGTGACGCAGAGCTCGGCTCTTATGGAGCGACTTTTCCACAGACTCAGAAGTGACCCACAGAGACACACGTGATCTCACTCAGCACGAGCTGGAGAGGCAGGAGGAGGCTGCTGGGGAGGCACTGTCACCTCTGTGGAACCACAGGGCAGCACTGGGACACGTCTCCAGGAGCCCGCACGTGGGCTACGTCAAAATCGACTGGATCCCGTGAGCAGAGTACACCCCCTGTAGCCTGCTTGGCTTATCAGACCGTGTCATGACAAATAAGCTATTTTAAACGATAAATGAATTTTTAAAACTTAGTGTCAGACTTGTCTGGAAACACAATTGGTGTCGGTGTTCAGCTGAGTTTCCAGAACGTACCTTGTTGAGGGCGGAGTGCAGCTGGGCCCCGTGTGACGGCGAGGCTTGAGCGTCCTCTTCCAGCGGCCTCTCCTGAGATCTGAAACCAGGAGATGGGCTCGGGAGTGCTGCGGGTGAAAAGTTCTGGAGGCTTGGAACGTGCCGGGGTGTCGAGCCGTCCTAGAAACAGGAGATGTAGGGGAGGGAAGACAAGATGGACATTGTTTCCTGGTGACTCATCCAATTGGAAATCTTAGTGACACAAGGGGACCTTCCAGACAGCTCTCTTGGGAGACCCCGAATTTGTGTGTCTGAATAGAAACACGCTGACAGGTCCATCAAACCGGCTACTGAGAAGAAAACAACGGTTAGAGGTGGTTAAGCCCATTTTAATCTTTGTTAAGCCTGGAGAAGTTGGGGGCCATAGCAGTGGTTTCGGGGGCCGCTGGGCGGCTCGGTCGGTTACGCGTCCACCTTCGGCAGAGCGGATGTACGAGGCCGAAGCCGGAGACGGGCCTGGAGACGGAGGGCACGGACGGGTGATGCAGGGGAGGGGCAGGCCCGGGACAAGGGCGGCTCCCGCTGGGGGCCGGGGGGCTCGGGGCTCCAGCTCCGTGATCGAGAGAACCGACCCCTTCCAACGCCCGGGGGGCCGGCACCCAGGCTCGGGCCTGCACGACCTCCCGGAGAAACCGCTGAGCCCGCGTGGAGCTCCAGCTTGTGGACTCGTGGGGAGAGTTCATCTGTGCTGTCCTCAAACACTGCTTACGGTCACCGGGTATGGAGACAGATGTCACGTGAAGCTGACGCCAGCACGTGACCTTAGTTTGTACCATCTGCGTGAAACACCCAAGCGTTCGTACCTGCGCAAATTCCCCGCATCTGTTTTGGGCTACTCCGTGTACCATGTGCACACACTCACGTGCACACACTCACGTGCACACGTGCACACTCGCTCATTCCAGACCCAAATCTGGATTTATACCCTGCCGTATGCACGCAGTACCTGGTGCATCGTAACGCGTCTTGTCCACCTTTGGAAGACAGGACATGAATAACTCTGTGTCGAGGAGGGGGCCTAAATGTGTTGAAACTGTGATTTTATCAAAACATGATCCACGTGAAAAGCTGACCTCTGCTCTTCAAAAGCCCTCCCTTCTCAGAGGAAAACCCGCTGGCCGAGGGTCCTGCCTGCCTGCTGGTTGAATCACGTCCTCCACCCACAGAGCGCGCCCCCGGCCCTGCCCCTCTGGCCTGGGTCCTCTGGGGGCCCCGGGCTCCAGGCGGGGAAGGCCGGACATGCAGCAGTGCTTTCCGGGGAGCATAGCTCACAGTAATTACGATGGGGCTAAGAAATCCATTCCACTTGTGGAAGTAATCAGAGTTCTTTATTTATGGAAACATGGTCTTCCTGATGGCTGCCAACGCCTCCGGTGCTCCCCAGACTCAGCCACAAATCCCCCCGAGGCTTGGGGCCCCGGTGAGCCACTTGAGCCGGCCTTGCTGCCGACGATGCGGAGAGATACAGTTATCGGGCGCCTACCACGTACCAGGAATTGAGCTCAGAGTCTTTTCACTTTATTTGATTTAATCCTTTGAGAATGTGCTCTTCCTCCCGGGAGCCACCCAACTTCCTTCTTCCCTGCGAACACTGGGGCTCGACAGAATCGCTCAGCTGTTTATTCTAGCAAATACTTGCTCCTGGAAGATAAGACCATCGACCAATTAAAATAGCTTGCTTATCACGGCTTATCGAGACAGTTGCTCTTCAAGCCCCTCCCCCGGCTGAACGCATCCACCCCGAACTGTCGTGGGACTCTCCACCAGTTCCTTACTGTCTTAGGGGAGATTGACTGCAGACACCTCGTCTCACCGAAAGGTGATGCCACGGCCCCACTTCGCAGAGCTGGAAACTGAGGCAGAGACAAGAAAGTTGCTCACAAAGGCGGGGCTTCTGTTCTCCCAGAACGTGATCCTTGGATTCTGTAACTGGGTTCTTGTTGTCTTGAGTCCCTCTCCATCGGTCAGGCCCCTGAGTGGGTCTTGCGTCTGGGTCTCTGTCCCCATGACCTGATTTATCCCTGACGTCCAGGGAGACCGGCCAAGGACCGCGTCCTTCGTGCCTGCAGCCGGTCTCCAAAGCGACGTTTGCTGGGACTTACCCCACCTTGTCCTCACTATGGCACGTCTGCGCCCGGCCAGCAGCCCCTCCCAGTCTGACCCGTCCTGTCCCAGACCTAGCCTTGGTCTTGACATTCTCGACCTCTGGTGCCTGACGTTTCAAACACTTGAAAATAGTTACTCTCCAGGTTTCCGAATCAGGTTACTACATGTTATAAATGAGAAGAAAAATCAAAGTTTTTAATATCCTTCAGTATCTCGTGACAGTTCCTACACCGTGGTTATTTTGATCAGTGGTTTACTTTTGTTTTGCTGCTGAACACATCACACAAACTCAGCGACTTGAAATAATGTGCTTGGGGGCACCTGGGGGGCTCAGTCAGTGAAGCTTCGGACCTTGGCTCAGGTCACGATCTCATGGTTCATGGGGCTGAGCCCTGCATCGGGCTCTGGGCTGACAGGTTGGAGCCTGCTTGGGATTCTCTCTCTCTCTCTCTCTCTGCTTCTCCCCTGCTCACAGTCTCTATCTCTTTCTCAAACAAATAAATAAACATTTTTGAAAATGTGTTTGTCCACCAGGCATCGATTCCTCAAAGGGCCGATTATGTTAATTCCATTTTCTAAATTCTTGTTACCTTACAGGCCTGGAGAGGGGCTGACTCTCCCGGGGCGAATTCCTGGAGATACGGTGCCCAGGAGCACAGCTTTCGTCTGCAAACCAGCCAGTCTGGAGCCTGGAGCCCCGACCACCTCCTCCTGTGACCCTCCCACACCAAGCTAGTACTTCCCTGTCCTAGGTCAGAGCAGAGTCAGGGACTGGCCACCGGGAAAACACTAGGTGACAGCACCAAGGCACAGCGCAATTCTTCAAACCAGCCCAAGCTCTTTATTCTGCACCCCCACCCTGCCTCTCCTGTGGAAACCCAAGGAAGGCCTGGGCCCAAACCTGCCTCGTGCCCGAGTCCACCCCCTGGCCCCTCCGTGGCCCCGTGTCACGGAACACGGCAGAGCCTCTTCCTCGGAAGATCATGGGATGGAAGTTTTCACGACATCAGCCTCTCCACGTCATCAGCGGGTCACACCTCTATAAATTGAATCGAAAGTATAATTTAAGACCAGGATATGTAGAAGCTTGCCTCTTCCAAGTCGGCAACAGAGAGTACCGCCAGCTCATCGAGAGGGGTTCGGCCAGCCCGCTGGAGGCTAACCCAGAAGCAGTCTGCCACTGCGGGAGTGCCGCCTCCCGTCTTTGCCACGTTCTGTTGGTTAGAAGCAAGTCACAGGTCCCGCTCACACTCGAAGGAGGGTCGTCTCCACCAGGCCGGGCTCCTGGGACCACCTTATAGTGTGTTTAGAAAGACCACGTGAATTGAGCTAACAGGTCGATGCACAGTCAATGTATGCATTTTACTGCCTTCCTAGTGACCATGGCTCAGCACACACGAGCTCTGATACACTGTGTGTTCCTAACCTGATAGAGATTCCTGTCAGCTGCATGAGCCCACGTGGCTGCGTGCCATGGGCCTAACTGGGGGACACGCCTGGCTCAGTGGGTGTCCGCTTCGAGGTAGTAGATTAGGTGTCTGATTCAGCAGAAAATTCCTGTCGTGTCAACAGGTTACGATGTCTGTGGCTCAACTGGTGATCTATTTCTTTTTAGTTGGTGTTTGTTTTCCTATGAATGATTTATCTGTTCTAGAATGAACTGTGTCAACTTCTGCACACGGTATATTAATTTCAGCGTGTTATGCAAACATTTCCTCGGTAATATACTTTATTCCATCTTTATTGGCTCTTGCTGGCAACACTGTATCCTTTCTTTATTTGAATTAAATAGCTTTTTCTAAGTAGGCTATTCTCCTTGGGGATGCGGAATGCACAGCTTGTGGGAAGGAAACTTTCATTTAAAAAATAAAACAACTTTTTTTTTTTTTTTAACTCTTGCATGAGAGCGTTTAACACATTAAGTATTTGGCTTCAAATGTTCCAAAACACGCTGTCATTTAATTACATACTGCTGGAATGCCTCCTTTTCTGTAGTTACAGCGAAACATACTGTTATTCGAACATTAAAGGAGTTGTAAACTATTTAAAAACAACCTCACGACATAGGAAGTAGCTTCATGAAGTCTGGGGAGGGTTGATATGATTGTTCACATTTCATAGAGACAAGTGAGGGATCTCCCGGGGTCTCCCAGTTGGGGGAGCAGCTGCGGAAAACAATGGCGGGTGGCTCGTCGGAGCACTGGTTCTCTTCCTTTAGGGGGAAACTCTCTGGCTTGTTTCCCAATGGTAGCAGGTGTTTTCCTGATCTTTACCCCGAAGTCCACGGTCATGCCGTGGCTCGATCCAGAACCACCACTGTGTACCAGGCTAGTCTCTGGTCTGGAACCATCACCATACACCAGGCTAGTCCCTGGTCTGGAACCATAACCATATACCAGGCTAGTTCCTGGTCTGGAACCATCACCATACACCAGGCTAGTCCCTGGTCTGGAACCATAACCATATACCAGGCTAGTTCCTGGTCTGGAACCATCACCATACACCAACCAGGCAGTCCCTGGTCTGGAACCATCACCATACATCAGGCTAGTGCCTGGTCTGGAACCATCACCATACACCAACCAGGCAGTCCCTGTCTAGAACCATCACCATATACCAGGCTAGTGCCTGGTCTGGAACCATCACCATATACCAGGCTAGTTCCTGGTCTGGAACCATCACCATACATTAGGCTAGTGCCTGGTCTGGAAGCATCACCAGAGCATCACTCCACACAAGGCAATACCTGATCCAGACAGTAATCATGTGATAGGGTAATGTTTGGTGTGGGACTGCAATCATCAGCCTAGTGCACATACATGTGCGCACGTCTGCGTGTGTGTGTGTGTGTGCGATTTTGTAGAATAATATGCATACGGTGAAATGCTCAACTTTAAGTGTACCATTTACTCAGTTTTTATAAAGGTGTTTTAAGACACAGAACCTAGTCATCACCCCAGAAAGGCCTTCCCTGCCCATTCCTGGTCAATGCCCTTTCCCCTGCAAAAACTCGCTCTATGACTTCAGCTACGATATGTTAATTGGCTTATTCTAGACCTGTCGGGACAGTCACGGACTATTGACCTTTCTATGTTCAGGCTCTCTCACTGAGCTCGCGGTTGGGGGTTCCTCTGTGCTGTTGCACGTATCGATATTGCGTTCTTCTGTATGCTGCGCGGTCTCCTGCTGGATGATGCATGCGGGGGACGGATCTGTTCTCTGGTAAATGTTCTTTCTGACTTTGACTGTTAAGGATGAAGTAGTGATGGACATTCTCGTACAGGACTTTTTTTGTAGATACAATTTCATTGTACGTCTTTAGAAGTAGGACTACTGGATCGTAGGAAAGACGCACAATTACAATTTTAAGAAACTGCCAAGACGTTTTTAAACGTTGCTCTAACACTTCATACTCCTACCTCCAGAAAATAAGAGTGCCGGTAGTTCCATATCTTCTTCAACATTTGGTGCTGCTAAACTATTTTTTTAAGTCTATTTAATGATTATTTGAGAGAGACAGAGAGACCGTGATCAGAGGAGGATTAGAGAGAGAGGGAGGGAGAGAATCCCAAGCAGGCTCAGCATCACCAGCGCAAAGCCTGACGAAGGGCTCAAACTCACAAACTGTGAGATCATGACCTGAGCCGAAACCAAGAGTTGAGTGTTTGACCGGCTCCGCCACCCGAAAGCCCCTGGTATTTCTAAACTTTTTAAATTTTAGACTTTCTTCTCTATGTGTAGTGTATCTCATGATGGTTTCAATCTGACTTTCCCTAGGAATGATGTTAAGCTCTTTTTCGTTCGCTATTTCTATGTGTTTTTTTCCGACCTTCTTTCCTCTCCTAGAGTCTTGTGTGTTTTTTTTTTGGATTGCTGGCCTTATCCTTTTGTTGAGCTGCAAGAGTTCTTTATATAACCAGACACGCGTCTTTTTTGACTATATCATTGCTAATACTTTCCTCCAGTTTGGGATTGTATTCATGGTGGTGCTTTTGCTGAGAAGTCATTTTTAACTATGAGGAATTTTCATTTATCAATATTTTACCCTATAATTCAAGCTTTTGTTTTGTGTGATTTTTAAGGAAATATTTACTTGCCCCAAGATGTGAAAGAAATTCTTCCAGATTAATAATTTACACATTACATTTAAGAGTGCTCTGTCTTCAGTTGATTTGGGGTACAGAGGGGATTTTTGGTGTGTGTGGGGGGGGACTCTGTTGTTCCAGCACCATTGGTTGAAGAAACTTTCCTCTTCCATTGAGTTTCTTTGGCACTTTTGTTGAAATAGTTTTATCTTGTAACTGTGGGTCAATTTCTGGATTTCTTAAATGGTTCCAGGGATGTAGTCTTAATTATTACTTTGATATCACACTATTTTAGTTACTATCCCTGCCTGTAGGTTGCATCCTTCCTCTCTGTGTGCTAGTTTTCTCCTTTGTCTTTTAAATTAATTTCAAATCATCTTGTTAATTTCTTAAAAAAAATCTTTCAAAATTTTACTTAGAATTGCATTCATATAGAGGTGCCTGGGTGGCTTAGTGGGTTGAGCGACTGACTTCAGGTCATGATCTTGAGGTTCATGAGTTTGAGCCCCGTGTTGGGCTCTGTGCTGACAGCTCAGAGCCTGGAGACTGCTTCTGATTGTGTGTCTCCCTCTCTCTCTGCCCCTCCCCTGCTCATGCCCTGTCTCTCTCTGTCTCTCCAAATGGTAAGTAAACATTAAAAAAACATTTAGAATTGCATCGATACAGATCAATTGAAGAGAAAATTAATATCTCAACAATATTGAGCCTTCCAAAAAAAACCAATATTGAGTCTTCCAACATATGAACATGATATATCTCTCCTTAACTTATGTATTCTTTTTAAAAATTTGTTTAATGTTTATTTATTTTTGAGAGAGAGAGAGAGAGAGAGTATTCGAGCAGGAGAGAGGCAGAGAGGGAGATATACAATCAGAAGCAGGCTCCAGGCTCTGAGCTGTCAGCACAGAGCCCAAAGTGGGGCTTGAACCCACAGACCATGAGATCATGACCTGAGCTAAAGTCAGAGGCTTAACTGACTGAGCCACCCAGGTGCCCCTAACTTTACATATTCTTTAATTCTCTCATTATCATTTTATAATTTCCAATGTAGAATCGTATACTTCTTTTGTTGCTAGTACAAAATTGAAATTTTTGATGTCTTTGTAAGTAGTATTGGTTTCGCAGTTTCATTTTCTAGTTGTCCATTTCAAGTATATAGAAATATAATTTCTAGGGGCATCTGGGGGGCTCAGTCAGTTAAGCATCCAGTTCTTGATTTTGGCTCAGGTCATGATCTCACAGTTCGTGGGATCAAGCCCTGCAGTCAGGCTCCACACTTATAGTGTGGAGCCTACTTGGTATTCTCGCTCTCCCTCTCTCTCTGCTCCCCCCTTGCTCTTTCTCTCTCAAAATAAATGAACTAGTTTTTAAATGTTTGACATTTATTAATTTTGGGGACAGAGAGAGAAAGAGAGTGTGTGCTCGCAAGTGGGAGAGGGCCAGAAAGAGAGAGACGGAGGATCTGAAGCAGGCTGCATGCCGTGAGCGCAGAGCCTGATGTGGGGCTTGAACCCACGAAGTGTGAGACCATGAACTGAACCAAAATCAAGAGTTGGCCACTTAACTGACTGAGGCCACCCAGGCAACACATCAGAATAAATAAACTTTAATAAAAGAAATAGAATTTTGAACTCCGCAATATTGCTAAATTTCTCTATTCTAATAATCTCGTTAAAGTTTCCTCAGGCTTTCCCAGCTACACCAGGTGAGACGGGTGAATAACTACAGCTTTGCATCTTTCCTATCTGGATTCCTGTTTTACTGCGATACACAGAACCTCTGTCTCCATTTCGAATAGCAGTGATGAAAGTAGAGCTTCTTGTTTTGTTTCCCGTTAGGCGGAGAGTGCTTGAATATTTGTAAGTATGGCACCAGCTATAGATTCTCTGTGTGTGTCCTTACCATTTGGTAAAGTTTCCTTTTGTTCCTCATCTCAGCAGAGTGTCATTATAGATGATTTGTACTTTGGCGCACATTTTCCTGCATTCATTGACAGGTTTCTATAACATTTTTCTCTCCTAACCTGCTAAGGTGGTGGATTGAAGCAATTAATTTTGTTCCGATCAGCCAATCTTGCATCTGGAAGATGAACCCAACTTGACCAGGGTATCTTGTTCTTTGCATAGATTACCGGGTTCAGTTTTATATACTTTTTGATTTTGGGGTCTGTGCTTATGAGAGAGATTGGAAGTTCCTGGTAATACTGGTAATAAGTATTCGTTATCAGGATAGTAGTGGCCTTGTGAAGTGAGTTAGAAAGTGTTCCCTCCTCTTCTATGTGCTGAAAGAGTTTGTTTAGGAGTGGAATGATTTCTCTCCTAAATGTTTGATGGAATTACAACCAACAAAACTCTCCGGGTCTGAAGTTTTCTCTATGGTAAGGTTTTCAATTATGAATGTGATTTATTGAATGGATTTAGAGCTATTTAGATTTTCAATTACTTAGTGAGTCAATTTTTTTAAAAAATCAGTTTTGTTTAAATTGTTTATTGCATAAAGTTGGTGGTTAAATATCCCTCTCATGATCATTTTTATCTGTACAACCTCTAACGATGTCCCCTGTTTCATTTCCTCTCTTAGTAATTCGTGTTTTTGCTCTTCTTTCTTTGGCCAATCTTGCTAGACGTTTAACAGTTTTATTCGTATTTTTGAAGAAATAACTTCTGGCTTAGTTGAGTTTCTCTATTGTGTTGCTGTTTGTATGTTTTTACTTCATTGGCTTCCGCTTTTATTTGTAATATTGCCTCTCTTCTTATGCAGGGTTTAAGTCATTCTTTTCCCAACCTATGTTAGGTGGAAGTAGAAGACCATGATCACACACCTTCTTACAATTTACTATAAGCATCTGAGGCTATCACTTTCCCTCTCAGGACTGATATAGCTGCACCCCCTCAAATTTTAACATATTATGATTTCATCATTAATCAATTAAAACTATTTTCAATCCCCCTCATAATTTCTTCTTTGATTCAAAGGTCGTTTTATTGTTTCAATTTAATTTTCAAATATTCGGAAATCCTCTAGAAATCTTATTGCTATTGATTTCTGGGCTCCTGTCAAAGAACACGCTTTGTAGCCTCTCACCCCAGATGGGCTCTATCAAGTCAAAGGTTCATATGGCTTGAGAAGACTATACTCTCAATGAATAGAAGAATGGGTGCAGTGTTGTAGAGATGATAGCAAAAATTAATTGGTACTGCACCTATTTAAACTTATGGGAATTTCGTTATATGAGCACTGTTATATTCTTTTACTGAGTGTGACACAAACAACTAAAGACAAGTTTCATAAAAGAGTGGGCATCCTAGGATGGCGAAGACATCACAAATGAAAAGAAGTGTTTGGTGAAGGACGAATCCTTGTTGGGGAGACTGGGCCCTGGAGGGACCGCCCATCCCAAGGAGAGAGAGGCCCTCTCCGTGGGACACAGGTGACCTCATCTCCCTCCTCAGCCGAGTCTAGGGGTTGGTCATCTTTTTTCTTAAAGGGTCAGGTAGTAAACATTTTAGGCTTTGTGGACCGAGAGGAAAAATCATGGCTATTACTCAGGTCCTAACGTAACATACAAAAATGTGTGAAAGCCATTCTTCAGCTGCAGGCTGTAACAAAGCAGGCAGCTTGCCGGGTTCGGCTCACAGGACATAGTTTGCCAACTCCCGCATCACGTCCTGAGTGCGCTCTACTGAGCGTTTGGTGAGAAGGCTACTGCGGGTGGCGAGGGAATGAGGTCCTTGGTCAAACTGGGGAGTCTCTGGATGAAACGCACTAGAACGAATGGTTTTCCTGCTGCTGGAAGCCACAGAGGCTTCGGCGTCCGCTGTACCTTGAGAACTGCCGTGAGAGTCCTAGTATGGCTGCGAAGAAGCTACGTGCTGCCGGGAGCCGACAATGGAGCCATCTTATTTTGCTGGTTTCCTGAGGGCCTGGGGGGCCTTCAAACACTTCTGCAAACGCTAGTCCCGCGTAGTTTTCGACAGCCAGCGCTCCTTCTCACTCCCGGTATTTTTGAAAATGGAAATTGTGCTGGTCCGTTGTGTTTTGCAAATGTTAGAAATTCTTTCCTTTCCTTTCCTATATTAGGTTGAAGTGGACAGGTGTGAAGAGAGCGGAGGGAACGCTGACCGCATGTTGCCTTTTCATCCGGGTGGATTTGCAAGGCTGGGCAGAACTGGTGTGTCTGTGCGGTTCTGCCTCCTCACGCTGGGATGTGGACTTCGCGAGGGCAGCACCTTCTGTCTGTCCTGGTCACGGTGGTGCCCTTGGAACCCCGCAGAGTTTCTAACACAGAGAATGTGCTCGACGAACTGCACCCGAGGACGAATGGCGTGTCGCGACCTTCAAGAAACTTCGCAGAACCTGGTATCGAGCTCTCTGTGAGCGGTGTGTTAACAGTCACCTCCGCGGGTTAGCCCAGGGGCCGCCACACGGGTTCCCACAAGTCAGGGGGTTCAAACAACACACGCGAACTGTCTTTCAGCTCTGGAGCTGGGATGTCGAGAATCGCGGGGTGTGCAGGTATGATCTCCCTCAGGGGGCTGGCCGGGGACCTGGTCCCGCGCAGACAGTCCTTGTCTTGTGGCCACATCCTTCTCCACTCAGTCTCTGTGCGGCCCTCCTCCTGGTTGTGTCGTCTGTCTTGTCTGTCTCTGCCTCATAAAAACACTTGTGACAGCACCGAGGACCCATCCGGATGATCGGGGACGAGACCCTCACCCTCCAATCCTCAGCGTAATCCCGTCTTAGCCGTAGAAGGCAGTATTCACAGGTTTGGGGGATTCGGAGGCAGAACCTCTGAGATCTCCGTCGTTCAGCCCCCTCCCCCTGGTTCTGTGGAAAGATTGGAACCTTCGGCTCGATCTTTGCTTCTAACAGGAACTGAGGTTGATGTCGAAACAGTCCATGCTCAGAAAGCCCCACTCTGTGCTGCTCGTGACAGAGCCCGTGTGTAACAAAGAAGCCCAGCTCTTCGAGATTCCCAGTCGGAGACGAAAGACCAGCATGCTTCTCTGCGATCGGCTCTGAATTTGTCTTACATTCTTTTAGGTGGAATATCTTCTGCAGCAAAATGTAAGTTATTACTGAATACATTAGTAACAGAAAAAAAAAAAGCCACTTTCGAATCATTTAGTTGGTGGCATAAAATGCGGAGGAAATGATAAGTCCTTGCAAACTGGGTTGGATCAAGACAGCGCCGGCAGTCTCTGTGTTTCCACCGCTTCTCGTCGTCGGCACATCACGCGGGGCTTTAGGTTTTGGAGCAGGTTTTAGGGTAAGCAGAGGCTGAATTCCAAACGGCTTCTGTACTCGTGATGACCCTGGCTCTATTAGTAATGAGATCTAATGACATCATCTTTGACAATCATGCTCTTTGGCCCGGTTTGATCTAAAGCAGACTCCTCAGGAATGATATCACGAAGGCAAATCCCGGAAAGAGACCCAGCCACTTCGGTCTAAACCGTCGAGAGGGATCGGGTTACCGAGGATGACCTCACCCAGCGCTCCGTGCCTCCTCGGGCGACACGGACGGACCGTACAGAAACCGCAGAGAAGGGCAGCGGATTAGCCGTGTTGTTTTCAGTAGCAACACTCCAAATCGTACCAGAATCCTGGTTATGCACGTGGGCAGGCTTATTCGAATACGGCCTACGTCCTTTTCTGTTAGACAGACTTAACTTGAGAGGCCCCACTTCTCTCCACGTTTGAGAAGAAAGTCTGGCATTCATGCAACGGTAAGTTTAAACCTCACATCTGCCGCGCAGGATAAGGGAAAGGCGTCTAGGTGACTCTGCCACCTAGCTGTAGGAGCTCGTTGTGAAAAGAATCCACAAAGAACGTTCGTACAAGCCAAGAGCGGTGTGTGCAAATGAGGCATGTCTGTGGTCCACATGTCTCCGCCTCCAGCCGCACTGCCCCAAGTCCTAGCCGTGACACCTGTCTCCCGCCCCGTGATGGCCTGCCGCCTCGCCCCCTGGCGCCCTCGTAAAAGCACTTCTCGGTGGAGTCACAGAGGACTGACCAACCTTGTTGCGTTTCAGGAGAAAGAGAACCGTAGCCACCCACACACGGCCCCGCCGGCCAGTCTCACGATACGCACCGATGTTTATAGAAATACTTATGTGACCGCAATACTAACCATCGGGGCCGATGACTAACTTGATAAGCTATTTCCAGAAAGGACTAACATTATTTTCTTGAACTCACCTAGTTTGTGCGTGTGAGTGTCCCCCCCCCCAAAAAAAAAAAAAAAAGAGGCAGCAGACCCCTCAGAGGCAGAGCGCAGAGAGACTTACCTCACCGGAACTGTTTGACGCTCAGGATGAGTGTGCGATCGTACCGTAAAGACAAGTCCGAACCCACAATAGATTCTCATGTCAGCCTCTGCGAAGCCTCTGGGTGATTTCACAGGCCAGGTGGACAAAACTCTTACCGTGTGGCTTACGCAGAAAGAGATCCAGGAGCTCACCGCCAGCCTGGCTTCCGGCACACGCGGTGGTCCCGATGGGGAGGTGAGGAGCGCCCGGCTCTGGCCCCTCGTGATGAGGTACTCGGCTCTGCTCACCTCCGTGTGCGTAACCCTAGGAAGACGGCCCAGGCTCTCCCCCCACTGGGGCGAAGTCGGGGAAGCAGCAGGACCCCTGTCCCGGGGCCGCGGGGGGATTCGCTCTCCACCACGGGTCCTGACCTGGTCCTGGTGCCTTTCTAAGCAATCGGCCAGGGCAGCCGGGAACTCCCTTCTGCTCGTTCTCCGCGGGGAGCTGCACAGGGAGCGGGCTATCCCCAGGGGCCGGGATGGAGGCAGGCCGGGCACCGAGGACAGCAGTGGGTGCCGCGCACTGGAATTAGCCGCTCTATCAGCTGTTCCGCCGAGGAAAGGCGCCTGTCCCTGGGGTGGGGAGAAGCAGAGCACGGGGTCAGGGCCCTGTGCCCCAGGTCCTGGTAAGGGGAGGTGGTGGCAAGGCACCCAGCCTCTCCTGGCTCACTTTCCTCCTCTGTGAAATGGGACTAATGGCAAAGCTGCCCCGGCCAGGGGCTCTGGAGCTCACTGCCGTGAATCACGCCGTACCCGTCCCTGATTGAGTCGAGGTCGTCCGTAGCCTCTCTTCAGTAGCTGAAGCTGAGCCAGAGGGCATGATGTCTGTGCGGGGGGTTTCTCTACTCCCGGACCCCAAGCCGGCCTGTGTCACCACGAGCACCCCCCACCTTCCCTCTCGAAGCCGGGAGTTCCCCCCACGTTACAACAGTGGATTGGGAGGGAACGTGATAACGTGTGATGTATGGACCCCTCAGGAGGAATACCCACAGCTCCGTCCCGGAAACGAATCAGAGTTCAGACGTGGGTGCAAACGCTAACCACTCCTCCCGGGTGTGAGAGGAAGGTGAGGGGGGCCGGGCGGCCGAGGCGCGGCCTGCACAACCCCGGCGGGCACCAAGGGCGGCCTGAGCTCCGCGCGGCTGCCCTTTGAAGTCTCCTCCCGGAGCAGAGAAGTGACGAGCGTCCATCCGCAGAGAGAGCCCAGTCCCCAGAGCTGCTTTGGGTTAGCGAAGGAATGTGCACTTACTTGAAACCCGACCCCGGGGGCCCCTGAAAAGGTGGGCTTAGGCGGGGCGGGGAGCGACCTTGTAAATTTAGACAGTTGCCGGCCACCACTCGGAGCAGTGATCACAGACGCACTGATTTTCTGGGCTCGAGAAAGCGATGGGCGCCCCTTTAAGCCCCGCGGGGTCAGCTCCCCGCCTCAGGGGCCGGCGTGAGAACCGGGGGTCCAGAGGCCCGGCCGCTCTGGGGGCAAGGCCGAGGCTCCGCGGGCCGTGCGGGTGAGGGGGCCCGGGGCAGACGGATCCGTAGTGTGGGGGTCACCCCTCCCGGGACAGCCTCCTCTCCGCAGACGCCCCCCGCAAATGCAACTCGGAGCAGTTCCTGAGGGCGGCTCTGCGCCCGACGGTCCGTCCTTCCCTTTAGAAAACGGTGCCTGACCTGGCCGTGGCCTTCAAGACGCCAGCACCGGGGTGCCGCGCCCCCGCCCTCACGCGCCCCTAAGTGAGCAGCCTCAAATGGCTCCTGAGCCCAAGGGCTCCCTTTATCTAAGGTTAGAGAATGAGGGACAAGGAAGATTTCACAGAGACGCTTTGAAGATCCAGCAGTTTCTAAATGAAACAAGCCAGGTTTCCCACGGGAGCCCCGGACGAAGCGGGCGCACTCAGGGAGCTGGGGGCCTCCATGGGCAGTGAGAACGCGGCGGCCACGGAGCCGGGTGGGAGCTCCTGGCCCGGCCACGTGTGCCCGGGGAGCCACGGGGCCTCCGCAGGTCCCCGACCCTGCCCCTTCCCACCTGCGCCCCAGCGGACACGGACCAGGCCTCGCAGGGCCGGAACGTGCCCGGGCCAAGCTGCGTGCGGGTCGCGTCGGCACCCCGGACACCTGTACCCGCCGGCCGCACCTTGGGGTCACGCGACGGTCAGAAGCCAGTAAACCCTGCAGGAAAGCAGATGGGAAACAAAGTAGCGAATCGCCCCGAACACAGATCCGTACAAAGTGGCGCCCAGTTGCTCTCCTGAGTCTTAGCCTGAGTCTTACCGCCGTGTCTCAGCCCGGGTTCCTGGGGCAGGGACGGGGGCCTGGCGTGTCGCCGGTTCCGGGGTCCAACCCGTCTTTACTGGAGACTTCCAGTCACTCTTCCATCCCCCAGAAAGCTTGGGGGGGGTGATAGGGACGGGGTGGGGGAGGTGCAGTGCCACCCGGGAGACACCCGTTGGGGAGGAGAGTCAGGGTCCTTGCTCGGCCGGGCCTCTCGCCACCCCACGGGCGCGCACGCCCTGACTTCTGTCACCGGAGCTCACTGCGGCCTGTTCCAAAGCTCCAAGCAGGGGGCGACTGATGGTGCCCTTCCGTGTCCGGCTGCCCTCCCGACAAACAGCGTCCGTGGGGGGCACGCGGCTTCGTGGAGTACAGCTCGGCGTCCACCGCGGGGACGGCCAGCCTGTCTGTCCCTTCTCCTTGGGTGGACACTCAGATCTGCTCCTCGGCCAGAGTTTGTGTCGTTGTGTTTGGTGTCACGTGTCTGCCTTCGGTGATGTCCGCCACGTGACGCATGGGCTGTCTGGTGACAGAGTCCTCAGGGACACCGGGAAGGCACCTGAGGGGCCACGCCTACAGGTCCACCGGTAGCCAGAGAGGAGGACCCGGACGGCCCACGAGGTGCTGCTGGAGGACGTCCCTGCAGGCACATGGTGACAGATGCCGCGTGAGACGCCGGCTGCTCGTGGAGGCGGGACACAGTTACGGACGTGGCAACCCTGCGCGCAGACGGAGAGCGGGGAGCTCAGGGCGCACTCCGCCTCCTTGTCATGTGTGTCCCCCCGCAGCCACGCGATGCCCTCGGATCTCCGTGAAGAACAGGAGTCTGGGGCAAAGCCGGCTCAAGCGAATCCCCACGGGTGGCTCTCGGGGGCACACGGTGGGTCTCCCGGCGTTCACGGAGGGCGCCGTGTTCCCAGTTCTCTGTCCCACGTGCCAAGTTTTAGGTTATTCCCCAAACCAGGCGTCTGTGGGACCGGCGTCCGGGATCAGACCCTGGGCGGCGTGGGCCAGGCGCGCTTCCCAGGGTGGGTGTGGGAAGGGACTGTTTGCTGGGAAGAACCATTCTCTCGACTGCAGAGTGTGGCTTTAATTGCGGAAGCGGGTCGGCCTGGCCCCGTCTCGTGGAGGACTCTGCAGCGAAGGCGCTGGAGGGTCCTGGCAGCGGCTCGGAAGCAAGCGTCAGGTGTGCTCCGGAGGGCGCCACGGGGGCACGCGGTATCTGTGGCTGTCGGGACCCTTGTATGGTCCTGGTGTGTCCCCAGGCCAGATCTCTCGGAACCTCCTGGTGACACATACCTCTGCCTAGGGGGACGTCGGATGGGTGACTGGGACCAGCAGCCCTAAGGACGCGGCAGCTGCCTGCCGGACGGGGCGGCTGAAGAAGACGCGGGGCCGTCCTCCAACCGCGAAGGCCTCGAACCCCCGCTCCACATGCAAAGCGTTTGGTTCCCCACCCCCCCGGGCCGGGGTCCTTCCAGCAGGAGCTCCTGAGGCTTAACGGGGCCCTCAACGCCGCCCCGTCTGTCCTGGACCCCACTGGGCGAACGGCTGCAAAGGGCACGTTTTCGTGTCTGTGGACCCCTGCTTCTCTGACGGCCCGTGGTCCCCCGCCTGTGCCCGGACCAGAGTGGGAGGGACTAGCGGCCTGTCCCGCAGGACGGGACGTGTGCGGAAGGAGGTGACATGCCTGGGGTTCCGCTGGTGTACGGAGGGTTCCGGATCCACCCCCCGGGGGGACCTACGGGCAGGTCCTGCTCTGCACCCCGCACGGTGGCGCCCCATCCGAAGACCTCCCCGCCTCGGAGCCGGGAGGCGCCGCCGAGCGGCCTGCGTCCCCACGTGCCACCCCGCCTGGCGCCGCACCCGGGGCCTCTTCTCCGAAGCGTGAGCGGGGCCCCTGTTCTGGTGCTCCAAGTGAAGATAAGCGCCAGCCCTGGAAAAATGTCCCTGAGGTGGCAGTCAGTGAGTAAGTGACATCAGACACGAGTCCTTATCTGTCGGGGCTGGCGTAGGCAGGGGACTGGAAAACAGGTCCTCCCAAATGTCACCCACGCCTGTTCCCCAGGCAGGGCCGGCCCGCCGCGTGCTGGGGGGTGCCGGGATGCCGGGCCAGGCGGGGCGCCATCCAGGGGCGGCCTGAAACGTGGCGGCAGCTGGGTCGGCAGTGTGGGCGGCAGGGGACGGCGGGGGGGCGGCAGGAGGGCGAGGAAGGGATTGCCTGTTTCCCCTGCAGGCACTTCCCACAGTCTGTCTTCCCCCGAGGAAGGCAAACGCGGTGACACGGAGCCCTGTCCCACGCACCGCAGAGCCGGGTGCTCCGCACCCTTCCAAGAGGCCGCCAGCCGCTCCTGTGTCAGCCCGGCCGCCTGCGGAGCGCTGCCGCCAACCGCGAAGCGGGGCGCCCTCCCTGCGCCCTCGAGAGACTCCCGGCCCCTCTGGGTGTCCCTTCTCGTGGGTCCTACTGTGCGGCTGGGGGAGGGGACTGGGGACACCTGGGGCCTTGTCCCGGGGACAGCTTTAATCCTAGCTGAGGCACAGCTCGCTGTGGCTCCGGGCCGACCCCGGCCGCTGGCCTGGGTTCGGATCCCGGCCCTGTCCCTCCCCCGGGACACCCTCTGTCAGCCCCTCGTGCCTCGTCTCCTCAGCTGTGAAGCGGGCAGTGACGGCGCCTGCCCAGTGGGGCGGCTGCAGCGGTTGTTTGTGAAACTGCTTGAGAAATAGTCTTTCCTCTTTCCTTTCTACTGTGTTCATGCTGCCGCCGCCAGCGTCGGGACCGCGGGCATGGCCACGGGGACATCGCTGGAGAAGGGCCGGCCAACACTCCACTGTTGTCCTACGGAGGTGGGGACAGCCGACACCTTAACTTTTCCTGCGAGAGATTGGAATGGCCCGGACCTTCCACGAGGCCTCTGAACTGCGGAGAAAATCCGGAACTCATTTTCACAGGAACCTAGACGCACTGAGCCACTTGGTCCCGGAAGTACGTCTCTGTGTGTGTCCCCTACACGTCCCTTATGTCTGTGACAAGCGGTCGCGGCGGGCCGGGAGCTGACATGTCACAGATCCGCGTGCGTTTTGTTCACACGGAACTGCCTTGTTTTCTTTCTAGGCCGTCGAGGCCCCAGGTTTCACATCGAATTAGTCTTGGCCTCCAGGTCCCTGGGCTGCTAATCGTCCACCGGAGTGGAGGAGTGTCCCCGTGCCACTCGGTGTGACTGGGGCAGCTCACACCCCGGGCGCGTGGGGTGAGCCTGAGGCCCCAGGCGGGCGGCGCCCCCAAAAGCGTTTCCCTCTGATTTACGTGCAAACAGTGGCGCTCAGACTGGACCGACCCTGGGCCACGTCCGTGTTTCCTGGGCCCCGCTGTCCTCCGTCAGGGCGCAGAGGGTGCCGGGAAGTGCACACATTCTCAGCCTTTCAGAGACACGAGACATTTGCACCTGTATCCACCAATCAATGGTCCTTCCAACCAGCGCTGAGGACGCAGGGCGGTGGCCGGGCGCTGGGAGGGGGCGGGGAGGGGTGGCGGGGGAGGGGACGGTGCTCTCCAGGCCGCTGGCCCCATCAGTACCTTGGGCGTTGAAATAATTCGTCTCCCTGACGCTCTGCAGCAAGGTTTGCGTGGTCAGCTGTGACAAATGACAGTGCAGTGGGATTTCTGCTCCCCCCCGACCCTCCACCCCTGAGGCTGCGGGGTCGTGCCACCACTATCGGTAGCACCCGCGTGACTGCTGGCGCTGGGGCCAATCCGTGTGAGGACAAGGTGCTGGGCTTGTCACAACACGCCCGGGCCAGCACGGGGCCTTGGGGGGCTCTTGGCTCTTCCTGGGGGCTGGCCCTGGATGGGCCGGAGTTGGGAGCTGGTGCTTGTCTTCACGGGCCGCAGGGTGTCTGGCACCCTATTCTGAGCCCTGTGGTTCCTCCGGTGGGTTACGTGGGACCCTCCCCCGCCGCACGTCGGAGGAGAGAGCCCAGGTCACCGTTTCCCGGTTCGCCCCCGCCCCTGAGGCCTGCTCACCCGGGCTTGCGTTCACTTTTCAAAGCCCCCTGGGGTGTGCTCTGGGGAGCCTCCTCCTGGGCCACACCCCTGCCCACTGACCAGGAGGACCTCTGCAACTGTGTCCCTGAGGTGTCTCGTCACAAACCAGTGCACGTCCGCCGAGGGGGTCAAAACGGCGTTGGAGAACATGCCTGACCGCCGAGAACCGAGTGAGAGGTGACCCCGCGGGGCGGCCCGTTGCAGCGCGCAGGGGGTGCGGGGACCCGGCGGTGCGGGGCCGCCGTCGCCTTTGACCCCTCAGGGAGCCCGTGGCTTGGTGGGGCTCACAGTGAAAAGCCTTCCTTAAGGCGGGGACCCAAGCCCCACGGCTCTGGCCCTGTAACCCCGTACGATCTCACGAACTCACAGCTTGTCCGGGGTGGGCCAGCCCTCGAGGTGCAGCTCGCAAAGTCGGTGACAGACTGCTGTCCAATCCACAGCGCCTGTTCTGGAATAAACCTGTCGAGCCGCATTCCGAAGCCAGGACTCGTCCTGCAGCCCAGATGCCACATCAGCTCCCACCCCCCACCCCCGCTGCGGCCCCTTGACCAGAGCTCGGCTCCTTCCAGGCCCTGCACTTTCTTTTTTTTTTTTTAATAGTTTGTTGTCAAATTGGTTTCTATACAACACCCAGTGCTCAATCCAATGAGCGCCCTCCTCTGTGCCCACCACCCACTCTCCCCCCTCCTACACCCATCTCTCCCCTCAGTTCATTCTTATTCTTTGAGAGTCTCTCATGTCATGTCTTCCTCCCTCTCTGTGACTTTTTTTTCCGCCTTCCCCTCTTCCCCTCCCCCCTGGTTTTCTGTTAAGTCTCGCAAAGCCCACCTATGCGTGGAGACATATGGCATCTGTCTTTCTCTGCCTGACTTATTTCACTCAGCATAATATCCTCCAGTTCCATCCATGTTGCCACACATGGCCAGATTTCATTCTTTCTCATTGCTGCCTAGTAGTCCATTGTATATATATATACCACAGCTTCTTTATCCGTTCATCAGCTGATGGGCACTTAGTCTCTTTCCATGTTTTGGCTATTGTCGAAAGTGCTGCTATGAACATTGGGGTACACGTGCCCCTATGCATCAGCATTCCTGTGTCTCTTGGGTAGATTCCTAGCAGGGCTATTGCTGGATCATAGGGTAGCTCTATTTTCATTTTTTTGAGGAACACACACAGTTCTCCAGAGTGGCTGCACCAGTTTGCATTCCCACCAACAGTGCAAAAGGCCCTGCACTTCCTACACCCAGTCTCCTCTCAAAGTGACCGCTAACTGTGCTTGTAATTTCAGCACTCACATTTCCCACAGATCCCCGTGGGGTAAGACACCCTGGCTGGGCCTGGGTTCCATCTCTGTGGTGGAGGGCCGTCCCTGGTGGGGTCGGGTCCCATGATGGAGGGCCGTCCCTGTGTGGGGTCGGGTCCTGTGCAGGTGGGCCGTCTCTGCGTGGGGTCGGGTCCCATGATGGAGGGCCGTCCCTGCGTGGGGTCGGGTCCCGTGATGGAGGGTCGTCCCTGAGTGGGGGATGGTGGGCCGTCCCTGCGTGGGGTCGGGTCCCATGATGGAGGGCCGTCCCTGCGTGGGGGATGGTGGGCTGTCCCTGAGTGAAGTCGGGTCCTGTGAAGGTGGGCCATCCCTGCGTGGGGTCCTCGCTGCCTGCGGTCGTTTTTATAATTCAAGGTGGGACCTGCCCTCCTCGCCAGCTCTTGCCGCCTGCCCACGGAGGCCGGGACAAATCACTCCTCCTTCCTGCCCCTCTGTTTCTCAGTTTTCCCAGTGAGGAGGTGCTGTGTACCCTGCCATGGCCCTGGTGACCGCGTGCGGGCATGTGTACACGGCAGCTAGCTCCGTGGGTGATCCTTCCGTCTGTGATGCGGGAACTTAGCCTCCGCCGAGCACACTCTGAGACGTCGAGGCTGGCTGAGGGTCGGTGCTCTGCCCTTTCTCCTCCTGAACTTGGACTTCTCACACAGAAAAGCACAGAAGCACCAGGAGACGGAGTCTTACAAACAGAGGACACACACGCGACTGTCACTGCTGAAGGCAGATGTCCTTCCTGGGGCCGCCGTCTGTCCCCACAGCCGGCCCCGCCCGGCCCCTTCCAGAGCCCTGTGGCTTTGTTGCTGCGGGTCGCGTCTGCTGCTTGGCCTCAGCGTGGCTCCGTGGACGCGTGGATGTGTGGTTCCCTCGTGGAAACAACCCCACCCTGTGTCTCAGGCTCCGTCTTCCTCCCTGACCTCTCGTTGGCCTCGCCATCGCTTCTTCCTGCCCTCGGGTGTCCCTTTGTCCTCCCCTCCACCTCCCCGTCTGTCAGTCCTGCACCCAGGCCATAAGCAGCCAGTCACTCCTGCAACTGCGAGCACCCGGCCCCCTGGAGAGGTGGAACCCCCACCCCCCCAGCGCCGGGGCGGGAGAGGAGCCAAATTCCTCGTGTGGAGCCCCTCTGGGGCCCTTCACCTCCCTCCCTGTCAGGCGGGGGTCAGAGGCCATGGTCATATCACAAACTTCGGACAAACGGGAAGACACCGCTGTGTCCCTCAGCTTATGAACCTGGTGATACCGCTCCGTGAGCCATCCGGGCCCAGCTTCCTCAGCCGGACAGCAGCCCAGGCTGGCTGGGAAGCTCCATGACGAGGCGCCGGCACCCACAGTCAGTGGCCGTGGAGGAGAGCTGAGTGCCTTGGTGGTGTGGTGGGTCTTGTTCAGTCAGTTGAAAGGCCTTTAGTGTAGAACCAAGGTTTCCCTGAGGAAGACAAAATTCTACCTAAAGACCGTAGCATCAGCCCCCACCCTTCCCCACAACTGCAGAGGTGACTCCTTAAAATCAATCTCCAGTAAAAAATATACACATATAGGGGCACCTGGGGGGCTCAGTCGGTTAAGAGTCTGACTTTGGCTCAGGTCATGATCTCGTAATCCGTGGGTTCAAGCCCTGGGTCGGGCTCTGTGCTGAAGGTTCAGAGCCTGGAGGCTGCTTCGGATTCTGTGTCTCCCTCTCTCTCTCTGCCCCTCCCCAGCTCACAGCCTGTCTCTGTCTGTCTCTCAAAAATAAGTAAACATTTAAAAAATTTTAAATATATATATATACACATATATGTGTGTGCATGTGCATATAGGAATGTGCAGATAGACCATATATAGAAATGATTATAAATACACAAACCTGTGTGTGTGCGCGTGTGAGTGTGCGTGTGGATGTGGGCGTGAGCAGACTCTGTACACACCGGTCAGGTGTCTATGGAGCACCCCACAGACACAGCGGCTGAGTGAGAGTGTGCACACACCGGGGCCCGACCACACCACATGCTTGCCTCAGTGCTGCCCTGCGCAGCCTGCGGTCCGGGCTCCCGGCCGCCTAAGGGAAAGCGACGGCTCTGCCCTCCACCCCCTGCACTTTCCCTGCGGAGCCGCTGCGGGTCCACAGATGTCCTCTGCCCGAGGGAATGAGGTCTCGCCGGGACGGGATTGCACCTCCGGCGGGACGGCCTCCCCTTCCACGGGTTTGCCTTAAAGTAAGCTGCGTGACTGGCCGGCCGGCTCCATTCCTTGGCCTTTCGCTGGCGCCGAATCACGAACGCACTCTCTGGCTGCCGCGATGATGGCAGCCTGGCAGCTTTTACCTTCTATCTTCTGCCTGATGAACATGACGAATGTTATTTGTTTTGAACAATAGGCCAAACTTTGGAGCATCTCACCGTTCCCCAGGGCGCTCGCTGCTGCTTCGCAGGTGGGCCCTGCCCAGGAGCTGCTCCCAAGCACGGGGCACAGCCTCTACGTGTGGGCAGGGCTTCTGCAGAGACCTGCCCACTAGGGTTCCACCTGGACACTCGGAGTTTTGCCCGGACACCCTGAGCGCGGCTGGGGGCGGGGTGGGTCTTGCGTGCAGGTGGTCTCCCACTTGGATAGTTTCTGGCCTCTTAGGAGCTGGGACCAGAAATCCGAACGATCCCGTCACACCATGAAAACAGCCTGGAAGGACGTAAGGAGGAAGAGTGCGGAAGACCGTGGCCCCTGCACGAGCAGACGCCTGCAAACCATAGACCCGCCAGCCACATGCCGGAGACGTGGACGTGACACGTGACGTGACGGCTTATTAGAAGGTCATACGATATAAAGAAAGTTTAGAAAGACTCTTCAGGTTCAGCCATACATCTGTCCCCAATGAGCCACCAACTCAGTGCTACGGGAGCCTACGTGATGATGCCAAAGAGACACATTCTAGGAAGGAATCGCCACGTTCAAAGAGGTTCTGTCTTATGAGGTGAGCCAGGTAGAGCGTTACAGAATCATCACGAAACGCTGAAGGACGAGGGCCTGGCCAGAGGCTGTGTGGATTGATTGGCAATAACTGGGCCAGGACCACGAAGTCACGGGATAGGGAAGGGACACAGAAGGCCTGGTAAGCGGAGGGGCAGGTGAGGCGTCAAAGATGGGAGACCTAACAGAGCTTCTGGGCATGACGGAGACTCTGGACACAGAGGCGTGGACGGTGGAGGCCCTTGCTGGACCCTTCGCTCATCCTAAGGGGCTTCTTAGAGGGCAGGTTGTGACCCCTTCTGCAGCTGGCAGCTGTCTGTGTGGATGGGAGTCCGTGGAGGACGGAGACACGGCAGTGTAGATGCCGGAACACAAAATGGGATTTCCCAGTGGGGCAAGAGACCTGGGGTCAAGTTTCTTTCACCTTTTCTCGTCCCGGTCTTTGTCTCTCTCTTCTACCTCATGTGTGTTATCTTAATTTTCTATAACAAACTGTACTTGCTTTTCTAATAAATGCGATACCATTAATTTTCTACAATTTTGGGAAGGGCGTTCGTTATCCCCTGATGAGCTCTTTGTAACTTAAGAATAAGGAATAGAATCAAACTTGGACAGATTTTGCAAGTTTTATTCTCGAGGGGCCGAACAAACCAGGAAGGAGGACCAGCGGCGAAAATGCTGGTGCTTCGGAAGTTGTCGGGACAGATCGCAGGGCCACCGGCGGTCTCTGCTCCCCCACCTGGGAGCAGACACTTCCCGTCAATCACCCCACTTTCAGGGACGGCAGCGTCTCAACGCCTCCATGTGACAGGGAGCTCAGAGGGACCAAGAGACAGTCAGGTCGCAGAACAGGTTGGGGGCAAAAGAATCGAAATCTGATTCAGGATTACAGAAGGACAAAGACAGAGGGAGGGAGAAAAGTGATTTTGCTGCATCCTAAGAAGGGGCCGGTCTTCTTCGGATGACCCGTTGCTAGAATATGTCTCCTGTAGCGCCATATTGGCTGACAGACCTATCTTGGCATCTTGGAAAATGCTGAGGCGTCAAGAAACACCCATCGCATCGGCAGGAACACTGCGTGCCGAAAATGACTCAGATGTGTCTGGCGATGTTAATTAAAGATGGAACCACTTGGAAGAAGTCACTCACTGAAGCAAAAATACGTGTTCCCACGCGAGGTAATTTCCCTGCCACGCTCTTTATTTTTTATTTGCTGATAGGAAGAGACCGTCGATGAATACTTATGGGCACTTCAGGCTTGAGCAGGGTTAATCTCTTTAGTTCAGGTGAGCTCATTTTAGCCGCGATTCACTTCATTGGCTATCTGTAATGATTATTAACAAGCTTAAAGACCTCTGGGGGGTTGTGGATAAAACCGCAGCGCCAGGGAAGAAGGCTCTCATCATGCTAATAGGGTCGGAATAATAATTACCAGGCGTGCACGGTTTCCGCAGGAATCCTTGGGACTGGAATGGGTCACCAGGTTAGACAATCTCTCACACCCCGGTGGATACACCCTCCCCGCACAGGCACGCGCACGTGAGCCTGCGGAGAGGGGCAGGAAATATATATTTATGTGCAGTGCCTCGTCATTGCACTTAAATGAATTCGCGGTGAGGTGAAGGATGCTGTAAAGAAATAACATTTGTGTTTTTCACGCATCGGTGACACGTTTTAATAGCCTTAAGTAGGGATTCTGTTAAAATATTTTAAACCTTCTTTTTTTCCCCAGAGCTATCACTCGTATTCCAGGTGCTTATTTTGTGATGCCGCCTTACTGCATTCTTACGAACGCAGAAACGAACGTACCCCAACCTTTGCTCTGATGTAGGGGAGCCCCGTGCCTGCTTATTTTTCTCTCCTGTTTCTTTCTTTGATGCGCACAAACATCTCTGTCCCTTCCCCGATGTCCACACCCCCGGCACTGGGCGCACCTCTGTCACGCTGCTGTTCCTGACCGCCCGTTTGGCTGTGGGAGCTTGAGGGCAGAAACGGAGTCTCAGCCATCACCGTGCCTTTGTTTCCTGGCACAATGCGTCACGCAGATGTTTAGTACAAAGGCTTATTTTTATCATTTTTTAAATATTTATTTATTTAGTGAGAGAGAGAGAGAGAAAGAACCCCAAGCAGGCTCCCTGCTCTGCACTAGCAGAGCCCGATGCGGGGCCCAATTCCAGGAATAGCAAGATCATGACCTGAGCCGAAATCACGAATGGGACACTTGGGGCACCTGGGTGGCTCAGTCGGCTGAGCCTCTGACTTTGGCTCAAACCATGATCTCAGGGCTCATGAGTTCAGCCCCATGTTGGGCTGTGTGCTGACAGCTCAGGGCCCAGAGCCTGCTTCGGATTCTGGGTCTCCTCTCTCTCTGCCCCTCTCCCATTCGTTCTCTCTCTCTCTCTCTCAAAAATAAATTTAAATTTCTTTTAATTAAAAAAAAAAAGAATCGGACACTTAACTGACTGAGTCTCCCAGGCGCCCCGAAGAAGACGTATTTTTAAATGCATGGATACGTAGGTATGTGGGCTGGACATTCGGGAAGTTCATGTCCAAGGTTCCCACTCTAGTTTCCTGAGCCTTAGAGATGCCTGTCCCATGTCATCCTCGGGGCAGGCGAGGAGCTGACCCTCACGGAGGGTGTACAAGGCCCCTGGGGGGAGGACGCCAGACCTCCTGCACGCGTGGTTTCAGCTAATTTGGCACCTGTGCTCAGTGGTGCGAGGCCTCCCTTGTCCTGCTGGGTGACAGAGGTGGGCACCCAACGCCAGGCCGTTGTGTGCACCCGTGGAGATGGGAACAGTAGAAGCCGGCTCCTCCCTAGCGGACACAGGTGCACCGGCGGCTGTGGCCAGCCCTCACTTTAGGGAGGAAGCGGGAGCCAGGCGCCGCCAGCCCCGATGGGCTCCGCGAAGGACGAGCAGTTTGCTCCTCGGCAGCGGTGATGGAAAGGACTGTCCTCGCCTGGGAGGGGCGCTGCGGAGCTGGACCCCACAGCCCTCAGGCACTGGGGGTGACATCAAAGCGATCCAGGTTTACAGAGGCTCCGGGCCCACTTGTTGAGGTTACAGTTAGAAAGAAAAAAGAAAGAAAGCACCCTTGTCTGGTGACACTGTCTCTGATTTTTACCCACCTGGATTGTTGGTGGGCCTGGGGCCACCGTCGGGGCAGCCTCTCACCCCTGGACTCTGGATTTTCCTCGGGGGAACTCTGCACGGGGACGCAGGGGCTGGGGTCTGCGGAGGGTCCACGTCCCCGGGCCAGGTGACACGCACGCGGGCTGGGACCCATGTCAACCCGCGGCGGTGGCCGCTTTAGGAAAGCGCATGAGGAAAGCCCTGTTTCCTCCTGAGCTCCCCTTACCCTCTGAACGTCCCTCCGTCTCCTGGGCAGAGGCAGCAAAGGACGCCGGAGCTGTTCTGTAGCAACCACTGCCCCGTAGAGAAAGGGAGGCACCAGCCAGGGAACCCACGGCTCAGGTGCTTCGGGTGTGGGTCCTTCCTGCTTGGGGACTCTACCTCCATGACGTCCGGGGAGATGGCAACGACCTCGAGGGGAAAGCTCCCGTGGCATCCGGGCGCGACGTCACCAAGAGGCAGTATTGCTCTTGGATGGGACTGTGCTCCGGGCACAGGTGGGGTCTCGTGTGGCAGCGGCGGGATGCCAGCGAAGAGACAGTGGGGAGGGGGTTCCGAGGGGCGGGGGGCAGGCCCCGGCTTGCGCCCAGCGGCTCAGGTGCGGAGCAGAGCATCCGATGACACTGGACGGGAGGTGGCGACGGTGCCGCTGAGTCAGTCCTGCAGCTGCTGTGACAGGGATGTGTGGTGTCAGTAGCCGAGGATTCGGTCCTGATCCTAAAACCTAAGAAAAGTTGAGGAGAAAAGGGACTGTCCTCCAAGGCCCGGTTTTTCTACTTGATTAATTAATCATTAAATCTCAGTTGTGGTGATATTGGCAATTGGCTTCACCGAGGTCCAGAAAAATGCCCAGCAAACGTCACACCCCCAGATTACTGGCCTGCTGGTTTTCCAATCCTGACACAATATCTTCACACAGAACGAGCTCCCTCGATCATGGTTGTCAGCCTATTAAGGACTGAGGGCTATTGTCGCCAGCGTTTAACCTGGGATCTCGAGTCCGACGGATGTGACTTACGATGGCAATCTGTCCCCCAATCCCAGACCTGACGCTTTCTTTAAAACCTCTGGACAGAGAGTGAGATGGAATTAATTTCTTGCCTAATTTTGATTTAAATACTCTAAGTGGGTATTCTCAGTGAATATTATTCTATTTCTCTAACTATGCCAAACCGGGAGAACTACAGATTTCTTTTTTTTTTAATGTTTATTTATTTTTGAGAGACAGAGAGAAAGAGTTCGAGAGGGGAGGGGCAGAAAGAGAGGGAGACACAGAATCCGAAGCAGGCTCCAGGCTCTGAGCCGTCAGCACAGAGCCCAATGCGGGGCTCAAACTCACAAACCGTGAGATCATGACCTGAGCCGAAGTCAGATGCTTAACCAACTGAGCCGCCCTGGCACCCCAGAACTACTGATTTCTGACTCAGGAGTGCAAAGCCACTGACGAGTAGACAGTGGGCACAGGTGACAGCCGGTGGAGGTCAACAGGATGACCCTGGAGGCTGCCGCCCGAGTATCTGCCCAGCACGCGTGTGTCTACACTCGCGGAGGTGGCTCTATTTTTAGCGCCTTCTGAAGTGCAGAATTTTCAATAGGCTCGAAGCCTGGGCATCGTTCCTCACGGGGGCACCTAGCAGAACCGGGAATGCGCACATCAGCACTGTGCGTCGTGCCAGAAAAATGCACACGACGGGCAACTCGCCGGGGTTTTCTCGGTGCGACGGGGACGTGTAAACATGAATTTGTCATTACAGCAAGCTCGTCAGATTCCCCCGCTCTGGATCCATGCTTTGTCCCCCCAAGATGAATTCGAAACTTCCTGCTCGTTCGTGTTGAGATAAATTCTTCAGGAGCGATGCTTCCATGCCGATTTAGAAGTTTTACCTAAAAGCTTTCATTGAAAGATTAATATATTTGGCGGTGCCATATATATGCCATATATATATGGTGGTTCGTGAGTTAGAGCCTCACATCGGCCTCCGTGCTGACAGCTCAGAGCCTGGAGCCTGCTTCGGATTCTGTGTCTCCCTCTCTCTCTGCCCTGCCCCTGCTCACGCTCTGTCTCTTAAAAATAAAAATAAAATAAGACAAATAAAAATTAATATATTTGATTAAAGGTCGTGAAGATTCTCCCTGACTTAAATTTACGTACTGACAACGAGGACACGTGTAACTATGCAGCGCTCACGCATGTCTACACGGTGCAAATGCATCTACTTGCCCTTCATCTTTATCTCAGGACACAAGCAATTCCAAAGTGTGGTGGAAACTTTAAAACTCTTTTTTTCAGACGTATCTTCCTCATCATCAGATTCATCTCAGAGACTCCATTTAGACTCAGCCCGAAGACCAAGAGAAGAAACGTTCGGGTACGGGGCCGGGATGGCCAGGTTGCAAAAACGTGGGAAGAAGCAAAACCTGTTTCTCTCTTTTCTCCATCTCTGAGTAATAAACAGACCAATCGGTGAATATTTTCCACAAATTTGTTCCTTATGTGTTTTATTACTCCCTGGTAGAAGCCAGTCCTTTTGACTGAGTGACAAGAGTCTGAAATTGCACGCCTGCCGGCCTGACGTCTCCGAAGAAGGTAAGCTCCTTCCCTTAAAAGCTTCCCCCCACATCACAGCTATGATAAATTTCTCCTCTAATACAGAGTTGCAGGGAAAAGTCGAACAAGATGAAGGCGACTTTAAGTGGGTATTTGCTATATTCGAACCGCGCCGTTTTCCCATCTGGCAACCATCTTCCGTGAAGATCAAAAGGCTTTCAACACGGGCCCGTTCATCCTCGCGGGTCGTTCCTGTGAGATGGGCTTGCTCGCCGGCTGGGCACGGCTGCCCCCCACCCCGTCTGTGTGAAATGGGTAATAGGGTCCCCACCGCCCCCGGCGGCCCCCCTGGGGGCGTCAGCGTGTAGAGTCTCCTGCGTCCTAAGAGCCTGCTCTCTCCTGGCGCTCATTTTCCTGACCCTTCCCTCGGGTGTGTTTGTCCACGGTGCTGAGGAGACTAGAAAACTAGAAAAACAGACCACGAAACCTACAGGTGCACCTGTATTCCGGAGACGGATGGGAGCCCACCTCACCCCGGCCGGCTTCGGCCACGGCCCAGCTCCTGAGGGCCGGGGCACCCGGCAACCCCCCCGCCTCCGCTCTGGGGTCTGAAATGGAAGGATGGTGGATCCACGGTCAACGCTAAGCCCCAGGAGGCTGGTTTGGTTCTCAACATTGGGACAAAGTTATGAGCAAATGCGCGTGCTCACGGTATCGGTTGTCATGATGGTCTCAGCTCTTAGAAAGCCTCCTATTGGTTTTTAGGTGCTTTTGCATCTAATACGGTGTTTTATCTTAAGGACTACGTCCATCTGAAGTCTGAAGCATGAACACACGCGCACACACACACTCATGCACCCAGGCTGGTTTCGAACACTTGGTGGGCTTGTGGAGAGTCCTCAGAGGGGTCCCCGTCACCGTGCCCGTTGCTGGGATCCGGGACGAGGAGGCAGGCTGTCCAGCGCCCTCCGGGGCTCCTGGAGAGTAAAGGCCCCCCCGAGTCTCAGCTCCGCTACGGAAGATGGGACCGAGCGTGTGGGCATCGGAGCAGGAGAATCCGTGGCCGCTGTAACGGAGGCCACGGGCACAGCTCGAGTCACACCCGGGAAAAGACGGCCGGGGCCCTCCTCCTGGGACACCTGGGAACTGGGTCTCCTGGGAGCCGCAACCCGGATCCACGCGGGGTGGGGTCCACGCCGTTCATGTTCCCTTTGCTGGTTACAAGTTTGCTCACTTCCTGTCCCCTCCGTTTGCAGCCATCCGAGAGTGACCACTCCGTGACCATTGATGGATGATACTCTTATTGACGAGCGGGTACTCGCTGTTCATATTTCAAAAGATTCCTTGTCAGTTAACTCGGTTTAAAATTTAAAGGTAAAATGAAACTATATCTCACGTCTGGCCATGTTTAAGAGAGAGTGCCTTTCATCCGTGGCGGGAAACGCTTGGTGTGCTTGGGCGAACGGTCGAGCCTAACAATCGGTCGTGAGCGGGCTCACAGGCAAGGGCCCTGTGGTTTCCCCATTCGCCCCTGATTGCCCGTTTAGCACCTGTCCAAGCGGCTGCGTCCACCCGGCAACTTTGTGAAGTGCAGCTGGGAACTCGGGAGTCCTTGGGGCCGGGGTAAAGGCCCAGAATTATACCATCACCTTCAATTATGGCGTCCGCATGTCAGACTCAGAAACCCGCTTTGTTCTGGCTGTGCGGGTGCATTCTGGGGTTGCAGGAGGCGAGGGGAGGCCTGGGCCTTGCTGTCGGGGGGCGGGGGCTAGCACCCTGCGTGGGGCCCTGGGGCGCACTCCAGCCTCGCCCTCTGAGTGACCTGCGTGAGCCGCGGGTCCTTTGCTCCAGTGGGGGTCAGGATGGGTGCTGCCCCCTCAGCCTCGGAGGCACCCACGCTTGTACCCAGGACCGGGCGCTGCCTGTGGGGCTGCGAACTCATTCCTCAGCCCTTTCAGATGCCCGCAGGGCTTCTCCCCCGGTCCTCAAATATTTCCCTGAGTCCAGCCACCGGGAGCCTCCACACCCCCCAGAGAACCTTCCTGGGGTGGCCTTCCAGCGACCCTGCTGGGGGCTGCTCGGTTTACGATGATAAAATGTCAGGACAGGAAGGTGGTTACAGCCTCATCTCCCAAGGCCGCCACCGGTAGGGGACCGCCGTGCGTGGAGACACAGGGGTGACTGGGAGTCGGGAGGCCGGGTCGGCCCCTGGCAGCTCAGGGCAGCCTCGCCACTCCAACGGCGAGCAGGGTGTCAGGGCGGCGACACGGGGCCCCTAGACCGCCAGGCCCGACGCGAGCCCACTGCTCTGGCCCCTCATCCTCATCTGGCTGGTGGGACTAGCAGGGGACACTCGGCATGCTCGGTGCAGGGGAGCCCCTAGTCCCAGCCACCCACCCCCCACCCCAGGGCTCCGCCGTCCCTGGACAAAACAGCCCGGCTCTCGGTTTCTACACCGCCTCCCTCCAGAACACGAGACCCCGCGCCAAGCAGCCTGAAAGTTACGATGGTTAATAATGATGACAGTAAAATAAAAGCTTCTCTTTTCTTGACTTTTTAAATTTATTTTTATTTTTATTTATTTTTTTATTTTATTTAAATCCAAGTCAGCTAACATATAGGGTAATGACGTTCTCAGGAATAGAATTCAGTGGTTCATCACTTGGTTACGACATCCAGTGCTCATGCCAAAAAGTGTCCTCACAGCACATCGCCTGTTTAGCCACCCCCCGTCTCCCCTCCAGCAGCCCTGTCTGTTCTCTGTAGTTAAAAGTCTGTTATGGGGGCGCCTGGGGGGCTCAGTCGGTTAAGCGGCCGACTTCGGCTCAGGTCATGATCTCAAGGTCTGTGAGTTCGAGCCCCACGTCGGGCTCTGTGCAGACAGCTCAGAGCCTGGAGCCTGCTTCAGATTCTGTGTCTCCCTCTCTCTCTCCCTTCCTCCTCCTCGCGCTCTGTCTCTATGTCTCAAAAATAAATAAACATTTAAAAAAATTAAAAAAAAAGTCTGTTATGGTTTGTCTCCTTCTCTGTTTTTACCTTCCTTCCCTCTCCCTGTGTTTATCTGTTGTGTTCCTTAAATTCCACGTCTGAGCAAATTTGTATGACATCTGTCTTTCTCCGACTGATTTATTTCGGTTAGCATGACACACTCTAGTTCCATCCACGCTGTTGCAAATGGCAAGATTCCACTCTTTTTCATTGCTGAGTAGTATTCCCTTGTGTCCGTATACACCACATCTTCTTAATCTATTCATCAGTGAATGGACTTTGGGGCTCTTTCCTTTTTTAAAAAAGCTTCTCTTGATACAAGAGGGGAGAGGGGAAAGGTCGGGACCGAGGAGAAAACCATCTCCCTGCACTTTGTGTGAAAGTCAAGTGAAGGTGGCAGCACCTGATAAAGACCGTGGGAACAACACGGAAACAAAGCGGCGGCGGCCAGAACTGCGTCTCTGACAGTTTCTGGAAGCCGCAGGATGCTCGCGGGATTGGAGGAGGGGCTAGCACTGATCGCCAGCCCGGGTCTCAGACACTCTGTATGGGAGGGAGTGTGTGTCCACCTGCCTCTGAGTCTGGGCGGGCTGTCTCTCTGGCTCACGGAGGGAGTGCCCACTCCGCCTGCTCCCCGACACAGAGCTGCCAGGACATGGACTCAGGGGACCCGCGTCTCCCCCCAGAACACCCTTCCCAGAGCCCGGAGAGCAGGGAGACCCTCGGCTCCGGGCGACAGCCGCCCCCACACCAGCCGCAGTCCCTCCGGGACCAGGATCCCCAAACTCTCCTCCACCCACGGCGCCTGAGGCCACCACCTCACCGCTGCGTGTTACCCCCCACATCTCTGCGTCCACATTAAAATTTTTCCATCCTATTTAAACCGTTGCAGAATACGTCATTTCGGGTGAATTATAAATGTTAGCATCTTAAAATAAAACTGTCACGTTGCTCTTTCCACTGATCAGATTCCCATTATCATCCCTTTAAAAACCCAGGAGCAATCTCGCAACGTAAGCGTGACACTGAGGAGACACCCATGCTCGCGTGTCCCATGTGGGCGACCTCAGACTCTAACGGCGCTGCCGCACGGACACCCTCCTCTATTTAACACCACTCAATTTTTTTAACTCCTGGGAAAGGCTGCTTGTCTTCCCTTTCTTTAACTTCCGTTTTGCTTATATTTATAGCCCTCAATTCGTCCACTCCTGTGTTACCATCAAGTCTTTTCTTCTTTGCGATGAAATTTTATATAAAACTGAAATTGTATTTTCTTATGGACGCTCTGGGTCATCTTACCTCTTAGATCGAGTTGTCATCAGAAAGATTTGTTAAGAACTGAGCAGAACAAGAAGCATATGCTTGTACGCTTCGAAGTCGCTCAGCACAGAAATAAATTGTCGTCGGAGACGAATCTTTAAAGAATATGGACCCGGAAAACAAACGACCCAGTGAGGAAATGGGCGGAAGATATGAATAGACACTTCTCCAAAGAGGACATTCAGATGGCCAACAGACACATGAAACGATGCTCAATGTCACTCATCATCAGGGAAATACAAATCAAAACCACACTGAGATACCACCTCACACCAGTCAGAGTGGCTAAAATGAACAAATCAGGAAACTATAGATGCTGGCGAGGATGTGGAGAAGCAGGCACCCTCCTACACTGTTGGTGGGAATGCAAACTGGTGCAGCCACTCTGGAAAACGGTGTGGAGGTTCCTCAAAAAAATGAAAATAGAGCTACCCTATGACCCAGCAATAGCCCTGCTAGGAATCTACCCAAGAGACACAGGAGTGCTGACGCATAGGAGCACGTGTACCCCAACGTTCATAGCAGCACTTTCGACAATAGCCAAATCATGGAAAGAGACCAAGTGCCCATCAACTGACGAATGGATAAAGAAGTTATGGTACATATATACAATGGACTACTACGTGGCAATGAGAAAAAATGAAATCTGGCCATGTGTAGCAACGTGGATGGAACTGGAGGGTATTATGCTGAGTGAAATAAGTCAGTCAGAGAAAGACAGATGCCATATGTTTCCACGCATAGGTGGATTTTGAGAGATTTGCAGAAAACCAGGGGGAGGGGAAGAGAGGAAAAGAAAAAAGACACAGAGAGGGAGGGAGACAAAACATAAGAGACTCTCAAAGACTAAGAACAAACAGAGGGGTGAGGGGAGTGTGGGAGAGGGGAGAGGGGGTGACAGCCACAGAGGAGGGCACTTGTTGGGATGAGCGCTGGGTGTTATATGGAAACCAATGTGTCAATAAATTATTTTAAAAAAAATAAAAAAGGGGTGCCTGGTGGCTCGGTAGGTTGAGCGTCCGACTTCAGTTCAGGTCATGATCTCACGGTCTGTGAGTTCGAGCCCCGCGTTGGGCTCTGTGCTGACGGCTCAGAGCCTGGAGCCTGCTTCAGATTCTGTGTCTCCCTCTCTGTCTGTGCCCCTCCCCGCTCATGCTCTGTCTCTCTCTGTCTCAAAAATAAATAAACATTAAAAAAATAAAAAATAAAAAAATAATATGGATGTTCACTGATAATATTACTTATTTCCGGAATTAAATAGGTTTCAGATGTGTTCCTTTGTTGTGATCGCTGACGACACACGCAAATAGATGCGAATGGAAGAAATGTTGGTATTCGATTGCAGCCAGTTCTCTAAAACCCGGGATTATAGATTGAAACATGTATAATGAGCTTTCATCAAAAATTATTCTCGATAATCGCCTGAAAAGACAACTAATTCCTCCATCGGATCTGATGAACACACAGCCGTGGGCACCGCCAGACTGTGGAGCGAGTCTTCCTACCCACTTCCCTTCCCAACTTTGAGCTCTTGTTTGGGGCCCCGGAGGCCTGAGGAGGAAGCAAAGGCCAGTTCCAGAGGGTGGGACGCGCCTTCCTTTGGAGGAGTGGGAGAGGGTGGCCAGGGAGGAAGAGAAAGGCGGGCGGCAGGCAGGGCTCAGCCGCATCGAGTCTACGAAAAGTTCACGTGGAAGCGGAGTCAGGGATGCACGTCTTCACGCTCACCTGGGCTGTGTTCCCCTGGAATCTGTCTTCCTCGGGGGGTTCACAACCTTCCCTCCAGGTTCCCGGGAATGACCTCAAGGCACTCAGCTTTTCCATCTTCACTTTGGCAAGAGGAACAGTGAGCTCAGGAGGAAGGTTCGGCCACGCCAGCCTGCTGGGATAGAAGCTGTCAGCACCACACACTTCGGGACGTCAGCTGACGCTGCACACGAGCGACCCCGGCGACGCCTGGATCCGCCACAGCTGTGTGACTGAGGGAACAGTGCCAAGGGACTCCCACGGAGGACGCCCGGCCTCCACTCCACGGACACGAGGAAGGTCCGAGGGAGCATTTAGGCATTTCCAGCAGGTGCATAAACACGTGAGTTGTGGTTGTTCGGCTGTAAGCACAGGTCTGACTAAAGATCTCTCGTCCCTGGTGAAATCCATTTCAGACATAATAAAGGTATCGGCTTAAAGAAAACACTGCAGGGGCGCCGGGGGGCTTAAGCCTCGACTCTTGATTTCGGCTCAAGTCATGATCTCCTGGTTGCTGAGATCAAGTCCCACGTCAGGCTCCGCCCTGACAGCACAGATCCTGCTTGGGATTCGCTCTCCCTCTCTCTCTGCCCCTCCTCCGCTTACCACGCCCCCACCCCCGTCAGAATAAATAAATAAACTTTAAAGAAAATTCTGTTAACGCTTGTGTAACTTTCCAACAGGGAAAATACACGCAGTGAAGTTTTCCGCTGTCCATTTCTTTCAGACTCTCAGACGTGGGCGTACATTTCCGTAGACGATGACAAGTAGAAAAGACATGGAGTCCAGAATCTTCTCCAGAAAAGAATGCAATGCCCCCTATTGCAGTCCGAGAAGGTGCCCACCGTCCAGGAGAGCGGTGGCCACGCGGCACCGGTAGCGAGAAGACACGAGCAGGGAAAGTCCGTATGCACGGCTTCAGGGACGCCGACTCAGCGTTGGGGGAGGAGACTCTTTTTATCTTGCTCTTTAAACTTATCCATTTGGGGGTAATTTTAAGTTTACAGAAAAGTCGCAAAGATAGCTCGGGGAGTTCCCACACACCCCTTGCATCGCTAGGATACATTTGCCAAAAGTAAGAAATCACCGCTGTGGACACGCTATTAGCTAAGTGCAGACCTCAGGTGCGTTTCAGACGATTCCCGCCAACATCCTGTCTCGGGTCCAGGACACCTGTCCCATTGAGCACCTGCCTCTCCTTAGGCTCTGCTAACCCAAGACAGCTTCTCCGACTTTGGTTTTCGTGACTTCGGCCCTCTCAGGAATACTGGTCAGGTATTTTGCAGAATGTCTTTCAATTTGACTTTGACTGAGGTCTTGCCATGATGAGCCTGGGGTTGTGGGTTTGAGGGGAAAGATGGTGGAGGTGAGGGGACCCCACTGCCCACACCCAGGCTTTGGTAACGTCCACGTGACACACCAGGGGGCATCAGCCTCTCTCACCTGGCTCAGGGGTGTCTCCAGCTGTCCCCACAATCGAGATCCCCTCCTGGACCCACCGTCTGGAGGGCAGTCACAAAGTCCTGGGCACCTTCGAGGGGGAGCACTGTGGGAGGGAAGGGTGTTTACATACCTTATTTGGAATTTCTCTGTAAAGATTTGCCTCTCCTTTTTTTCTCTAATTATGAACCGTTTTCTAGCTAAGAAAGTCCCTGTATTTCATAGGTTCGTGAAGTCAGCCAGTCTCCTCTAACTGTGTACTTAGAAAAACTTAGAAAAGCCTAACTCTTGACAGTGGTTGAAGCGGTGACTTGTCACACGGCAGCTCCGTTCGCACGCCCCCTTCTCCGTGTTCTCCTCGCACAGACACACCCACGGCATTCACGCACCCTCTTCCTGACGGAAAAGACGCATCGGCCTCGCTTAGAGTGAATGTGACCGATTATGTATTTTCGGGGTGTGTGTGTGTGGTTTTTTGTTTTGTTTCGCTTTTCTTTTTGGCCCGGTGACGCTCGCTTTAATTTGCCATCCCGGCCCCGAAAGGTGGCAACTCACTCACCTCCGGTGAACTCTCGCCCGGAGCACGTCAGCCCAAAATGGAAGGAAGGTCGTTGGGACTTTATTTCACACCTCGAGGGTTTTGCTAAACGCTCGCATTTTGTTTAGAGGTTGACGCGGCCGCACAGCCTCCTGGCCGAGTGCCGCGCTTTGCAGAAGGCTCTCTGGGAGGTGTAAATGAAGCATAAGTGTTAGAATCGCGGATCCTGGTTCGGGTGATATTTTAAACAATTACAGATGGTGTGGGGCTGACTGTAATTGACAGCGGTATCAGCCCCAGAAAAACCCTGACAGGCTTCCTCGCGCGATGATTAATTACCGCGAGCTGTCTCTGGGCATTCCAATTTCCTCTCGCGCAGCTCATAGCGCGAGTAAAATCTGTAGCTCTTATTACACCACACAGCACAGGAAATGTCTTTTCATTGCTCGACCCGAGGACCGCTCGGGGCCGGGGGAGCTGCTCTGGCAGGTCGGGTCCGGAGAGGACTGGGCACAGGAAGCCCAGGGGGGAGGCACACACCGGGGGCGCCCCTCTTTATTTCCACATTGACAGTGACTTTCCAATTAAGCAGGACGGTGTCCGCCAAACGGACTGGCTCTATCTCCGAAGGGTCGCCCACCACAGCGACGTCTTCGAGGCGAACACGGGGTCCATCTCAGCTGGCGGCGTGGGCGCGGAGCTGTGGATGACACAGCGGCACGGGGACTCCTACCTCGAGGCCCAGGGGACACCCAGCCTTCCATCCTACACACCCTTCCATCCAAACGATTGCTGTTTTCACCCCCTTGCCACGAGGGCCGGGCGCGTCTCCGCCTGTTCGTGATCAGGCGTCGGGCCAGGGCCCCGGCGGGGTCTCCAGGAGCCGTGCCTGCAGGTCAGCTGCAACCAGGCCGGCAGAGGGGCCAGCAGGCTCTCGGCCCGGTGAACGTTGACGCGATGACTTGAGCCTCGGCCTTCAGGCAGGTGCTCCTTACAACGCCGAGAACGTTTTGATGAGTGTAGCTTCCAAGGCAAGCGTCTTTGCCACATGGGACCAGACGCCTCCCGAGTGATGGGGACGCAGGCAGAGAAGAGGGTGAGCAGGAGCCCTGCGGACACAGCCCTTCCAAGGGCCTGGCTCGCCGGCGGGACGTGAGGAATGCGGACAGCCAACAAACCGGTTTCGCCATAGCAGTCGAGACGGGGAATCCCTGGGGACAGTGGAAGCCAAGTGGGAAAGAGACCGAGCTTGTCTCCCGGCCGCGTTTGGGGTCTGGGATGTCCTGCGTTGGGGGCTTTCTCCTCCTTCCTTCCCTCTGGACCAGGCGGCATCCTGGGCGCCGCACACTCCTCCCTGTCATCGACAGGCGCCTGCAGTGCTCCCCGGATTGCTCTCCTGCACTCTGCTCCTGCACAAGGGGCCGGGGAGAAAGGCGAGGCTCTCGCATCGGGCTCCAGGGCGGTGCACACTCTGGCGCGGGGTCCGGGCCCAGCAGCAGAGCCCGCAGGCCGTACACTCCCCACGCCAAGCGGCGCATCTGCGGAGCCGAGATCCCGGGGCAGGTGCCCCGAGGGTGATGGGCTGCCAGCCCAGCATCGCAGTGAGCTTTCTCACCCGGGCTGGGCAGAGACTCGCAAGGAAGCTGCTTTGGGAGGCTCTACACCGACCGGCCCAGGGCACAGCCCGTCTACATCTGGCTTCTCCCAGCACTGTCGGCCTGTGCCAAAATCCAGCCCCATGCGTCGGGTGAGGACTCGGCCACAGGACCCCCATCCGGGACCGTCCGTAAGGGATGGTCAGCAGGACGGCTGCTCAGGTACCCAGGACATGAGGCTCCGCACGCCCAGACTGATGGGACGGAGGGCCGTCCTGTAAGATCAGTGCCCTCACGTGTCAGGGAGGACATCCGACCAAAGTAACGTGGCCCACGATGTCCTCCAAATATCCAAAAATAGGAGAATAAAGATATCCAACCTCACTTCTCGGGGAAACACAAATTTTAATCAGGTTCACAAAAATGCAGTAGACCTGAGCAGCGCGGACGTGGGCACTGCAGGGAGGAACAGGGGCGGGGGGCAGGGCCGGCACATGGCTGGACCCCCAGGGAAGGCGCGAGGGGCTGAGGGCGCGCAGGCCCCCCGGAGCCAGCCAGGGACGGCCGGGGGCTCCGGCTCCCGCTCGGCTCAGAGCAAGGACTTGGGCTCGTCCACGGGGCTGGAGCAGTAATGCAAGGTGACACGCATGTGCAGGCCCCGGTGATGTCCAGCGGACACAGCCCCCCTCAGTCTAGACTGCCGGAGACACTGGGGAGTCTACACTTGTATTATTTTGAGGAAACACACTCCGTCGTGAAGAAAGTCTTTTTTGATCAAATTCGGATGTCAAATTCTCCATGGCTCTTTGGTTTTGAACAGCGAGAGTCCTGTTTCCCTTCCCTGACAATTAGCATGCAGACTTTCACATCAGGGCCCCAAGTGTCCCCCGGCAGCTGCTGGACGCCACCGCGGGCAGGAAACCTGCAGCTGCGGGCTGGTCGGAGCCCGGAGCCCGGCCTGCGCGGCGGCGCGCCGCACGGCTCCTCCGCCACCTCCCGTCTCGGAGACGCGCCTGTGTCCCCGAGACTCTCTCTGGGATGAAGGTCATGTCAGGCCCGCCGGGCCACCTCGTCAGGAAGCTGACATGAACGCCCGCCCCACCCCCCCCCGGGCCTCTGGCAAGAAGCATTCCACAGCACTGAAAAGAAAACAGGCACTTTCTTGGCCCGCCTCCCGCTCCCACACCATCCAGGAGGACCGGATTTGACCGAATCTTGTGATTTTCATCTGGTTTTGCAGCTTACTTTTATTGTCCTTAAGTGAGGTGGGGAAAGGAAACTCACGTTAATGGGTTGCAGATTGCAGACCCCCAGTCCCACTCGGTAGCCCCCGCATGCGTGTGAGGCCGCACGCGCGTGAGGGAAGCTGGGGGCAGAGAAGCTGAGTTACACACGCAGGGCCACTGTCTACACCCCCCGCATGAGAAAGGGCAATCCCAAGCCAGCCTGGAAACCTGGCTCCTGGGCTTCTTCCACCCTAAAGCCCTGGCCCGTGCGTGCCCCTTCTGTTCCGGATGTTTCCTGGCGTGGGAACCACTGTCTAGCTGACCAAGGGTCCTCAGCAAGTGTTGCTGGAATGAAAGACAACTCTCACTCACACGAGCTGGAAATGTTCGGTGCCTCAGGTCACTCAACAAACCAGGGAGAAAGTGAGCGTGTAGACCGTGCGACACCCTGCGAGTTAACACTGTCAACGCACAGCAGACGCCCTCCTAGAATAGACAAGCCACATACACACACAACCCACGAGAAGAGACATCGGCCTCGACGGAACAAATAACGGAATTGCCGTCCGCTAGAAACCGAACTGAAATTCTGGTACACGGAGAGCATTTTCCGCCTGTTGGGTTGGCAGAGGTTTAAGAAGCAACCTTATCCGCTATGGCAAACGGACCGGAAAGGGAGCGCACACACGCACTTGGCGAGGACACGTGCTGGTACAAGCTCTCCGGAGAGAAATTTGGCGACACTTTTTCCAAAACCTTAAAATTTGCAAACCCACCAATAACTCCATTTCTAAGAACTTACCCCCCCCCAAATCGCTGGACACACATGCGAAGTGTCATCTCAGCCATGTTGGTAATAGTGACAAGTTAGGAATAGCTTTGATATCCAGAAATAGGTATTTGGCTGAATAAAGTATGCTATGGCCTGGTAACGGAATCCCGTGTCTTCAAAAACAAAGACGAAGATCTTTACTTAGGGACGTGGAGACCTGCTCGTGGCATATTGGTGTATTAAGAGCTACGAAATAGCATGATGACATTGTAATAAAATGCGGAAGTATAGGCAGAAGCAGAACGGAGGGTCCGAAGGAAACGTGGTGTGGTTTGGGGCTGGCCGAGGTCATCTGCAGGTTTTAGGATCAAGGGCATTTCTTTTTGTATATGTTTCTGTGTTTGCTCGTGTTTTCCATTGATAATCACTTTAGTAATTAGGAAACACAGTTACTTCAATTTTACAAAATGCGCTGCCGACCTGTGGTTCGTGAGCACTTGACAAAGGCCGGGAGTGCTGTCTCCTGGTGAACGCGGCGGCTTCTTTCCACTGTTCTAGAGAGCTATTTGCGGTAATGCCCTGGCATCTCCTTCTTTAATTATGAAGGATTTTTAAGCATCCAGGCTCTTTGGATTCCCATAACCTTATGCAATATCTCACTTTGGGCAACTATTTATGGATACAAACCATTTTTATTCTGGCTTTCTTCACGTTTTTGCTTTTTTCTACAAGGTGGAACGTGGAACGTATTTTATCTTTCTTTTAACTAATAATAATAAATTCTATTTTATGGTAATAAGTCTTTTTTGAGTGGCGCATCCTTAAAAAGCCACCAAATGTTTCTATAAATATCTAAAATTCTTCATTTCCCTTCTGAAAAATCTCTTTATAAAGGTTTTCAATCACTGGTCGTTTTAAGCTTTAGAAGGTCGGCATACATGAAGTGTTACCTGACTCTAATATATTAGCCTCCTTTTTCCTCATTAGTATGTTTTTCTAAGAAACACGCAGGGGGCGGCGTCCAAATGTTACGGACTTTAACAAATAAAAATTTGCATTTCGCCAGTGTTTCAATGGATGGTCTTCTGGTGTTGCAGAGCCCAGGCTAGCGTTCCCTGTTGTGTTCAGTGCCCACGCCTGTTACTGGCTGAACTGTCTCCCTTCAAATTTGATGTGCTGAAATCCTAATTCCCAGTACCTCAGAAGGTGACCTTGGTTGGAGATGGAATGCTTATGAAGGTCATCATGCTGAAGGGAGGCCATCAAGCCATGCCTGGTCCAATTGGACGAGGTCTATCCGAAGAGGAAACAGATAAAGAGACACCAGAGTTGGGTGTGCACGTAGGAAGGGCCCTGTGGAGTCACAGGGAGAAGACGGCTGTCTGCACGTCCCAGAGGGAGGCCTCCGAAGAAACCGATGCTGTCAGCACCTTGATCCTGGACTTCTGGCCTTCAGAACTTCGAGAACAGAAACTTCAGTCCTTTGAGCCCCCAGCTCATGGCCTTTGTTACGGCGGCCAGAGCAGAAAATATGCTGGCCTTTCATGTTCTTGAAGTATCTGAAGCACCCTAGCTCATTTCCTGCAGAATAACTGGGGTACCTAGTGTTGTCTCAGAGTCGGAATGATGTTGTCACTTTTGGCAAGAGCACCATGGAAACGAGGCCTGGTCGTCTTCAGACCGCGTCACCAGCACCTGGACATCTGCCTGGCGCCTCTCGGCTTCAGCGGCTGGCGTGGCCCCGCTGTTACCATCCTGGCTTTGCTACGACGGTCCTGTCAGGTGTTCACGGTAGAGGACGCTGGGCGAGAGGCCAACAGGACCCTCTGAACTATTTGTGAACTTTCTGTAAGTCTAATATTAATTCAAGATAACGAGTAAAAACAAAACAGTAGAAATCTGTTTATCGGAGAGCTCATCGGTTCATGGGAATTTTCCAAAAAGCTCGAAAATTCATTCAAAAACACCTCTCGAGACAAATATCTCCAAATCCAGGCACCATGATGGACGGATGGACAGGGCTAGAGGGCATTCTAGAACAGAGAAGGGGCCGGTGAGCGAGCCGTTGGTGGATGGAAGGGCAGGAGACACTTGGGATGACTGGTCTCTGCTCTTCTGCAGTTAGCGACCTGAGACCGAACGGTCACAAAGTGAAGGGAGCCATGGAAGAGAGACGCTGCCGAACTAAAGACTCGGTGTCAGGTCAGGTGTCGGGTCGGGCGGAGGGGCTGCAGACAGGTGCCTCCAGGATGCCTCCTGGGCATGCGTGACGCCAAGTAAATCCAGCACGAGGGACTGAGCTGGACTTCCGTTGCCCTTTTGCTATTTAACTCTCAGGAACAGAAGACAAAACAAAATGGAACACAAAACACAAAAAAGGCCAAAGCAGCAGTAGCCACACTCCGGAGCCGTGTGGACCCCAGACTCCCAGAATGACCAGAGCGGCAGAGACGGGCCGGCCGGTGCACAGGTTCAAACACCGACGGAGGTGACGATTTGGTCTCCACCCCCCTTCCCCAGGTTGAGCATTTGACTGGGATGGTCGCCCTCAAGAGGCAGAGACTCGAGGCTCCAAGAAAAGACCCAGGCCAGTCTGCATCTCTCCCTCCAGACAGAACTTTTTAAAAGCAGAGAACACGTCACCCCCGCAATGGTGATCAGCCAATTTCGAGTTTTGTTTAACTACTTTGTTATTCAATTATTTTCTTTGCTTTTCTAATGAAGGAGAAGAGCAGTTCATATCGCTGCAATGATCTTGACCGCAGAAAGGCATTAAATATATATGGGAAGCCGGGGGCGGAAGGAAAGGACACTGACAGCCGTTGTCGGTGGCCAGCGCCGGGCACTCTGTTGACTCGGGTGGAGGACAGAAGGCAGCAGGCTCCTTGTCTGACGTCTCCACGTTGTCATCTCTTACTTACAGATTTTCTTTTCAATTATTCATAATACTGCCCATGACTTACCCGCTGCCAAAGTTGTCCTCATAATCCAGGGACCATGAGAATACACATGAGGCTGATGGCAGAAGCCTCATCCATTTGGGGACAGAGTGCAAAGTATTTTCAAAGAGGCCTCCATTTGGCTCAACCCGCATACTTTTGACATCCCCCCTTTGGGTACCTCACTTTTCCTGATCCCCACATACCCTAAGCCTCAACTGAACAATAGCTACAGCTTTGGCTGGAATTGAGAATCAGATCGGTCCTAGGTCTCTCATTTATAAGAGACAGAATGACAAAAATTACCGAAAAATAAATAAAAAATGTGTAGCCGTCACAATTCTGGGAGGGAGAGAAAAAACAACCTATGTGGGTTATAAAAGCTATTATTTGATTAGAAATTTTCCTGACAAGACTCAACCCACGGTGTTTCTGGCTATTAGCTGCCCATCCGGGTAAATTTGATTTCCCAGAGATCATGCAGAAAGTGAGACCAGGTTCTAAATATGTACTCAAACGATGACATCATATGTTGTCTTAAATTTTCAGCTCTCTCTCAAATCGCTGTTTGAAATATTACAGCATAAGGTAGATTTAATTTCCACAAATTCCAAGCCTAGTAACGACGGACAGATAGACAACATGGTGGCGCTTTAGCGTTCTCAGCAACACGCTGAAACCGATGGAACAGCAGAAACGCAGTGAAATGGAAATCTCCCAGATACTTCCAATGACACCTTGACAGCTAAGTCTTTCAGCACTTCCTCCGTTTCGGGCACTCGGCTAGATGATTTTTATATACGAGCTCATCTCTTTGAATGTTTACAATGGCTCTGAAATTTATTATTTCCATCCGCAAAGCTCATGCTTTTAAATGCAGGTAAAGTGGGAATTTCATCTCCCTAGTGGCTGCGTCCCCACGGGTGTGGCTCTCTGTTCCTTCTCCCCACCCGGGACTTGCTACCCACCCGGGACTTTCTCATCCTCGAGAGAAGGAGACCTGGTCAACTGAGGGGCTTAGGTTCTGCCGAGCCGCATTCTGCTAGGTGCCTTCCCTCCTCCTCCTCTCGGAACTGCAGGGTAATTGATGCTCCGTCCCTGCCACCTGGTCTGGGATCTCACCACACATGCAGTTCATGGTGAGTCTGTCTCTTTTCAGGAAGAAGCCTTGGTAAACCCTTTCGGTTGTCTATCCAACACCCCTTGTCTCATCACCTTCACCAGAAATACAAGCGGCATTTCTTTTGCTTGCATCCCCTTTCTTATTTCTTAACTGGTTTGAGAGCAGACGAGAAAAGGATGGGTGTTTGTGCATCAACCCGTTAGGACGCCCACAGACAGCTGTCCTGCATTACGGGCCAGTGGACGGGCTGGAGCAGCTGACAGCGACAGCTCCCGAAAGGGTCAGAGCATGAAGGCCCAGAGCTGATATAATCTACTCATGATTCCCTGATTACATCCCTCAAGAAGTCTCCAGAAATCTGATCGAATCATCCCCACCATCTCTGATGATACCTGAATGTCTCTTCTCCGTAAATTCCAGAGTCTGGGGGAGTGTAGGGGAACCAACTCAATTTTCTGCCTTCACTCAGGACTGCCCCTAAATCAGACGAGCAGATATATTGGTGGAGACCTCAGACAGGGGAGCCCCAGCCAGGGTCTCCCCCTGAGTCGGCAGAGCAGGAAAACTACCAGGCCTTGCAGTGTCCTCAGGTGCCACTTAGTCTGTTAAGTGGGAAGCTAGTTACCTTTCCAGGGGTCCCTGTGGGCGAGTCCTGGCCCAAGGCCCTTCTTACTAGCGTGGAGCTCTGCTCAGCAAACGTGCAATCACGGGGCAAGAGCTGCTGAGAACATGTCCAGACCTCAAGGTGAGTTTGCAGCCACTGGGGGCTGGTATCAGCCCTTCCCTGTTAATGGCCCATCTCTCCTGATGAAAGTGTATCGGTCTCCACAGACCCCATACTGCAACCTCCTTTTTGTCACAGCTCTGCCATGAACATTAAGAAACCTAATGCTACGTCTTGATCACCAACCAATTCAATGTCCAACCAAGTTTGTCATTCCCAAGAAAAGCCTGTATTCCGGGCCTGTGGTGTCCCATTTGGCCCCGATCAAACCAGCCTCTCCTGTGTCCCATTCTGACCACTATGCTTATGGGGTCCCCCGTCAACGGTAAAACCCTAGCCTGTGAGTGAAGATCCTTGCCGAGCATACCGTTTGCCCTAATTTCGGAAAGTCCACACGAGTCAGAAGTGATCCCATGTTCACTCATCCTGGTTTCAATAGCCGGTCGGCAATCTTGGCATCGTCTCCGTCAACAATGCCTAAAAGACTACGTTATTCTAAGAAAACAATCTTCCCCCCAAATCTAGCAGCTTCAATGTAATTTCGATACCATGAGGCCGCAATTGTGCCCTGTTTTCCAGGCCAGGCTGCTCCTCGGATGAAACCCCAGGAATACAGCTTGGTCTCTGGCGGGGAAGGAGGTCTTGAAGCCCTCGCTCACACCTCTGTCTCTGAGCCCCAAAGAGCTCTGTCCCCTGCCCCCTGCAACTTTCATTTCTGTGTTCTGTTTGGTTAGCATGGGGCACACTCATTACATAAGCACACGATCGTTAACCTTGGGCCAGTGTGGGGTTATTTTGTATTTTAAATCCTTTACTTGCCCGGTAGCCAGGCTAGGATCCCGATCTCCTTCTACGGCTAACCCTTCAAGCCCACGTAGTGTTCTCTCATAGCCTTGACACCCTGGTAGAGATTCCACTACCTGCCAGTTTCGTCTGTGCTCAGCTAGCTTGCTGAGGAGAGGCATCGGGTAACCCTGAGTCTCCCGGGGTTGTAACCCAACATCTGAGTTGAATTCTCCACATGCGTAGTGGTAATGGACACGATGCCCCATGCCTTCTGCAACGGAAACCAGTGGGGATGTCTCCTCCCCCTGCTCCCTGGAAGCCAGTGGTTTGGCATGTGACCCTCCCACCCAAGCACTAGTATTTTTAAGAAAGATCTCACACACTGCTTGGCACACTGGGGCTTCTCCGCTGGGACTAAGGGAAGGCCAGCCTCAGGCTTTCACGTCGGTAGCTCCTGGTCCTCAGCCCTTCTGCCCTGCTCGTGTTTCTCTGCAACCTGACACTGCCTCGGGGCCACCCGTCTCCTCCCTCTGTGTTCCTTCCTTGCCTGAGCTAGCAAGAGTTGACCACAAATCCTGGGCGAGAATCACATGACTGCACTGAAGTCAACGGAGACCCAGTCTGGCTCCCCGTTTCCGTATCGTTCCACGTCTCACCACACAGGGGGGAGTACCCAGTGTGGAAAAGCCCGTGAGTCGAAATAGACCACGAGTCTGCACCGTTGACTGTAAATATTGGATACGATCGACATGGCGGACTCTGCAGGACGGCCGTGCCACTTTTCCCACGTTTATCGTCACTTACGAAGGTCTCTGTTAACAAATAAAAAGAAATGCTTACATTACTTTTCATGAACGTTTACTTGACTGCTGCTCCTTCTATCTCGATGTCGGATGGGGATGTTCATTTTTAAACTCAAAGGCATCTTGTTGAACAACATTACCCTCATTTTCCAATGACTGCTTCTTTAGACCCAATGTCTCCCCCTCCTGTGACTTTGGATGAGGAAATTCACTATATATGCCTCTGAGGCTCCTACTCGGAAACTGTAGGATTTTTTCCCCACATTTGTATATGAGGGCTATGCCACCTTTTGTCTTAAAGTTGTTTTAAAGCCTTCCTAAATCACAACGATACTGGACACAAGCGACTATTACGTGGGGAGCTGTGAGCCACCCACTGTTCATCTTACTTATCCAATGAGATGCCGACGCCCGCTGCCCGCTGCCAGGGGCCTTATAACTTTCTTCCTCTTCTCAGGTCAGGACCGGTAGCCACTTGCCTGCAGGAGACGGGGCACTTCCAATCCCGGGCTCTGAGCCCACTGTCGGAGGAAGGCTGACTTCTGCATTCCGGAGTCTGCCCCCCGAGCCTGCTGCGGAGTGTTCCGACACCAGGACGGGAGCTCATTTTCAAGCCGTCTGCCCACAGGAACTTGGAATAGGTTTCCTGGTGGGGTCTTTCTTCACGGGGGGCTCCTGTGGGAGCCCGCTGGGAAGGATTCCATCATGCTAACAGGTGCTGGGATTTTTAGATTGCAGACTCCCAGGTTGTAAGAAAATATGCACGATTGACCTCGAGCTCTTATGCCGTGGAGTAAACGCACAGAGAGGCTGGGAGTCAGCCTGGTGACGGCAAAAAGCAGCCAAGGGTCTTTCTAGTCCACGGATTTTATTTCATGACCCACGTGGTGCATTCCAAGACGGCCGTGTCTGATTTTTATGTCTCGAAGAAATAAACACGCTCAGGGGCATAGACTTTTAACTTGCTACCTATTTTTATGGAAAATTGATCGCTAAATTTACTTGGAAATGAAATCTTTGGCAAGCGGGGAAATGTGGGAGACATTTCCTTAGCTTGTCCATCCTCGAGTCCCACGGCTCTCACCTCTGTCCCCGCAGGGGTGATGCCCCCACGACAGATCCCGCAGAGAACCCTCTGCAGAGGCCGACAGCAGCCCCACGCTCAGCCTCCCACCGGGAATCACCGAATTATAATTACTCCCCCCCCCATTATATCGGTTTATCATATTAAACCTTGGAATGTCTATCTGAGATCCCGAATATGCCCATGGTTGACGAGGTCAGAGAGACAAACGGAAGGTGAAATGACTAACACAGTTGTTTATCGTCGACAGCCAATGACTTTCAGGAAACAGCATTCTAGGCTTCTGAAAGGAGAGGTTTTACTCTAACCAGCGCGTGGCTGACCAGACAATACAGATGTACTTGCCCGGTGTTCCTGCCTTTATGGGGTCCTCTGTCCATCATCGATGGCGGGCGGACCTTTCTCCGGAAGATCACGCCCCTAGTGGGCAGTTTGGGAAACTGCAGATCTCTATCTCCTCAAATCGCACACCCACCGCCCCTCCCCTCCCTCAAAGGGGGCTCACATACGAGCCGTGCTGTTATTCTCTGTCTTTAACTGTGTGCAGCTTCATGAACTCCGCCTCCACTAAATTCTTGACCTGCCATCCCCCACTTCCTTATTCGCTCCCGTGCTTTTAGGCACCTACGGCTCTTTCCCTCCCGTCTTAAGTGATGGAGCAGAGGGGGGGAGAGAGTCTAGGGGCAGCATCCCCTGTGTGGGCAGGAGCCCTCCCTCAGGAGTGCTGTAAGGATTGGATGAGAAAAGACAGCCAGGGAGCCCAGACTGGACCCCATCTCAGCGTAAAGATGTGGAGAGAGACGGAGAAATGGAGGTCCTACAGACAGGAGCTGCTCAGCAGCAGCAGAGGCGTCCTGAGCGGGAAAACATGGATTATAATGATCCGACGATGCGGGGAGGTAACCCAGATCCCGTGGCCATGGCTTCTCGGAGCTGGAGGACTCAGGAACCGTCTGGGCCAAACGACTCTTTAGTCCCGTTGAACAGCAAGTGGAAGAACAGGTCATCTGCAAGATGAGGGGACCCTGCGGGGACCCGCCTGAGACCTGCGAGAGGTTGACTCGGAGGTGACGTGCTTCCCACATCAAGCTGCCCCTGGAGCGGCTCAGACACGGCTTCACGGCGGTGCGGGGCATTCGCCGTCTGGGGTGAGGGGAGAGCGCAGTGTAGACACGGTGCGCCGTGTCCCAGGCAGGGGACGTCGTAACTCCTGAGCAGAATCTCCACAGTGCTCAGTCACGCGGCGTCCCCGTCCCGCCAGCCCTTTCCTCGTCGCTGAGCCCCCGGAACTGCAAAGGGCGGACACATTAGGTGCACCGTGATTCGCCGGAAGAGCTGGCACGGCTGAGTCGGAAAAGGAGCTCGGCTCCACGTCTCTGTGACTCGAGCTCTTGCCTCCGTCGCGGGCCCCTTTCCCTGCAACCAGCTGTCCCGCAGCCTTTCCCGGCCGGGCCCACGGGCGGTTCCAGGGGAGAGCCACCTCGATTTAGCGGTGGTGGAATCACGGAGGGGGTGAGGGTTGCCACCGGGCGGCCATCACACCACATCTGCCGTGAGAAAAGACTTTGCTGCACATTTCTCTGAGTCACCCGGAGAAACCCCATGGGCAGCAGCTAGAGAGTGTGTCCAGAGAGCGCTGCGTTCTTCTGAGGTTGATGGGGTTCAGAACCCGCCACCCCAAAATATGATGCCTCAGCGTACTGAGCATTTTGGGCAGAGGAATCTGGGGTGCACAGCCGGGCAGGAAGGACTATCTAGCCTTCCCCGATCTCCTGCCTTGAAGTAGGTGGCCTCCCTTGTGGGCGGTGCCCCAACTCCTGGAGGAAGGGGGTCCTCAGCTCCCAGATGGAGTGACCCCGAGAGAGGAATCGGAACACGCAGGCCTTGCTAAGTTGCCCCCCGTTTTTTTCTCTTAGCTCACCCCCTCCATCTCTGATCGCATTTTTCCGTGACCGCCCTTCGTCATCGAATCATGTTTGACTGTTTCTCCGGTCTTCCTCTTGCGAGGGCTCCTGTGTCGTGGAAAATTGATAGTAGATAAATCTGTATACTTTTTTTCTGTTCATCCGCCTTCGTTGGTTTAACTTTCAGGCGCAGCTGGGGCCCTAAGAAGGTTAGGGAAACCTTCTTCCTCCCGCTAAGGGTGATGGACACCAAATTGCCTTGACTTGGGGCAACCACGTTCGCCGAACATCCGCTGTAATTTCTTAAAAAAATTATTCATAAAAGCTTCGTAAATTAACATTTTATCACCAACCATCTAAGCACTTAGTAGGACAAGAGTCAGGGTGCAGGATTTGTCCCGTGTAGGATGCGTCCCAACCCCCCGGCTGCCGAGGCCGCCCCGTGGTCTCCGCGGCTGCCCTGTGGCCTCCACGGTGTCCCCGTGGCTGGTCCCCCTCTGTCGGAGGTCCTCGTGGGAGCGGCGTTTCGTGGGGTGTGGAGGGGCCAGGCGGGCCCTGTGAGTGCGCACGTGTGGGAGAACAGACTTGAGGAGGCCGGGGAGGCGAGAGGGGGTGGCAGGTCTGTGGCCGAGCGCAGAGAACCACCCCGTGGAAACAGCCGCCGGCCACCTTGCTTCCTGCGGTTCCTGTGTTTTGGACAGGTCTCCTCGGGGGCTCTTTTTAAGATAGCCTGGAATCCACATTTTAGTTTTAAAATTTCTCATTAAAAGAGAAGTGTAAGGACTCCCGGGGGGCCCAGTCGGTTGAACGTCCGGCTCTTGATTTCCGCTCGGGTCGTGATCTCATAGTTCGTGAGATCGAGCCCCGAGCGGGGCTTTTGTGCTGACCGTAAGGAACCTGCTTGAGATTCTCTCTCTCTCTCCACCCCTCCTCCACTCGAACGCACATGCTCTCTCTCTCTCAGAATAAATAGATAAATATTTTTAAAAAGTACACATAGCAGCAGCTCAATTTCGGAAGTTTGCTGAGCAGACTCCCAGAACCAGTCTGAGAACTCCACTATATTTTAACCTGGAATACCCTAAAATGGGCCATTCTTTGGAAGATTTGGAGTCCCTAAGCAGAAAACCCTGATAAATTAATGAACCGCTCAAAGGGAACTCCTCCCCACATTTGAAAGGAGCTGGAAGGCCCCATCATGGCCCCCGTGATCTGCGGTTCACGGAAAGACCCCACTTCATTCATAGTCCGGCTCCATCGTTGGGACCCCGCGCGCCCGCGGCTTCTCTCCTCAAAGGTGGAGCTGCAGGGACCAGAGAAGGTCTGTGGTTCAGGACGATGGGGAAGTACAGAGTTTTAGCGATGAGGGTTTAAGGAGAAGCACGAGTTCTACTTACTTCATGACTGTCCAGGCTCTGGGGCGGCTGTGTTCAGAGGGCTGTTCTCCAGAGGCTTCCCCTGAGAGGACACCCTGTCCCCGTGCTGCTGTGCCCCTGCTTCTTAGAGGTCACCCCACTCTTGGGTGCCTGCACCCTCTCCACCCCCATGAAGCTGCCTCAAACGCACGAGGACTGTCCCCAAGCAAACACTGTCGTGGAGATATCCAGCCAGGGGGTGGGGAGGCTTTCACGGACGGGTGCCTCGCACAACTTCAGTTACTCAGCGCCAACAGCCCCCTGCTTCAGACAGCCACCGGAAGCCTGAGAACGTTCTAGAACTAGTGGTGGAGAAGAGGACAGGAAGTCTGCTCGGCTGGCTGGCGCCCACGGGCTGCCAGTGGCGGGACGGGGAGCAGAGGAGAGTCACACCGAGCACCCGCAGCGGTAACCCCCCGGAGAGGAGAAGCCTGGAGGTGCGGGCTGGGGGGAGCAGGGTGCTCGCGGGGTCTGGGGAGGGAGACCGTCCGAGCGTCACAGTGAGGACCCCCCCTCTGCAGAAACAAGCACCAGCCAGGGGGCCTGAGGCCGCAGACAGACACTTGTTCACGTCTGGCCCCCGAGCGAAGGAGGCGTGGGGACACTTGCTCACGTGACCTCCCCCAGTCAGAGTCTCCCCGCCACAGGCCACGGCGGGCTTGACGGCACAGTCGAAGGAGTCTGTGGCTGCCGTGGGAAAGGACTGCAAACACGTAACTCATTTCAACTTGCTCCTACAATGTGTTCGAATCCGGGGGTGACTGGGGTAGCGTGATGCTTCGAGTTTCCACCCTCGTGGTTTCCCTAGCCCAGACACCCTGGAGTACGGTGCTGAGGCTCGACTCGGGCAGGCAGCCTGGCGAGTGCGGGCACAGAGCGGGACCCAGCAAGGGGGACCAGTGCAGGGGTGGAGAAGGAGGGAGGCTCTCGGAGCGGGCCTCCTCCCCACAGGGAAAAGCGCACCACACCGTCCCGAGGAGCGTCTCTGGGGAGGAGGGCTGAGACCACCAGGCAGAGAGTTGACTGTGCTGGGGGCAAGGGAGAGGCATCCAGCTGCGGGGTCCCCGGCTCCGGCCGGCCCTGGCAGCACCGCCTGGCCACCCTTCCGCCCACCTCCAGACCGCGTCGCCGGTCCTGGGCCACTGGGGGCAGAGAGAGGCAGGCCTTCTGTCTCCTGCTCTCCGATGGACAGGCCGAGTCCGCAGCCGCGTCTGAACCACGCCCGCACCTCCCATCCACCATCTATCGCTCCCTCTCCACCTTCCTGCCTCTCGGCCATTTACCAAGCTCTCTGCCCACCCACCGACTACCCGCCGACTCCTGTTCACGGATGAGAACCTCGCTGCTCAGCAAGGCCGGGTCACCTGCCAAGACCCTCCTTCTCCGGGGAAGGACAGAGCCCGCTTGCAGCCCGTGTGTCTGTCTGCCTTGTGCCCTGTTTGCTACACCAGCCTCACTGCAGGGAGCACCGGCCTGGCCGAAATCGGTCACGGAGTAGATCATTTCAGAGAAACAGATGGACTGCTTTGGCCGCACGGGCCTTAGCGTCTCTCTGCAGGCTCCAGGATGGGCACGCTTGGGGAAAAACTACCTCCCAGACTCGGCTACCCACGTAAGACCGGGGGCTTCTTCTCCCTTCAGGTTCGGCAGGTGTCTGATTGTGCTCACCTGCCGTGAATGTATGACTCAGCACGTCGGGGCCGCCGTCATGAATCACCCCCTCCCGCGTCCCCAGCACCGGGAAAGATGGTTTACTACATAGAACGAAATAATAATTCAGCCCCGTATTGACAGCACAAGCACTATATACTTACTCCATGTGAAGGGGTATGACTATTGCTCGGCATTATTTAAATAATAGGTATCTCAATAGACGTACAAATCTAAGTGGACTTAACCCACGTCTGTGTGACTGACAAGCACGGTAGCCAGGCAGCGTGGCCTCGGTTGGCCACAGAACAACTGATTCAGTGTTTTTCAATGGCGGATCAATGAAGCAGCCATCGATGGAGTCAGCCGAGCGGTGACAACCCGGCCACCTGAACACCGTGCCTGCGTAGCTCAGCTTAAAATAAACATAGCGACCACTCTGTCGTGGCTCTGCGATTCCTTCCTTAAGAAAGTAGCCGAAGCCCAGGGCGCCTGGTGGTTCAGTCCCTTAAACACCTGACCTCAGCTCGGATCATGACCTTGTGGTTCGTGGGTTTGAGCCCCGAGTCGGGCTCTGTGCTGACAGCTCAGAACCTGGAGCCTGCTTCGGATTCTGTGTCTCCCTCTCTCTCTGCCTGTCCCTCGCTCGTGCTCTCTCTCTCTCTCTCTCAAAACTAAATAAACATTAAAAAATTATTGTTAGAAAGAGAATGTAACCTAAGCCTAAAGTCTGTCCTCTCTGCGGTTTTAGTGATCCTCCAAAACCAGTGCGATTGTATCAGCAGTGAATAAATCAGATCTAAAATCCCAGACATTTTAAGAAGACAAGAGTATATAACAAGCAAGAGCTTGGAAACAGGTTTGTAAGTACCTGTGAGGCGAGGACCTGCGGGGTCTACTGTGTTTCACATTGTCCGTTTCACCTTAGGAAATAACGTTCAGGAACCGTATTGTCAGTTTTCCACCAAGTGGAACTCTGTGACTTAGAGTCTGGCCGGTGGGGCCTCTTCCCTGCGAAAGCAGATCGCAGGAGGATTTCAGGCCGGCACGGGCACCTGGTTGGCCGATAACTGACGCTATGGGTTGGACACCCCCCAGCAGACCTCCGCTCCGACGGCCACCTCCAGCAGGGCCGGGGCGTGGGGCGCCGCAGGGGTGGGGCCGCGAGCCTGATGGACACTCTCGATAGCACGGCTGTGTCCAGAGTGAAGACTCCATTTTCAAGTCCCACAGATGAGGGGTGCCTGGCTGGCTCAGTTGGAAGAGCATGCAACTCTTGACCTTGGGGTCACGAGTTTGAGCCCCACAGGTGTAGAGATGTCTTAAAATAAATAAAATTAAAAACTAATTCAACAGACAATGAAAGGAATGTGGTGCAGACTGAAAAATTAGGTATTTTTTTAAAAAAGCTCTTGTGTCCACACGTACGGCTTTGCAGATCCATAGTAACACAGTGTGTGCACCCTTTGCGTTTTTGTGTGTGTTTGTACCTGTTACCGCCTCGTTGCCCTCCTCACCTTCTTCCCAAACCAGCGCAGGCTCACGGGCGTCGGCTGTCATTGTGAGCACCTGATAGTCGGCCTCTCATAGTCTATGGCGCGCACACGCACACGCGTGCACACGCACACGCGCGCACATGCACACGCGCGCAGACACAAGATCATGTATTACAGACATTGCTCTCCGATTTGCCTTCACATTTACTCATATCTGGTAGACGTTGTTATCTGGCATAATTCAAATTCACTTTTAAAAATTTTTTTGTAATGTTTATTTACTTGAGACAGAGAGACAGAGCGTGAGTGGGGGAGGGGCAGAGAGAGGGGGAGACACAGAATCCGAAGCAGGCTCCGGGCTCTGAGCTGTCAGCACAGAGCCTCACACCGGGCTTGAACCCACGAGCTGCAAGATCATGACTCGAGCTGAAATCGGACACCTAACCGACCACACCACCCATGTGTCCCACGAATTCAGTTTTCAAAGCAAACCTGTAATGTTTCCTGACATGGACACCCTCCAACAGTCAGGCATCACTCACCATGTTTGGGCGCTCACTCTGTTCCTGAGGTTGGACATCCTAAGCAGCTCTTGTAGGAATCGCTTTTGTACTTAAATCCTCATGTAACTGCTTTTTCCGTCCCTACCACGACTTTGCAGGACTGAGAGGCTGGATGGGAGCACATGTTTCTAAAGAGAACAGATGTGGCCAAACAGATTTCTAAAGGCCACGAAAACGAACATCCCTGGCCTCGTGTTCGGCCAGCATGAGGTGTCTCCTGGTTATTTTCTCCGTCTTGTCACACAAAGCGCTGCAGAGCACTGCTTAATCATTGCTTCAATTCTGGGAGTCTGAGCAGCTTTCCACAGCGAGGCTGGCTGTGCGGTTACAACTTTGCGAATCACAGTGATTTTCTTTGCCCGTTTTTCTCTTGGTTGCTCCTTGTTTTATTTCTAAGAAGGTTCTTCCACCCTTTACAATGGTGTATAACACTCTTCCTGTTTTCTGGTTTGTAGACGCTTTTCTCGAATCTGTTAGCTAGCTGCAGTGGCGGCTGCTAGGCTGCTGCACATTCCAGCTCTTTTCCTTGGGCTCATGGTCCGACAGTATCTCCCTCGTCCTTGAAGTCGGCCGTGTCTTTGCAACTTACTTTGGCCCATGAAATGTGCCAGGATGTGAGAGAATTACTGTCGGCCTGAAGGCTTGAACAACATCGGTATTATTTGCCATATTGTCTTTCCTTTGCCAGGAAAGTCACCGCCATTCCCGACGGTGTCCCGCCCGCAGCTGCTGTCCCTGAGTGGTGACTGCATGGAGGAGAGTGCCGCCCGCCTCACCAGTCATAACCTGAGATGGGCACCAGACCTGAGCTACTTATAAATATTTGTTGTTTTTAAGAGTTTTGGGAGCTATCACCTAGTGCATTATCCTAGTTTAGCCTGATGGTTAACTTAGGAAGGAAGGAAGGAAAGAAGGAAGGAAGGAAGGAAAGAAGGAAGGAAGGAAGGCGGGGGGGGGGAGGGAGAGAGGATACAGATATAGATATACACACCTTATCGACTTTGAGCCTGAGTAGCATGTAGTGACTATGCGATTCTCAATGCCTAGAAAAATATGATCATCTTTGGTGGTAAACGTTTGGGAAACAGTTGCCTATGAAAACTTACAAAGTCATAACTGTTGTGCAGCTCTCGGGAACAAGACAAAAATGTAAATACTTTCATGTATATTGGTGTGATGACCTGTATTTGGAAATTTTTTTAATAAAGAGTTGATCTCTGAGAACGGGCCCATTTGCACGCGGCCGTACAAGGAAATCGAGTTAATAAAAATTGGAGTGCAAATTAACAAATAGAGAAGAGAAAAACAATAGACACAATCATCAAAAGTAAGAGTTAGTGTGGCCACCTGGGTGGCGCAGTGGGTTGAGCATCTGACTCTTAATTTCAGCTCAGGCTGTGATCTCATGGTTTGTGGGATTGAGTTCCGAATCAGCCTCTGTGCTGACAGCATGGATTCTTCTTGGGATTCTCTCTCCCTGTTTCTCTGTCCCTCCCCTGCTCATTCTCTCTCTATCTCTCTCTTTCTCTCTCTCAAAACAAATAAATTAATTTTTTAAAAAAGAGTATGAATTAGTTCAGTGAAAGGTCAACAAAGTTGGCAACACTTTAGCTAGATTGACTAAGAAAAAAAGAGAGAAGATTCAAATCATTAAAAACAGAAATTAAAGAGGGGACATTACAATTGATTTTATAGAAATAAAAAGGTTTCAAGAGAATTCTATGAACAATTGTACCCAAACAAATTAGAGAGCCTAGATGACATGAGTCCATTTCTAGAAATACTCAACCTAAAAGAACTGAATCTTGAAGAAATGGAAAAACTGAACAGACTTAAAGTTAATAAGGAGACTGAATTAATGTAAAACCTCTCAACAATGAAAATCCCAGGACTAGCTGGCTCCACTGGTCAATTCTACCAAACATTTAAAGAACTAAGACCGATTCTCTACAAAATTTTCCAAGAAACCTGAAGAAAAGGGAACACTTGCAAGTGCATTCTGTGAAACCATGTTACACTAGTAACAAACCCAGACACAGATGCTTTAAGCAAAACTACAGATCAGTATCAATGATGCATACTGATTCAAAAACCCCCAATAAAATACTGAATTCGACAGCATGTTAGAGAGATAATATACCATAGAGATAAAATGAAAAAAAAAAATCCTAGAGACATCAAAGTCAACTGGAGCTAAGATTGAAGGCAAGAATGAGATCAAGAATAAGGTCATTATAGCATTCCAGAAAGTTCTGAATGAATTAAAGGACTTCAGGATTGTGAAATGATTGAGGGTGTGGTAGCCAGCAGATTTAAGAGGAAGAAAGCAGCAAGAGTAGAGAAGAGATTAAAGGCATGGCTCTTTTGCTAAGCCTGGCAGGCATCCAGCACCCCAAATCTCCTTACGGATGAGAAGAGAAAGAGCACATGACTGTTGTGTCTAGATATGAACCCTGAGGGTGGGTCTTGGCATGTGGAGCTGGCTGGAATCTGACCTAGCTGGAAGGGGAATCCACCAAGTCCGTCAGACACTTTGCTTGTCAGAAGAACCACCAGTCTGGACTGAGATTTATAACAACTCTTAGACCCCTGACTGTTTATGAGCCAAGGTGGGACAAGAAGATGTTCAGCCTCCAAGGTGAAGTCCCTAATGTGGTCAAGATGAGAATGGAGAAGAAAACATCTTCCCAGGAAGGAGCCAGGAATCACAGGAGAAAAGCAGTACAGGAAATGACTACTGAGGAGCAGAACCAGAAACTCATCAAGGGGAATCCCGTGCTTCCAGGATACGAAGCTCCCAACAGATCTGTTTTCAACATCCCTTATGTCCGTTATTGACTATGTATCTCCCAGTCTTTCCCTCTCGTAATAGAAGGGCTTGCAGTCACTGTCCTCTCCCTGTTAACACTGTGTGTGCTGTGTGTGTACACGTGGGGACTGGGAGTTGATGGGCGTGGGATGAATCACTGTCACTTCGTCTTCAGATCGCTGTTCTTATGACCTTGGAGGCTGCCACTTATCCACAAGGGTCTTCAGTGTGCAGCTCCATGTCATGACTGGATTTCAGGGTAAAAATATTCTGTGTAGGAGGAAAAATAAAAGAAGTATTTGGTGATGAGGGGGCAGAGTATGTGGTCTGTGCTGCAATTTGCCGATATTTCTCTTTCTCCTGTTTGGGTCAGGGGAGGATTGCGCATTCCTCTCCTCCGTGAGTCAGGCACGGGCGTATGGTTTATTTGGCTAATGAGATTTGAGCAAACATCATCTATGCCACTTCGACACCGTCTTTAAGAGGCCTTAAAGAACCAATAAGCGGTTTGCCGTGTTTGCTTCCCCTGCACGACGACCGATGCCATAGGTGGGAACACGTCCAGCAACCTCGGGGAGCGTGCACCGTAGGTGAGAAATAAACCTTTGTTGCTTAAAACCACTGGGATTTGGATGCTTTTTTTGCCTCTGCAGCATAGTTTTGCTCATCAGGACTGAAAGCACTATTGAATTTGTTTATGGGGACTTCTGGTATACAAAAGCTTTTAATTACTTTCTCACAGTTAATTATGTCCATCTTTTCATTTATAACATCTGGGCCTCCCATCTTGTCTAGAAAGATCTCTTGCATGCCAAATTAGACATGTTTACAGCCCTGCTCCTTGGATTTAACCCAAATTTTAATGAATGAATCCCGTGCTTTTCCTGGAACTCTCTCCAAGACTCTCTCCTACTCTTCCCCCACTATCCTGTGCAGAAACTTAGTAGGATTGACCTTTTTTAGTGGAACACAGAGTTGATTCGATGTCATAAGCTTTTCACTTCATAAAAGGGTCTAAAAAAAGTATGTCTAGGAAAAAGGCAGAGTTCCCAGTGACTCCCGTGACTGCCCGACTCATGTCCAGTCTACCTACTCAGAGTGCTAGATGTCCATAAATTGGATTTTCTGATCTTCACTTCCTAAAATTCGCCATTTGTTGTTCATTTCTCAGAAAGATCTTTGTAGCCACACGGCTTAATTCGAGATCGTTCTTCTCAGGAAAGAACCATTTGAGGAAGTAATTCACTACAATCTCTTGCTGTCGGGGATACTGATACAAGATTTCTGGGCCTCCCTCCCTCCCTGCCTCCATCGGCAAAGATCAAGTATGCATTTGAAAACATATATTACAATTACATAGCCGATCGTTCAAAGCTATAAAATAACCAGAGTGTAGAGGCGAGCTTTTCCTGTTCACCTTTTTATAAATGGATGTATGAGCCTGATCCCAACGTTACTGGGGGGGGTGGGGGGGGAACCTGATGTACGCAGGGAAGAGTGGAAAGCAATAGCCCATTCTGTGTTCACGAGCAAAAACAACATTCCGTTCATAGAACTTGCGGGGATAAAGATGTGCTGAAGTGTGTCCTGATGGGACCAAAGTGGCTCATAGTGTGGGACCTGTCACTGTGCTTATTTACACCCCAGGTTATGAAGGAGACTCTTCAACAGGATAAGAAACTAGGCTTGTCTGGATTCTGTTTGGCAAGAAGGGAGCTAAGTGAAGGGGCTTCCTTAATGGCGTTTAGAACCAGCATTTGATAATAAAATGAATTTTGCATGTAATTCATCAAATATGCTTTCAAGAGTTTGTCCTTTCTCCCCAGAAGGGAGTGCAGGTGCACTTACGTTGAAAAGGTGACACTTTGGGGAGCCGTTGAATTATTGAGTTTGTAGGGCTGTTTGCAAACCCTGAGAAAGTCAGCGCTCCTTGCACTACACACAAGATGTGGGGCCGCCATCTTCGGGTCTCTGGCATCTACAGACTTCATTGAGGGAGGAAGGACCTTCCAGAAGACAGGAGTGGTCAAGATTTGCTTTGTACCTTTGGTCTGCGATGAACTGTCTATGGCCTTGCCTGCCGGTCGATGTGGACTTGAAGTGAAGTTCAGACCAGAGTCCGTGAGAAAAGCCAAGCGGGGTCACACCCCCACCCCCTCCAGGACAGAGGTGGCAGCCAACTTTCCACAACAAATAACACAAACCAACATTTCACGACTCGTTTCGTGGAAATCTAACCTCGGAGTCCTCGGTTTTCTTCTTCCAAGAGACTGGTCGTCCTGTAGACATCTTTAGCTGAGCGGTATTTCCGGAGAAGGGGGCTCGGCTTTCACAATAATCTCTGACAGGTTGGGTGGCAAGAGAGATTACCCACTTTTGCGCTGGATTCTGCCCGACGCGATGCTACGGTTGAGGGCTCAGGAGTCTGTCCTATTTTAGGAAGGCTCACGGCTTCCTCTGGTTATCAGCGCTCACGCCATCACACTCGGGTTATCTGGAAGAAGCCAGCTCGGGGCAAAGTGTGAAGTGAGGAAGTGCCGTCCCCAGCTGTAGACAGCAACCCGTGGCAGTTAGTCACTCGCAGGGGTGGGCTTCCTGTCGGAGCAGGAAGAGGTCGTTATGACAGCCCAGAGTGGGGAGGGACACGGCGTCCATCTGGGAAGAGCTGCCCAGGACACGCACGTCCTTTGAAGGGCTATGAATTCCACAAGACCTTCCGGGACCTGCTTGCCATCGGGAGAACAGCGTCGAGCATTGACCTATTCAGAGGGCTTTGGATTCTTAAAAATTGGATTTTATTTCTGTTGAAATAAAACACTGTGTTTCCAAATATGCACTGTGAAAGAGAACTTTTGCCCCAATTTGTAGAATTACAGTTTATTGCTAAAACAGCCTGAGGGCACGAGTACAAATGAAATGATGTTAATTGAAATACAGAAAAACAGCAGAACGGATCATTTTATAACGCGAGTTCAAAAGAACGGGGGAAAAAATGGAAGTATCTGTCTTTCCACCGCCGGGGAGGACAGGTTTGCAGAGGCCGGGTGCTGCGCCGTCCAGCTCCTTAGGATGAAGCCAGCACAGCACACCGCCACGGCCTCCCACGACAGATGCCCTGGCTTTCTTCGCCAGAATGCTATTTGGGGGTTGCAAGCAGGTTTCGCTCCCCGATCTTGGGGAAGCAGAGGAAAGGGGTTTCCTTCCTGGCGTTGGGGCGTGGTTCCTACCCCGTCAGTCAGTGCCCGAGGCTGCGGTAGAAGACACTGTTGGCCGTGTAGACGTGCGGAATCGCGGTCTCTTTCTCCCCCAGGTGCGCGTGACGGCGAGGGGTCCCCAGGACCAGGTTCTGTCCCGAGGCCTCCGGTGCGGCGTCCGCGGGAGGCTCCAGGTGCTTTCCTGATTGAGGGCACGTGGGCTCGACTGCGGTCAGTGCAGGTGCACCTTGAGTGCAGGTGCCCTGGTGGTCTTTGCACGTGGGGGTCCTTCTGGGGGGTCGGTGGGGGGGAAGGAGACGGCCGACCGAAACCCGTCCCTGCAGAAACCCCCCTACGGCGGGGCTAGTGGCGGGAAGGGCAGACCACGGGAGGAGACACGGGTCTCAGGAGGCCGGCCCCGGCCTGGCGAGAGACGGACAGAGTGTGGGTTCCCGAAGCCCCCGCCCACAGAGGGAGGCGGGTAGGCAGGAGAGCGGAATTCAGAACTGGCCGCCAGGACTGAGATTCGGTACAACACGCAGGACTCGGTTTGAAGATTTTCACACCAAACCCAGAAGGAGAGGAGGCAGCAGGAAAGGAAAGCTGAGGTGGACCCGTAGACCACCCTCGAGGGAGCCTAACCGGGAGTTATAGACACGCACACACATGAAGTTGCAGGCACTACTCTTGTTTTTTTTATTTGTTTCCTCTCCTGAAAACTCCAGCAGCTTATACTTGTACAAAAGAAAGGCTCAACCCCAAACACCAGGGGAGCCACTGTCCCTGTAGAGGAACCAAGGGGGCCAGGGCTGGGCCGCATGGACGCGGACGGTATCTTCCCCTGGAGAGATCACCGTTGAAAACTGACCTGTGGGAAGGTGACCCCTGCCCGGAGGAAGGCTCTCTCCAGAGTGACAGCCTCCCCTGAGACCCCTCCCCCAGAGGCACTGCCGCTGGCCGGGAGCCTTGCGTGGGAGCGCGTCCATCACTGACGTGAATGTCACAGGATCACGAGCCTGCATTTCACCTCTGAACTCTGACGGGGACACTCAGGAGCACAGCTGCCTCAGACAAGAGCAGAGCCCCGAGCAGAACCCCGGGGACAGACCCCCTTGGTTCCGAGCCACGGTCACCGGGGACTCTTCTTGCCCACGGCCCTTCCCTCCCCTGTCTCTATTTCACTTCCTGTTTAAGAGTACATTCACGGCTGGACCACGGCACCAACGCCCACAGCCTCGTGTCCGTCTCTGCACCTGCACCTCGGCTCCCGCCTGCACCGTCTCTGGAGCCATCGTTGCGACGTAAGTTGGAAAAAAAGGAGAATGAAGTAAACTTTGGCCTTCACATCTCACGCCCACAGACCAGCACTAATGGGCCCCAAGGTCACAGAATTAGAGTAAGAGTAAGACCGCACTTAGATGTTCGAGCCTGGTTCTTTCTTGTCATTTAAGTTTATACCCTAGGAGCGTATTCCAACATCACGAAACATTATCGCCTGCAAACGTTCATCCACGCAGCTCTACCAAAATACGCAGAGGCATTCTCCGATGGTCAGATGTTGACACCATGGCGGTGGTATGGGAACACCCTGAACATCTCTGCGCAAGAAGGTTCTCGGGGGTTAGAGTCTAGGGTTCCAACCTACGGCGAGGTATGACGTCGAGATGCCTCAACGTCCCACACCCCCGAACAGATGGTATCCAGAGAGGCTCCGCTGTGCCTGCGTGCCACCAGCCTCACCACGCGGCGAGGGCAGAGGAGGCCGTGCGGGCATCGGGCGCTGGGAGCCCACACACGCGGTCCTCGGTGCCGTCGGAGACGCAGGGTGCTGTCCATATACGCCCTCGGCTTCGAAGCCCCTGGGGAATTCATGCAAGTCACAAAAATTTTCGCAGAAACCATTGACGTCAGGTGTGTCAAACCGTCCATGAACAACAGAAAATCCTTATGATAATGTCCCTCAATGCGGGTTTCTATTTAGGCTCAACTGGGAGCTATCAAATTCCTCCCAGGTGATTGATACTTTAATAACAATCTTGCTATCACATAAAATTAACCTTGGATTATCCAGCTGAAAATGCGTAATTCTGCATTTCCGGCGGCTTTTCTTCTGCTCGATCCTTAAAAGAACTCGCTCACATTTTGAGAGCTGCTGATGGCATAAAATCGGCAAAGCCCAGGTGTGAAGAGCTTTGGGTTAAAGACGCAGTGTCAAAGCAGTCGCCACAAACTGGCGGTGACGAGTGTCACGTTGGACCTCGGACCAGAGCCCACGGGGTGGAGTGCCGGCACGCAGGCCTCAGAGGCTTTGGCCTGGACAGGAGGGACAAGGGACTCCCACACGGGAAGTCCACAGAGGGTTTAGCAGAACTTCCCAGACACAGGAAAACTGCCCCCCAAGGCCCCTGGCCGGGGGAGCAGGTGCCAGACCTTGTGACAAAGTCTCCTTGAGAAGCCAAGGGTGGAGGAAGGCAGAGAGACTGGTTACCGTCACTCCGCCTTCTGGGCCTAACTAAAGCCGGAGCCTGGGGAAGCCACAGGTGGGTGTGTGGAGACCCCTCACATCCGCTTCTGTTGCCATGACAACCCAGCATCCTCAGGCGGGCCCGCAGCCGGCAAGCCCAGAGCGCCCAGGAGCCTCCTAGCTGCCTGTGGGCCGGCATCGCCCCGGGGACCAGGCACCAGCCCCACGCCAGCTGCCTGTGGGCCGGCATCGCCCCGGGGACCAGGCACCAGCCCCGACGCCGGCTCCCTGCCGGGCCTGCTCTCCCTCCGCAGAGGTCTGCTGATCCGCGGCTCCCGCTGCCCGGCTCCGGCTCCCACTCTGCTGGGCTCCGAACACCTCTCCCAGACGCCACCCCGGGGCTCCCATCGCCAGCAGGTTTGCAGGCCTTCCTTGGGAAGGAACGACTTGGGGCATCTGACAGCACGCTCGCTCCAGTCCTTGAGTAAGACGCTCGTGGGAGGGGCGCCCGGGGGGCTCCATCGTGAGCGCCTCTGATTCCGGGGTTAGGCTCAGGTCATGACCTCACAGAGGGTTTGTGAGTTGAAGCCCCACGCCAGGCTCCGTGCTGACCGTGCGGAGCCTGCTTGGTGTTCTCATTCTCTCTCTCTCTCTCTCTCTCTCTCTCAAAATGAATAAACATTTTAGAAAACGACTCTCACCGGAGACGCACTCGGGGGCAGGGCCCTGCGCCCGGCGGTGCTGGAACAGCAAACAGCGCTGGTTCCCGGGGCTTCCTCGTTCCCCGTAACCGTGTGCACTGCACTCCTGGATGTCAGCCTTGAGGGGGACGACTTCGTCTACCCTGAGGAGCACGTGGGGAGAGTGCCGTTTACCGGGAAATGTTTGGGGGTGATGAAATTCAACGGGAGGAACCAAATAAAAAATAAGATTCCCATGCCCCACTCCGGAGCCCAGCCTGTGCCTTCAGCCCCAGTGACACACAGGGTCTCACCTCCAGTGAGCTGTGACTCCTGCCTGGGGCAGGGGAGTCGCCAGACGCCCACCCGAGGGCACTAGAGAGAGCGGGCTCCGGTTGGGCGGAGCGACTCAGGGCGGGGGGCCTCCTCTGCCCATGGAGGCGGTCCATCCTGCCGGGCCTGCTTCTCTTTCTGTGGCAAAGGTCTGAGCAGTGACGACCGCCGGTGTGGGGCTCGGAGGGGGGGGGAGTCCGCACCAGGCCGTCTGCCCCTCTGCTCCCATCTGACAGTCTCTGACTCCCACGTCTCCTACCACCCTGACAGTGGTCCTTGCACTCACTCCCCACCTCCGATAACTCCTCATGGTTCGGCTTTACTTCCTCAAACAAGGGTTATTTTGCACAGTTATATCTTTTTTTTTAAGTTATGAAATAACACTCAAGTATGTTCTTTAGGAGAACGCATCAAAATCAAGCATCGTGTTTCTGAAACCTTAGAAGAGAAAGGTTATATCAGTGGTCGCTGATATGAGGCAACGTTTGTCAGGAACCTGAGAGCTGGATTTCGCCTTCGGTTATGGGAACCTGGTTTGATTTTATTTGTGATGCCTCTTACGATAACAGAAACCATACAAACTCTGTTTGCCTTTCAGCATGCTTATTTTGTTTGTAGGTGAGCAGAATGCCAGTCGGCCACTCCCCATACCTGCCTATCCCTGGCTTCTGTCCCTCCCGGCTCCCGGGAGCCAGGAGGGGTCCTCGCTCTCCATCTGTGGCCTCCTGGTCCTGCCCCAGCCTCTCCCTGACCCTCGGCTGAACACCTTCCTTGGAAGTGCCATCTCCTGCTGCACCCGCCCAGCTCCTCGGATGGATGGCTAACGTAGCCAGGACAGAGGTGCCCTCCAACCCTGGGGCCAGCGCCCCATCCTGCCCCAGCTCCAGGGAGCAGAAGTCACGTTCTCACTGCCGGACAACGAACGTGATAAACCAGGGAGGAAGCTGTCCTGTGTGTCTGTCGGATGAGACCTTTATCATGGGCCATCTTAATTTATTTTCTCTGGAATTACTCAGTTTCATGCTTGCGATATTTATGTGTGTATCCTCCAAATACAGTCACCTGTCCTGATGGGACTTGCCTGGAATTTCTTTCAAATTAATATAAGTCTTTGTGAAGCATAAAGACTCATATATTACGTGTTGTCAAGGTCTTTACTCTCTACAGGTGATAGGCTCCGGGGCTGTTGTATTTTTCAGGCAAAACCAAGTAAGATTTGCTGGACCAGGTGCCAGTGGGGTTGGCCTCATGTAACACCTACATTCTGTTGTGACAAGCCCTCGATGACAGCACACCAAGAGGTATGTGTTCAAATATTCATTTCCAGAAATTCAGGATAAATGTATTCCATAAACTGAAAAAAAAATATTTGAAAAAGCACGCAAGTAAAATGGGGGTTAATGGCCACGTCCATAGTCAGTAGGCAACTGCCATTCATCTTTACGCTACGCTAACAATTAATCAAAGCGACCGCGAGACCCAGCCATCAGTCTTATAGAAAATCTAATAAAAATTATTAGATTACACACACAAAGTCAAAATATGTACTTCTCGTCTTGAGTGATGCTGGTTAAAAAGGGCCCAGGTGGAGTTTCGTAGGCGTGCTCCGGGCTGCGCTCCTAGCCCGCCCTCTCGGCGCCGTGCTCCCTGGCACCTGGTTGAGGACAGCAGCGCCCGTGTCTGATCTGAGCGTCGAGGGCGGGACGTCTTCCCAGACGGAGCCTGATGACCTCTCTGTTTCCCAGAGCATCTGCGCGGTCACTGTCAAGCTGTAACTTCCGGTTCACCTTTGGCGATCGCTCAACAGATGCCTGCTTGCTTGCAAGTTCTAGAAGCCGTGTCCAAGCAGGAGAAGTGGTTCTTTGGATTGTACCTCCGGTGGCACGGACATGAAGGCCCTTCTGTGGAAATTATCTCTGGGGGGCATTGGGGGTGAGACGGGATGAAGACCCCGCCACTGTCCACCCAAAGTCAGGAGGGAACGATGGATTTAAAGTAGAGCTTTGACGTTTGAAACTTGGGAAATTTTCCAGCGCCAAAGACTAACTCCACTTTATGAACGGTGATCTTAGTGACACTGAGCAATATTGTAGGAGGAAGCCGACCGTTCACCTTGGTGCCTCTCTCCCTCCCTGTTTCCCCCGAACTCTCTGGTAGACAGAGATGGAAGGCTGACCGGCTGGTACCTGCAGACAGCAGGGGCCCTGTCCCTGGACCTCCGAGGACCGCACAGAATGGAAAGGGACCAGCATTCGTCCTACTTTGCCTGAGTGAAATCATGGCTTCAGAATTCTGAAGAAAACTGGTAAAACATTATGAAATGCTGGGGCACCCGGGTGGCTCGGTGGGTTAAGCGTTTGACTCTTGATTTCAGCTCAGGTCATGATCTCACAACTCGTGGGTTCGAGCCTGACATTGGGCTGTGGGCTGATGGCTCGGGCCCCGCCTGTGATTCTCTCTCCTTCTCTCTCTGCCCCTCCCCCGCTCACGTGCGAGCTCTCTCTCTCTCTCTCTCTCAAAAATAAATAAACATTTAAAAACTATTATGGATACCTAATACCTTATTTTGCATCATATAGAGTGAATTCATAAGGTTTACTATTTGAGAGAAAGAGCACAAGCCGGGGAAAGGGCTGAGAGAGAGAGAGAGAGAGAGAGAGAGAACCTTCAACTGGTTCCACACTCATTCAGGAGCCCGATGCAGAGCCCAACGTGGCCCCACGCACGACCCTGGGATCAAGACCTGAGCTGAAACCCAGAGCCAGACCCGCCACCGACTGAGCCACCTAGGTGCCCCCCTCCTTTTTTTAAATTCAAATTGACTCTTTGTCTTTCCACTTTTTCTGCACGCCACGCACTGGTCACTGCATGAGGGGAACCCAGGCCTTCCGCAGGGTGAGAGGCAAGGGCCCTGCGGCCGGCCACCCCGTCCAGGAGGGGGGAGCCCCGGTTGTCGTCACAGCGCTCTGGTATTGCTGCCGCCAGTCCCACTGACTGTCCTCTCACTGGGCGAGGCCCACCGGGGGAGGCGTGGCCGGGCCTTCCGCCCTCCAGCCGGTGAACACACCCAGACTCCTTTTGCAAAGCCAGGCTCCCGATGGGGAGGTAGCTGAGAACGACTTGTCGGGAGCATGCTCGCTGGAAAGAGCTGTGGGCCCCTAGGGAGCCCCCGCCTGACCCTGCAGGCCTGCTGGAGGGCGTCGGGGACCCAGGCGACGCGGAACCCTGCGCATCCTCTTGCCCACTCGCCTCTGCACTGTTTGGAAGGGGCGTTTTTGCCAACTTTTGTAAAAGTTTAACCTGGGGACAGAACTCAAGACGCAGCTGGCGTGGGCAGCAGGGAGCCCGAGCCTCTAGACAAGGAAGTTTCCAGCAGGCGGGGCCAGCCTCCCGCCCCAGCTCTCCGGGGTTCCCTCAGCGTTGCTCAGCAAACTCATTAAAAGGTCGGGTGAGGGGGGTGGCCGTTACTGGCTCCTCCCCAAACCTGCGCATCTGCTTCTGTGACTTTACAACAGGGGTGTCACCCCCCCATACCCCCCTAACTGACTTCACAGCTACGACCGAGATGTCCCCAGCATCGACTCAGGACTGTAACTGTCTCGTTCCGAGTATCCTTACTACACCTGTGTTAACGCTGTGACTCTGGGATCTTCTGGAAGCTTACCGAAAGGCGGTTCCGAGCCCTCACCGTCAGGGTGCAAAGGCGTGCCCTTCCCTCTCTTCCCGGAATCCCCCCTTCTGGCCCGAGCCTGACATCGTCTGGGGGCTTCTGCGACTCGTTCTCTCTTCTTAAGGGTCACCGAGCCTCTAGGACAGCCCCCCGCCTGCCTCGTCACTACGGGGCTGGGGCGGTCTCCCCGGCCTTGCTTCGAGGCCAGCGAGGAATCTCTTCTTGTTCTCCACAGGCAGGGGACTGGCCCAGCGTTCACGGGGCTGACGGGTCGGACGTGACACCCCAGCCCCTGGAGCCCCGGGAATCCTGCCCGGAAGCCTGTTGCCCGAAGGCCAAGGAGCCGAGGAAGAGCCCCGCCCGGCTCCATGATGGGGACGCTTCCGGCTGGAGGAGGGCCTGGGTCCCGGACGGGTCCCGGATGGGCCGGGCTGCCCGTCGCCTCTCTGAAGGCCTCTGCGTATGTGAACATGCAGGTTTCTCTCAAAACTGTTGCCCTAAAATGCTTTTGAAACGACATCTATTTTCCGTTGGGGAAAGGCAGGTTCCGGCTCACTTCCTGGACAAGGCCCGCCCACTGGCTCTTGGAGTCCAGCATGTCATCTGGGGGAGAAGGGCCTGCAAGCCGCTGCTCCCGGCCACGGGCCATGGCTGTCGTCCACCCTGCCGGGAGCTCTGCCCGAATCCCCTCCCTGGGGCCGGGCCCTGAGCCACTCCCGAGAGACCCTGAGGGCTCACTGAGTGGCCCTGGGGGGCGGGCCCGAGTGTGAATGTTCTGGAAAGGGCCCCACCAGAACCTTCAGGCCAGGAGTCAGTGCTGAGCTGCTCTGAAGGAGCGAACACACGCACAGACAGGTGCCTGGCCCGGACCTACGGCCAGGCCCAGCCCCGTGGGCTTCGCTGAGTCCCGCTCAGAGTTGACCCGCCGCCTCCTGCTGGCTTGGGGCCGCGCAGTCCCCAGTGGGCTGTCTGTTCACAGGTCACCCCCTTCCCGCCTGGGCTGCTGGGAGAGAGGGTCCAGGCTGAGGCCCCAGAGCCCACGGGGACAGTCAGGGCCAGGAGCAGGTGTGGGGACCGCATGGCCCCTTTGCTCCCTTGTTCGGCCCACAGTCTAGCCCGAGACCCACCCTTGCCTGTCCACGTCCGGCAACTTCGAGCCGCCGTGCCACTCGGCCACCCTGCCCAGGCCCGCCGTCTGCCACACGGGGCCCATGTCCTGTGCCCAGCCCGGAGACGGAGGGGCAGGAACCACCCGGCTCTAGGGAACTTGGGGTCTCCAGTGCGGACAGGTGCAGGGGGCACACTTGGCTAATGCCGCCCCCGGCAGCAGCCCTCTCCACTCCCCCCTGGGACGCTCTTCTGTGGAACTCTGGGCCTCCTGCCTGGAAAGAGCCCTGAAGGCCTGGCCCAGCCCCTCCTGGCTCCCCTCCTCCCCCACTCCGCTGCTCCCCCTTCCATCTGAATGAGGGGCAAACTCAGAGAAGGACCCGGAAGTGTCCGGGACAAGGGGAAGCAGTGTTTGGGCACCAGGCAGGGGAAGGTGGGGAGGGGCCGTGGGAGAGCCCTCTGGGAGCGCAGTGGCCTCAGTGCTCTTATTCCTCGTGGACGGGGCAGGGGGGCCACGGCCCAGCGCGGCAGGGGTGGAGCGGGCGGGGGATGGGAAGGGGCTCAGAGCCCTCACTACCCTGCAGCTGAAAGGTCACCGAACAGCCCCCCAGGGCAGGGTGTGCGCTCAGAGTCTGGAGTTGTGCTCACTAGGCCTGTGTCAGAACCGCTCAGCCTCCCCGTCCCCTCCCCCCCCCCGCCCCGGCTGTCACCTCGCATCCGGGCACGACGCAGAACCGGAAGGGACCCTGCTGCCGGGCCAGGAGGAGCGATTCCGCCAGACACTTAACAAGTCAGGGAAAAATAAGAGAGAGACGTGTGCGCAGCAGAGGCCGCTGGCCCTGGGTGCTGGTGGGTTTTCCCCGACCTGACCCAGCGGCCGGCTGCAGAGTGTGCCCGAGGGTCTCAGCCAGCGCCCATCTGCCTTCACACCTGCCCCTGGGCTGCGCTGCCCTGTTGCGGGAGAGGCAGCTGACACAGAATCACCGAGTGAGCCACAAAGTGCCCTTTCCTTATCCGCCGTCTGTGGCTGGGGGCCCGCCCCGCCCCCGACGCCATCATCAGTGACGGGAATTCGCCTTAAAACCCTTAACGCCTGGATCACCGCCGGCGAGGACCGGAGGAACCCGGCGGTCCCAGGCGGCCCCCCGCCACGGTCGGTTGTGCAGTAAGCAGACACAAGTCCCCGGGACAGCCAGCCGCGCTCCCGGATGGAAACCCTCTCCCTGCACTTCTGCAAAGGCAATGAGGAAGCAATGAGGCTTGACCTGAACGCACTCAGCCCGTCCCTCCTCCCCGCCAGGTCCCGCAGGAGGCAATGGGACGCTGGGCTTCTCTGCAAGCTGGCCCTGGCGAGCCGGAGGAGGCAGCAGCCCGGCCCCAGTGAGAAGTTCAGATGAATCCAGCCCCCCGCCCCCGCCCCCAGGCTGGCCGTGGAGCCCGAATAAGACCACTTGAGGCTGTGCAGGCCCCGTCAAGCCGCTGACTGTTTGTTTTGTCACTTGATGGATATGAGCCCTGACCTTTCCCGGCTACCTTGTCTCCGCCACCCTCTCATCCCCCCGCCATGGGGCCCATTCCCCCTCCTCTGTGTCTCCTTCGCACGTTTGCCACATTCAACCGTGCAAACAGTGGAACCCAAAAAAGGTAGGCAGAGGCTGTTTTGAGATCATTAGCTTAATCTGAGCTGAAAGGTCTTTGTTGTAAGTTGGGGAGGGGAGGGACCTCGGGGCCTTTGCAAAGTGTTTTGCTGGCAAGCTTGTTGAGATATGATTGCCTTTGTTGTGATAATCTGAAATTAATTTGCACTTGAACCCATCTCTCTTCCGGGCTCCCTTTAAAGGCGGTTGTAATTACGCGCCCCGCGCGGAGCCGCGACGGCCGAGCCCGGTTCCCCAGGCGCGGGGGGCTTTCTCCGCTTCCCGTCGGAGGCCGCGGAGCAAAACGTCCCGCGCACGTGCTCGGGGCAGGCACTTGCCGGAGGGGACCAGGGGGCCTCGGTGTGCCGCCGCGCCTCCCGTGCCGTCTCGGAGTCGGTCTCTCTCTTTCCGAGCCGCCCTTCCTGCCGCCGCTCTCGGCCGCGCTGCCGGGCGTCTCTCTCGGGACGGCCGCTCCGTCCAGGGCTTCGCCGCGACACCCACCTTCTCAGACCGGCGGGGACACGACTGGAGCCGCCCCTCCCCCGCGCCGGTGGGAGCTGCCCCTCCCCCCCACAGGTGGGAGCCGCCCCTCCCCCTCAGCCGGTGGGAGCCGCCCCTCCTGCTCCGCGCTCCCTTCCGGCCACAGGACAGGTTCAGGGAATCTCATTCACCGTGCGGGCCCATCCCCTTCCAGGTCGCCTTCCAATGGCCTAGGCCTGGTGGCCCGCCTGACCCCAAGGCGCGCATTCTGCAGGCTGGCCTGGGGCTCAGAGAAGCTCCACTCCCCTGGGGGGGGATCCTTCTAGGCTGCCAGCCAGAACCGGAGCCGGGGCGGGGTCTTCTCAGCCACCAGGGCTCAAGTCCCCTCCTGCCCTTCCCTCCCCTGCTCCCTCCCACCTCTCCCCTGCGCCCATGCCTCCTGTCCTCTTCCAAGCTCCCTAGCCTCCTCCCCTGCTCCCCCCCAGTCCCACCCCTCCCCACTTCCCCCAACCCTCCCCAAGCCCCCTGTTGCCCTCATCCCCCCTCCCCTCCCCTTCCCTCCTCTGCTCCCTCCTGCCTCTCCCCTGCTCCCCATCCTCCTCTCACCCTGGCCCCCATCTCTGCCCCCGCCTCCCTCCTTTTCCCCTATCCTCTTCCCCTTCCCAAAACCCTCCCCTCCCCTTACACCTCCCCTGCACCCCTCCTCTCCCGGCCCCAACCCCCAAGCCTTCCCTCTTTCTGTCCCTCCCCTGCTCCCCTCCCCCTATCTCCCACCCCTCCCCAACCCCCTCCTGCTCTCCTCCCCCTTCCCCAACTCCCTCCCCTCCCCACTCCTTCCCTTCTGCCTCTCCCCTGCTTCCCACCCCTCCTCTCTTCCTGGCCCCACCCCTCCCTAAGCCCTTTTCTGCCCTCCTCCCTCCCCAATTTCCTCCCCTCTTCCCTCCCCTGCTCCCTCCTGCCTCTCCCCTGCCCCTCCTCCTCTCCCTGCCCCCCACTCCTCCCCTGCCCCCTCCCGTCTGCCCTGCCCCCGGCCACATCCACTTCATGGACTCCTCTGGAAAACACCCTTTAAACAGCCCTCACCTCCCCTGCGCCGGAAGGAAGTGCGGCCTCCTTCCCGGAAGCACAGAACCCTTGCCCTCCTGGAGCCACAGAGGAAGGCAGAGAAGGTGGCGCCTTGGGGGCAGACGAGCCTCCAGAGCCTCCATTAGCTCCAAGTCCCCGTCACGCGCCCTGTGACTCGCACAGGACCCCTGCCACATCTCAGGAACGACACCTTCACGGGACAAAACCCGTGTTATTTGGAGAAGTGAGAAGTCCTCCAACTTGGGCTCATTTCCGCACGTGGGCTCTGTGCCGGTGGCAAGGCGACAGGGCCGCGCTTGGTCAGAAATGCTAGTTTGGAAAAATGCAGGTGAGTCATCGGATAAGGGATGAAGTTTAACAGAAAGCTGTGCATTCCCACGGCGGCCCCTCCCCCCACGCAGTGCTCTCCAGGCCTGTTTCGGGGGAGCGGGCATTCGGCTGTGGAGGGCAGTCGTGGAGGTACCAGCGTGCTTGGGGTCCTGGTTCCCAAACCCGTGGAAACAGACACGTGGGGGGCGGGGGGCGTCCTGTTCTTCACTATTTACTACATGGTGGTGGAAACAGCTGTGAGGCGACGCCCTGGTCTCATTCCCTCTTAGAAGGCCGCAGGATGTGTCCCCACCCGGCTCCGAGGACAGGAGGTGTGCCACCGCAGCATGGAGAGGCCATGTGCCCACTCCCCTAACGGTCCCTAAGGGGTGCAGGTAAGGAGCGTGCTTCTTGTCCTTCTGAGGACCCGCGGGGCCCTTTCGCTGGGGTGCGTGCGCCGTCCTGCAGAGGCCGTGCGTCCCCATGGGAGCACGGGGATGAGTGGGCGCGCCCTTACCCAGAAGAGGACCAGGCGCCTCCAGCTCCCGCCCCGCGTGGAGAAGGCGTGAGCGAGTTCACCGAGGGCCCCACGGCCCTCCGCACTCTGGCGCCCCCGACTTGCCACCGCATCTGGAACTGCCGATGAAGGGTCCCAGGAAGGACCCCTGCGAAACTCACAGGCTCCGAGGCGCTCTCCCCGGGGCCACGGCAGGGGCGGGAGGTGGGGGGCGAGCTGGCTGCATCTCCCCCACGTGCGAGCCCGCTTCCCCGCCCTCTCCTCGGCCTCATCTGGGCACCCAGTCGCGCTGTGCGTGTCACCGACGCCTAGTGACAGGAGCCGGGCCCAACAGCCTTCCTCAAACAAAGCAGGCGGCCCTGCTTCTCTTCTGATAACATCTCCTGATCTCATTATCGATTATCTGCTTTCTTGGGTCTCGTTTCCTGAAAGTTTGATACGGGGCAACAGAGGTGACAAAAGATTGGCAAGGGGCTCTGGCAATTAAGTGGCCGGCCATTAGCTCAGCGTCCGCCGCGGGGGGCCGGAGTGCGGGCGAAAGCGTTAGACGCTGTCTTGCCTTAATCTCTGCCTCCCGTATCTCGAATCTGCCTCGAACCCTCGCAGGCAATTTACCAGCCTTGTCGTTGATTTTTATCACCTAAGCGCGCCCCCGCAAGCACTCCTTCTGGAACGATGAATCCGCTCCTCATTGAGACAGTTGTGTGCTTCACGTTAACGGGAAAATCGTGCTCTAAACGGGAAGAACCGTAAATGCCCTAACTGTTCACGCCCACCTTCCGCCGGCACGGCTGCGGTCCCGAGAGCTCAGCCCCGGTTCCTGCCGTCGGTGCTCCCGACTGCTGAGCTCACCGCCCGAAACAGCTGTGCACAACTCACAACCGTGCAGAGTGGCCGGTGCGCCCACAAGCGCTGCCCAGAAAGGCGTCTCAGCCTCCGCCTCTCCTGCCCCAAGGTGGGCTGTGGCACCTGTCCCGCTCTGCATGTCTGGCCATCACAGGAGAGCTTGGATTTTTTTTTTTTAACATGTATTTATTTTACACAGACATAGAGACAGAGTATGAGCAGGGGAAGGGCAGAGAGAGGGAGACACAGAATCTGAAGCAGGCTCCAGGCTCTGAGCTGTCAGCACAGAGCCCGATGCGGGGCTCAAACTCACAGACCGTGAGATCATGACCTGAGCCGAAGTCGGCTGCCCAACCGACTGAGCCACCCAGGTGCCCCAAGCTTGGATTTTATACTTAAGACCTCGTTAGTTTCAGGGTAATGTTCCTGGGACTGAGGGCCCCTGGCCACAAAACTCTGATGAAAAGTGTCGTGTTCACAGCACAGTTTCTTGGGGCGCCTGGGCGGCTCAGTCGGTTGAGAGTCTGACTTTGGCTCTGGTCATGATCTTGGGGTTCATGGGTTTGAGCCCCATGTCGGGCTCTGTGCTGACAGCTCAGAGTCTGGAGCCTGCGTGGGATTCTGTGTCTCCCTCTCTCTCTGCCCCTCTCCCACTCATGCTTTATCTCTCTCTCAAAAATTAATAAACAAAAAAATACAAAGTACAATTTCTTTTCTCCAACTCCCCCCCCCATCCCTCCCTGTCTCTGAACCAACATTGTTTCTCCTTTCATGAGTTCAGCCGGGACCCAGGGGAGCTAACTGCTCAGGCGGGGTGCCAACGGCATCTCTGGGCCCTCTGAGCAGCAGAGGGAGGTGCCTAGATGGGCCGGAATTGGCCCTACGGCTGCTCCTGCAAGTTATTGGCACCGTCCGTAGAGCCTCAGATCTGGCGGGAGGCAGCACCTGGTCCCCGGTCAGGACCTCTGCCACCCGGGCGGTCCCTTTCCTGCAGTCACACTGCAGGTTAAACCTCCCGTGCTGGGGTTCTCACAGGTGCTAACAGTGCGTGATGGTTTTGGAGGTTTGTCTCGCTGGCCAAGGCCCCTGACATTTCCTCCCCTCTCCACGTGGTGGGAATTGTAGGGACGTGGCATTCAGTGCAGGGGGTGTCCTTGGAATCAGGTACAACTGATGTACAAGAATCTACAGGACTTCGGCCCGCGGAGCAGGTGGGGAGGCGCGGCCCCGCCCGTGTTCACCGTTCCATCGTTGACACAGTTGCCAGTTGCGCCAAAACGTGGCCGCAGACTGACTCCACCTGTCCTCCGTGGCCGGAGGTAGGTGGGGAATGCCGCACAGCCCGGGGGTGCCGAGGGACAGCCGGAAGCCGATTTCCTAGTTCTGCTGTTTATTTTCTCTTTGCAGTAACCACCTTCCTCATTCTGGCCTCGTTTCTTGTTTCTTCCCCTTCCAATAGAAACTGAGAGGGTGTCTCTCCCTGGGAGACTGGCCTTGATCTGCTGTATCTGTTATCATCACCGTTAACTTATAGTTTGTTCGCCATGGAGCCCTGGCCCAAGTACACAACCGTGTCCCAAAGGGTCCACTTGGGCCCCAGATTGGGGCATCGGCCTCCACTCCCGGCCTGCCTCGCAGTCTGCTTACCCCCAACCCATCCGCTCCCTTGGGACCCACTTCCGGTGGTCTCCAGAACCCAAGTCTTCCCGGGTTCCGTTTCCGTGGTGACACGGAAAGCCACTCGAGGGGCTCGCGGTTGGGTCACGGTTGAATCGGAGCTGCCGGGGCGGCGCTGAGGCCGGGGGTGGGGAGAGAAGTACCCACGTACCGACGTGCCCGTGGGGTCCTGGGCTGGGGCTCAAGAAGAGGCTCCCCGGGCATGGGGTGGGGTCTGGACACGGGTGGGCGTCAGCCGTAGGCCGACAAGACCCCGAGGACACTCCCCGACGCAGAGCTGACCGGGACGCCTGGCAGAGACGGCCTGGACTCCAGCGGAGAGCCGTCGTCCAGGGTTGGCAGAGTTCCGAGTCACGGGGCACAGACGCGCCCGGGAGCCCCAGATCGCCCCTTGCCTGACCACGTCCATTCAGAGAGGGGGCTCGGGGGCCACAAAAGCCAAGTGCTGCCTCCAAGCTCAGCTGGCGGAGAAGAAACCCAGCCCCACCCGGGGCGGCATGCCGCTCGCCCCGCAGCCTGGGCCACGGAAACCTCCTCCCGCCAGCGCCCGCCCACCAGAGGCCCTGGCGACGGCACGCTCCGGCGGAACCGTCTGGGTGTTGTTCCCAGCTCTCCAGTGCGACCTATGAGACAAGGCACCGACTTCGGAGATCAGAGCCGAACCTTTCTCGGACGCGCATTCACAAGACCCACGGGAGTGCCTGGAATAACATCTCTGCCCTCGGGCTCCCGCCGGCCAGGTCGCGCCATAGGTACGTCCAGGACGGGCTCCCAGAGGCGCCCTCCCAGTGGCTCTGTCCCCTCCACTCTGCCTCACCTGCCCCTTGCTGCTCGCCAGCAGAGCCCCGCTAGGGCAGGACCCCGGTTTCATCTTTAAGGGCCCAGAGCCCTTCAGGATCTTGGTGGCCGGGGGTAGCTTTCCACGCCTGGCATGGCCCACGTCAGGTGCTGGGACACCGCACCCTCCCGGGGCTCCCCACGCCAGGCCGCGCCCTCCTCACCTGCCCTCTTCTGCTGGCCGAAACCCACCCGTGTGTCTCCCTGTCAGCGCTGCTGTCCCTTCTCTCCACGAGTGAACGTGTGTCTGCAGCCCCAGGGTAAACCCTTTCCAGCCACGAGTTAACAGGTGTCCTTGAGGACAGATCCAGCCAGTCCCTGCCTTCAGGGTGGATTTTAAAGGATGGAATGCTTGTTAAAGGTAGCGAGCACCGCCCGACACGGCAGGTGCTCACCAGACGGAGCGGAAGCTGTCATTCGTGGTGTTAGCCGCATCGGCGTGACCATGACCCTTACTGCTCCTCCCCCGTGGCTCCCTGTGTCTCGGGCGTTTCCTGATCTCCGCTGAGGCGAGGCGGTCCGTCCTGGTACTTAGCGCCCACCGTCGAAGAGGACATTCCCTGTCCCTCTGCCTCACTCTGCGCACACGCGCACACACACATCCTGACTCCACTTCTGGAATTAGAAACATCTTGAGGGAGGGGCACCCGGGGGCTGTCAGGTAAGTGTCCAACCTCAGCTCAGGTCACGATCTCACGGTGTGTGAGTTCTCATGAGTTCGAGCCCCACTTGGGGCCCTCTCTGCTGTCAGCACAGGGCCCACTTCAGATCCTCTGTCCCCTCTCTCTGCCCTTCCCTGGCTCACGCTCTCTCTCTCTCAAAGCTAAATAAGCATTTAAAAAAATAACGAAGCATCTTGAGGGAGAGCACCTTCCGAGAACACAGTGTCTACAGCACACCAGACGAAGCTTCCCCTGCCGGAGTCTTTTAATTAAAACGATGCGGAAATGTATTTTGGGAGTGACAACCTGTTGAAGGCGAGAGAGTATGTTCCGTAAGAGACCGGGTTAAGGACCAAAGCACAGAGCTAGCCGTGGAAGGGGAAGGTGGTAGGTAGTATTCGAGTCGGTTGTAAACACTTCTGGGCCAGCCCTGGAGGCTGAGGCTTCAGATGAGACCCAGAGATGAATAAACTATGGTCTTGGGCAAAATGCGGCCCCCACCTTTTTTTTAAAATTTTTTTTAACGTTTATTCATTTTTGAGACAGAGAGAGACAGAGCATGAGCGGGGGAGGGGCAGAGAGAGAGGGAGACACAGAATCCAAAGCAGGCTCCCGGCTCCAAGCCGTCAGCACAGAGCCTGACGCGGGACTCGAACTCACAGACTGCGAGATCATGACCTGAGCCAAAGTCGGCTGCTCAACCGACTGAGCCGCCCAGACGCCCCCCGCCCACCTGTTTTTGTAAATAAAGCTTTATTGGGACATGGCCATGCTGACTGGCTCACGTGTGGCCCTGGGTGTCCTCACACTGCAGCGGCAGACCCCAGGCTTGGCTTCAAGGACGATACGTGGTCCCCAAAGCTGAAAAGATTTGCCTTCGGGTCCTTCACGGGAAAAGTCTGCCGACCTGCTTTAGGCCCATATGCAGACGCCCTGAAACAATTCCAGACTCCTCAGACACAGCACGAAGGAGAGGCAGGTTCAGTGCCCGGGGACTCTGTGTGAACCCCAGCCCCAGGCCCCTCGTGTTCACAGCTGAGGATTTGCCTAAAACAACCGTGCGGACGGTTCCCAGCTCAGGACAGACTTTCTCCGCCTCTGAAACATCCCGTCTGCTTCTGACTTCTCAGGCCGCCGCCTGCTCCCTGGGGCTGGAGCTTCAATTAGTTTCCAGTAAAACCTGGAGAAGCCCCGTTTTGAGATAAAGGCAGGGATTATGTCAAAACGTTGATACCAGATCCAGTTTTTGTCCCAAACCAATGAGTATCAGTTACAATCCCATGTCATTGGTCGTATGATCCAAGTTTTGCCTTTTTTTTTTTAATTAAAAAAATAAGTTTATTTATTTTGAGAGAGAGAGAGAGAAAGCACGAGCTGGGAGGGGCAGAGAGAGGGGGACAAAGGGTCCGCAGCAGGCTCCACAGCCTCAGCACAGAGCCCGAGGTGGGCTTCGATCTCCTGAACCTCGAGATATGACCCGAGCCAAAATCAAGTCAGACACTCTACTGACTGCGCCACCCAGGCGCCCCCAACTTTTGCCTTTCAAAATAAACTTTACCCACCGTGTTTGGGAAGAGCCTGTGTGGGTCACTTAAGTGAACATGCACGCATTTAAAAAGTTCAACCTGATTTTCAAAGTAGGGACGCTGCTTGTCAAACCAAATAAGGAGCTGTCTCTCTCTGCCTGCGGGACACTGGGAGTTTTGCTCTGACCTTCTGTCCTAGGAAAGAACCAACGGCCCCCGTTTCACTTCCACGGTCAAGGGCTCCACGCCGTGTGTTCAGGTGCGCCTTGGAGAGTGAGCTCAGCCGGTGATTTGTGGGGAAGGAAGGGCTGGGTGGGAGGAGGACACCCAGAAAGAAAGATGGGCCCACGCCCCGCTATTCAAGGACGCACCCCCGGGCGAGTTTGTCTGTCGTACGTCCCGGAGTGACGATCGCGAGTGTGACGACGTGGGAAGAGGTGTCTATTTGAGAGGCTGTCGTGAGAGGCAATGTCGGGACTTTGGGGGTGTGCTGTAGGAATCTGCCACGAAACCCCGAGTGAACAGGAGCCCACGGGCTCCACCTCTGGCCCAGGCCCGGCCGCCAGCTCGCCCTGGAGTCCAGACTTGGGAGCCACCTGATGAGTGACGGTGCCGCCGTTCAGCCTCTACCTGAGACTCAGAAAATTATCCCAATCCCACAGGATAGCGAAACATTAAAAAAAATCCCTTCAAGTGTGTCTCTGAATTAACCTTTAAATTAATTTTCCACGCCGTGAGATAGCCATGCAAAGAATTCATCAAGCCGCTTCTGCATCCAACAGCCCACGGCCCGCCAAGTGGGGGCGGAGAGAAGTTTCCGGGGCCCCACTGGGAGCCGCGTGCACACGGAGCCAGTGCGGGCCCAGAACGGTTTCTGCTGTCCTTCGGCCCCGAGTTTTCCATTTCGAGACAACTTTCTCGCGAAGAAGAAGACTTCAGTCAACCCGCTGGCGTGCGCAAGCTTGGGACCGAGCCTCAGCATCTTGTGACATGAAATCACCCCTCTGGCCCCAGATGCTTCCCGGGGACCCAGTGCTGAGTGTGAGGCGGCTCTTCCTATTCTTAACCAGCCACCAGCAACTCATTAGTATTTAAATGTATGCTAATTTCATCAAGGTGCGAAAAGATCTTTTTCTTGCATATACATGAAGTGACCACATTACTATTCAACTAGATTTTTTCTTTCTTTTTAACCCAAGAAAAGCGTATGGTAACTTAACAAAAGGGAAGGAAGAAATCACACACACACGCACGCACACACGCACATGCACACACACGCATGCACACACACGCACGCACGCACACACGCGCACATGCACGCACACACGTGTGCACACGCACACGCCGTCTAGAAAAAGGTACAAGGGACACTTGTTTACTTTGTATCGCAAACGTTGTACGTAAACATGATACACAGCGACCAGAGAAATGTCACGCTTGTGTGCGTCCGTGGGGACCGCAGCCCTTGAAGTCGCGCGAGTTCACCGTAACACCCCCAGTGTCGTCTGCACGTCACCATATCCACCACCTCTGCGACTTGGGTTTCTCCAGACGACGTGAGAAATTGCCGCGTGGACTCGACGGCATCTCCCAGCCCCCGTGCCTCACCACTGTCTGTCAGGGATGAAACAAAAACAAACATAGAAACAAACCAAACCGAACTACGAGACTGGGCGACGTTTCTAGAACTCGCCAGGGCGTTTACCTGCGTTCACTGAAACGTGTGCGCAGCCCCTGTGCCCCGCAGACTTTCGGGAGGCAGCGCCCTGTGAGCCAGAGTCCTCCGGCTGAGCCAAAAATCCAAAAATAAACAAATAAAATGAACCAGTGAAAACCGGAATCTCGCGCGGCCGGCCGCCGCCCTGCCCCCGCGGCCCGCAGCCTCGCCCAGGACTCCGGCGGCTCCGCAGGCCCCTGGTGAAGGCCTGGTTACGCTCCCGTCGTGATACAGTCTACCCGTGTTAGAGGGCGGCCTGGGTGCGCCTGTCACGACGGAAGACAGCGGGTCAAATGGATTTTCTGTCACTCCGCAGGCACCTGGGACGGGGCAGGGTGGCCCGGAAGCAGAGCAGGGGCGAGGGCTCACGGGGGTTAAGTGTCCCTGCCTCGGGGCTGGAGGGTCCGCGGGCCCCTCGCTGTGCTGATGACAAGATGGATGGCCCGTGTCACCCTCAGGCCACTCGGCGTCACTCTGCCACCGATAAGACGGCTGCTCTCCTCCAGGCGAGGAGGTGGCAGACTTCTCCCTGGACTGAGGGGAAGGGCCCTCGCAGGTGTCCTTGGGGGAGGGGGGTTGGAGAAGATCAGTTCTTCGGAGAGCTCAGAGGAACCCTCTAGATGGACTCCTCCTACCCCCTTGGATTGGAAATAGACCCTCTGCCCGTTTTAATAGGAAACGGCCACGCCTGCAACGTGGCCGCACGAGAGGAGATGCCTGGAGTGTGGCCTGCTCGGGTTTTCCCAGGTTCCTCCCTACGCTCCCCCTCGCCCCTTCCGGGCAGGCCTCTGCGCCTGCCTCTCGGGTTCTGCTCATGAGCGAGACAGTCAGGTACCGGTCCTGGACGAGCGGCCGTCTCGGCAGGACCCGATCTCAAGTCCCCCCGAAGCTCGAGGCAAGCCTTGTGTCCGAGGTAGGAAGCTGTGCTCGAGGGACAGACAACGGCTTGTTTCTGCAAAGGAGGGTGATGCTGATGTCCTGTCCTCCTCACGGGGAGGTGGCGGTCACCCTGGCTTCTCACCCCTCCCTCCTGCCTCAGGCCTGTGTTTCAGGAGCCTTTGTGGGTTGGGCTGTGAGATGTGGGCACCCCTGGAGGGCAGGGGGGAGGGAGGGACCCCCACGGAGGAGGCATATTAGCACCCTTCATGGAAGCTGGCTGAGAACACCTGCTGTGCTTGCCTGCCCTGACCTCCCTGCGCTCCCACCGAGACATGTCCCTGCCTGTGTTTTACTCTCCTTAAAATCCCGCCCAATCCCGAGACGCAGCTGGAAGCCAGCTCCTTCCTGGCCGCGGAGCCGTCTGAGCGAGGGGGTCCCGTTCCGCTGGCCCCGTCACTCGATGACAGCCACAGAAATCATTTCTGCTGATGTTGCCAATGAGCTTTGGTTTGAAGTTTTAATCAGGTCTAAATGGAAAGTTATTGAGGAGGCCGGCGTGGTCTGCATTTTAATCCCTGGCACCTCCCCCTTCCCTCACCCCCCCAGTCTCTGCCTTTATTGCGTGCGGTGTGGCCTTGGATTGCAGTGTTTCTAACATACATAATGAGCTCAATGTCAGACTGTTGGGGCTTTTGTCTTTAACAATAAGCATTTAGCTCAACTAAATGAATAGAAATTGCTTTAGTGAATTACAAAAGCCAAGGTCTTTTCAATGCAGGACGGCCCCGACGTTAATTATTTTCAACATTGTGTTATTGTTTTGCAAATGTCGTAACTTCAAATTTGACTTAAAATGCAATAAATTCATTTGGTGTTTAAACTAAAATAAATTATCAGCAAATCAGAGTATCTGCTGATGTGTCGTGAAAATTCTCTTCAGGTTAAAAAAAGTACACACGCCAAGTACATTACTGTATTCCTTGGACAGGGGAGTCGGAGGGACCGTCCGCAGCTTCTACCAGTCTCTCCATGAGTTTTAAGGCGCCCCTGGCCCCCGCGCCTCGGGGCTTCCCTGAGACGGGCCACGCTCTCCAACCTCAGCAAACAGGGGACGATTGCCCTCCATGGAAACCGGGGCCAGCCTTCCCAAAGGTCCAGGGAGCGGGCAACCCTCTCAAAACCCCGCCGCCCTCGGCCTGGAGTTGCCAAGAGAGAGACCTGAATGCTCTCCCTAAACCTCTGTAATCCAATAAGCTTTTGTGTTTAGCATCTTGTTTTGAAACTTGTATAGCACCCCGGCCTGCGCCTCCGACAGTCGCTGGCAGGCAGGTGAGCGCCCGAGGGCCCGATCATTATTCAAGGCGAGAGGCCTGCTCAGCCCCAACCAGAATGTAATTTGTAATTAACTGTCATTTACTTCTGTCTGCATTGACTTGTTGTTCAAAAGACAATGTAACTGGGCTGGTCACTCGCTCTCCTTTGTTGTGGATATTATGCCTCTCAGATCTCGCTGTTTTCATAATATTTAGAAACCCGGGGCTTACTCTCTTGAAACCAGAAGGAGAAGGGGAATTCACTGAAATAAATCCAGCGCAGATAATTTGTTATGCCGAGACACATCAAACATTCCATTTGATGCAACGGGATAAACCTCCTCACAGAGGCAGCGCCTCCAGTTCCAGCCAGATGATTTAAATGGCCGGAGCGAGTGCTCGCGTGAAGCTCGGCTTTTCAAATGCGGCCTTCAAAAGGCGGTCTGTTCTGTGGCTGCAGACGCTAATTTATGCTCACTTTTTCAGTTTAATTATTTGCTTGTCACACTTTTCATTAGGAGGAAAACAAACAGAATGCGTGGATGGGCCCCGGGTTGGGTCTGTGTTTCCAAGATTGGCAAGTAATTCCAAGTTGGACGACTTGGAAATTAACAAAGCTTACCGTCCATTTGAACAGAGAAGCCTGTGAAAGTATCAAGAGGTTTTGGAAGGAAAACATCAGACGTTTTTGCGGTGAGAGTCCTAACAACCGAGCGCCTAATTCCTCCGTGTTTGGGGGGGCGTGGCTTACAAAGGGCTGGAGGGAGAGTAAATAGAGCATCTTAAATGTTTAAAATTTCCCTTAGAGATCTCAAATCCGCCTGCAAACGGGAACGCCCGACTTGTGAAGTGCTCCGTGATACCTTTTATTTTCCCTCTAAAGGTGCCTCACAGGCGTCTAGGTCAGGCCAGTAATGAGGAAGAGTGTCATTGTGTGTTTATGAATGGAACCTACCCCTGAGTCCTCTTCCCCTGAAAGCCAGGCTCTTGACCGAAGCCGCGTCTCCTCCTGAGGCTGAAGCGCCTGCTTGTCTAGGAAAAGCTTGCGGTCATTTCAGCTCAGCGTTCGGGGTCCCCGTAACATCATTTTCGCATGCATCAAGCAAATGAGATCTGCGCAGGAAGACAGCGCAGACTGTGGTGACGGGCAGGGCGGTCCATGAATTTCAGCCCCCAGCCCAGAAAGGCAGGTCGGTCACCACTGCTTGAAATCCCAGAGAGCCCCAAGTCCTGCCGTGATACCCACAGATGCAAAATATCCCCGTGTGTACAGAGATCTCTCCAGAGACATACCTTGTATCTGGGTGGGGAGACAGTGTGGGGAGGGGAGCGAGAGGAAAAGCTTCTGTTTGGACCAAAGCAAGGAGGCGTCAGCCCCGAGGGGCCTCCGGGGGAGGGTCCCAGGCGGTCAGGCTGGCGTGGGCGGGGGTGGGGGCGGGGGGAGGAGCCAGGCGCCCCCCAGGAGTCCCCAGCTTCTGGGAACCTCAGCAGGGCGGCTCAAAGCCGGCCACTCCGGAGCATTAGAATGCATTTCACGCTCGGCTTCCTCCAAACCGCGGAGCTCAAATTTACACCTTATTTGATGCTCTCTCCCTGCTGTTAATTGGTAAAGGAGGGCTGACCCTTTTGATCCGGGCTGCAATCCTCTAAATGCCCAGGTCCGCTAAACTGTTTAGCAGAACAGCGCACAGTGGCCCTGGACAACCAGCCTTCTCTTCTTCCCTCGTCTTTTTTTTCCCCTTGGCTTTCTTGCCTTTGGTTTACATCCAAGTCGCACAGAAATAAGAGATGACAGTTGTTACAGATATGCTGGTTTAATTACTTGTCAGCTTACAGCGGGTATCTGGGCCAGCGACGCAGGGGCTTAACTTTCTCCGGGAGCTTCAAACCTGACCAACTACTACAGCTTTCATATTTAGCCCTCCAACTCCGGGTACATTTAAGATAAAAAATAAAATAGAAGAGCAGTCTTTCTGACTCCCTAGCGGAAGCCATCAGCCTCCTGCGTCCCTGCCGGCCCCCACAGGTGACCAGCGAGGGCGCTTCCGACCACACTGCTCTTTCAGGGAGCACGGGGAGCGGGGGTCTCAGTCCACCTTAAAATTTCCCCTAGAGGACACTCAGGCTAGCGGCCCCCCTGCCGGCTCAGAGCAGGTGGGAAGGCCCAGGTTGGGTCCCTGCGGAGTGGGAAGGAGAGTCAGGAGGAGATACTGATAGAAAGCGCTCGGCCTGCCCAGACTCCAGCCCTTCCCAGGGCTAACACGGGAGGCTCTGGCACTTAGCTGCCCGCCTGTCCTCATCTAATCTCACGTCTCCTGCTTGCATCTAATCTCCCATCTCCTGCTTAATGTTGGATTAACTAGCGATCATCTATCTGTGTTTTGAACCTGCTCAACAGGCCTGCCTCCTTTGCTCCTGGCTTCTGTACCTAAGACACCCCCACCTCCAGAAAAATGAGAAAGTGAGAGAGGGTGGGCTGCTCATCTCCACCCCCCCCCCCCCCCCCCCCGCCATGGACTTCAGGCAGCGCCCTGCTGGCCCCTCTCCCCCAAGTTCCTCCAGCGGGTTTTTTTTTTTAGTCCTGTCTTTGTTACCCACCAAGATACATAGTTTCCATTGACCTGAAGCCCATTATCCGTCACTAGAGTTTACTAGAGTTTTCTCGATTGCTCAGTTCAGAGCCGGGAAAGCCAAGCACAGAGGGCTGCAAAGTCCAGTTAGCACACGGAGACCCAGGGACCCTCCACCGGGTCTTCACCCTGTGACTCGTCCTGGGCTTTGACCATCCTCCGAGAGCTGTGTCTGCTGAGGTCAGAGGCTGCCCTCTGAGGCCCTGGAGCTCTGGCCTGGGGCATGTGCTGTCATCTGGCTGCCTGGGTCCTGGGTCTTGGGTGGGCCCCTCGGTACCGGGGACAAAAGTGCATCCCGCCTTTGCAAGTGTTTGCGAAGACACGTTCCGTGCCCCCATCCCTGATAACATTGCTGGACCCGGAATGCTGAAGTGAAGCTAGGGGCTTAACGTGCGCGAAGGGACCTGGCCATGTCGTCTGTCATGAGAGGAGACCAGGGAGCAGCCCCCGCAGCGCGGAGGCACGAGTCTTGTGGCCCGCGGATTGGAGCGGGGGCTTCCGTGCCCCTGCAAAGCGGTGTTCACATTCAACGGAGGATGGCTAGGAAGAAAGTTTATTTGATCTGATAGCCAAAAGGCCACACGTTTTGTGGAGCTCTGTGCCGGCCTCCTTCCGACGGGCCGCCCCTCCCCAGCCATCGCCCTGCGGCCTGTGGTCCTCTCCGCAGCCGCCGGCCCCCAGGCCGCACCTGCCTGTTCGCCTGCCTCGTCTCAAGAGCCACCTCGGCCGGGCCACATGGCTCTTCCCTGGGCCCCACGGGGTGTCTCTGCTCTCTCACCTCTGCCTCCGAGCGTCCCCTCCTGTGCCTCGCGTTTCCAAACAAAATAACAGTGAGACAAAAGATAGGCTCCCCAAACCCTCCTCAACCGGCAAAAGGAAGAGGTAGGAGAGACCCCACGAAGGGTGAACTGTGACCGTCCCCGGGAAAAGTGCAACCTTGCTCGCCACTGCCGTTTGACATTGCTGAAGGTTTCGTCCTGATTGCTTTCCATAAAATTCCAAGTAAGGATGGCTGTCTTGGCTCACTAAGCAACAAGGTTTTATCACTAATTACAATCCTTTATTACTAGTGGTTTAATAGGCTTACGATAGGTCATAAAACAATCCGGCCTGGGAGTACATAAAAGGAATGGCTTATACAGCTGTGACATCTTAATATCTATTCATTGTAATCATTTTATGATCTTTAATGGTAGTATTTTTTATTAAAATATGTACATATGCCTTTACACGGGCTGGGCGGCCACCAGAGCCGGGGGGCGGGGCGAAGGCCGCATCCCCGCGCGCTGAAATACCTAACGAGGCGTTCCGCAAACTTCCATCGTCAGAGCACCGACCGCACCACATGTGTGGAGTCTCATTACGGGTAATTATAATAAAATCATAAGTGCCGTAATAATTCTAACCTTGAAGGCACAATAAAGGGTGGCTGGATTTGCCTTGCGAGCCCACACATCTGAGGCATTTTCTTCATTAATTATATTTCGCATAAGAATAATTACGTTGTGTAAGGCTGGAATTCAAGGCCCGGGCTGCCTGCTCTGAACTCCGGCCCCTGCCTCTGCGCTAATTACGTCCCTGCCTCCGCATGCACCGGGAGACGCCCGCCTGTGATTTACACGGCTTGAAAGAGGGTATTTGTTGTTGACCTTAATTTTATTTTGTAACCCAATTAGTCAAGTAAATAAATTGGGAAAAGAGGAGCTTGCTCGTCAGTCGACCTCGCTTCAGGGCTGCGTCGCCCGGGCACCGCTGGCCCACCGGAGGGCCGCCCTCGTCCGCGCCCGCGGCCTCGCGGAACACGCGGCCTCGCGGTGGTCAGTGTGCGGGCAGGGCGGCGGGAGGGTCACCCGGGACCTCCACGCCGGTGGTTCAGCCTCCACTCGGAGAGTTGGCTTGTGCAGCTATGACCCGAGTATTTTATTCCATTTTTCTGGCCCAGAGGCCATCATAGCCTGGAGCCGAGGGAAAATCCTCCCTATGCAGCTGGGCTGTGACCTCAGATGGTAAACGATTTGGGACTTTAGAACAAGCCGCCCGAATGGCAAGTTTGTCACTTATATTACATACACATGATACTTCTCAAGTTTAAGGTTTATCAAGTTTATTGGGCTTGTCCCTTTAGAGATGGAGGTGGCTGTCTCCTAAGTACTTTCTTAGCAACAGCAGGCTCCACCCTCCAACGCACACACACACACACACACACACCCCTACATGCAAAACATGCTTCTAGAATCTCCCTCCAGTCCTAGGAGGATGACAGGAACCCGGGAACCCAAACTCCCCTCCCCCTCCCTAGCTTGCTCAAGTGAGTCCCACCACCTCAGTTAAGAATTCTGCTTTAGAAGAACCACCTTGTAAGCCTTTGAAAATCACATTCGAATACCAGAGAAGAAGGAAAATTGACAAGAATCGCAGTGAAATTTCAGTTGTTTGAATTAATTAGGCGAAGCCCGAGTAAACTATAGATCATGTTGGCAACACACATCTTGTAAGTTTCAAGTATAAAAGTAACTTAACCCCGGGCCCAAAACCGAAAAAAAAAATTTACAGACAAAGAAAGAAAAGAAAGAGCCCAGCTGAGGTTCTCAAGGGAATTACCTTAGTGAATAGACCGGAATGATTCGTAATTAGCATATAAATTGTATGCATGTAAATGATGCTTCTAAAAGGTATTTGAAAAGTTTATTTTCTTAAGTATTTCAAATCAGACCCCCTGCACCCTTGTTTACAGTGCTGATTTGCACTTTCATGAAAGAGATTTGCAGAGTAAAGAGGAACTTCGGTCTGGCTTCTCCCTCCCCCCACGGTGCTGTATCACAAATTGCAAATTAGCGGCATACAAATTAATGAGGTTTTTACAGTATTCAGTCAAATCATGCAGTAAAAAGCTTTAATTCAAACACTGGAGCTTGGTTATTATAATTTATTTAAATGCAATGCGCTGTTTGCTACATTTCATAGGACTGGAATCAACATGTAATTTAAAGTTAATTTTACCAGAGAGGAGCAGAAGCGCCTGGCCCTCCGGTTGGCTGGCAGTCCGCCCCACCTTCTCCAGAAAACAGCAATTAGATACATAATAGAAACACAACGTTAACGAGATGGGGAAGCAGCCACTCTGAGAACAGAGAGCAGAGAGGCTCGGTCGGATCAGAGCCGGCGGAGGGATGAACTCGACCCCTCAGCCCCTGGACAGGCATTCATCTGCTTAGGTACACACCTCTCGATGGGGTGCAGGTGTCAGGCTTGCAGAGATGGGCGGCGATGACACTCTTTTGTTACTAACTTACTGCATCCTGCCGATGAGAAACACACAACACTTGAGGTCTGCCTTCAAGTCTGTGGGCCCGCTCGCATCGGGCATTTTGCTGGGAGTAGGAAAGGGACACGTATCCTTTATGCAAGGGACGCAGCCCTCAGGGTGAAGTCCCTTTGCTCAGGATGGAGGGGGCCCGCCCTTTCTTGGCGGCAGGGCCCAGGCATGACAAGGCTGCCTTTCAACGGTGAGGCATCCTTTGCTCGCACAGCAGGTGTTCCGTGAGGACCTGCTTTGGGAAATACTGGCGGGAGGTTGTCTTCGTCCATCCAGGAGGCCTCCATCCTCTTTGCTTTTTAGTTGGTTTGATTCACCTTTAATTAAATTCTTTTTAAAAGTAAAAGAAAGAACTCGAGATGATCAAATTAAAATAGTTCAGGACATCGCGTTTTTTTGTATGACTTCAGGGCAAATTTCTAATAGAATTACGCTGCCACCAAATTGGTGGCATTACATCGTGGTGGCTGCTACTGAAGTCGCTGCCGGGGCCCCTGTGTCACACTCGCCTGCCGCCAGCCACGCGGGAAAGGGCCTCTGTCTTACCTACTCCGGTTGGCGATGGAGGCTTTACAACCTTTTACCCCTCTTCTTTCTTTCTCAAACAGGAAAATGGGTGTCTGGGTGTTACTGTGATTCATGTTAATCTGTGCTTAGGAGCAAAGTTCAGCTCCTTTATTGAGATAGTCATTGACCTTCCTGTATTTTTGAGAAGTCTACGTTCTCATCTTGTGCGCTCTCTTTCCTAGTTAATTGTTTCCAGAGAACAGCCCCTTGCCCCTGATATCGGTAAGCGGGTAAAGGGGCGTGGACCCCGGGCTGCTGTGGAGCCGGGCTCCGGAGGGGTCGCCTGCTGTCCTCTGGGCTTCTCTGTCCCTGTGTTGTCTCCGTCTCCCCGACGGCATCTGGGGGACGTGTCCTTTGGGCACCTGACCTGTGAGACCGCAGCACGTGAATACCTTCCGTTCTGTCCACTTAGCACTTGCCTGCACCTGCACAGGGAGTGGATGCCTTCGCGCAGACCGGCGGTCGCCCTGCGGTGTGGCGCCGAGACCCCCGTTCAGTGACAAGTCAGCATGAAGCGCGAGTGACGAGAGCCAACGTCAGACAAATGCTTCTCTATCGTTCGTGTCGAGGAAATGGGGAAATGATCCCTGTCTTCCCTTCGATGTAGAAATCAGAAATTGGGGGCGTTCCTGCTGGTTTTGCCCGCAGCGCAGAGAGCCTTGGCTGTTTCTGACGGTCCGGGAGGGAAAGGCTCCAATCTCCTACTGTACCAGCCGGTCAGACAGGGGATGGGGGGAGAGGGGTGGTCTTCCTGGGTGTGTGGTTCTCAGCTGGGGGTGATTTTGCACCCTGCGGGCACTTGGCGAGGTCTGGGGGTGCAGCCGGGCCGGGGGGGGGTGTTCCCGGCGCAGAGTGGGAGGCAGGGGACACTGGTCCACTTTCTCAAAGTGCGGGAGGGCTCCAGAAGGCCCCGAAGGTCAGGAGTCAGGGGGCTGAGAAGTGCTGTCCCGGATGCGAGGCGGCTGTAGGGACAGAGCAGCAGGGCCCCAGCCCCGGACCCCCCCAACCCCTTCTCCAGGGGCTGCGCTGCCCCTGGGGCTTCTCGCCCAGAGACGACAGCAGTGTTTGCCGGCCGTCGGTTCTTCACCATCAGCATGGACGCCCCGCCGCGGCGTCTCCAGCCCCGTGACAAACTCCGGCCACACCTTCCACCAGTGCCCGCTGGGTCTCCCTAAGACCCAACAAGGCCCACGGGGGCTGCTCCCAACGTTAATGAATGACACCGACCAACCATTGTCCTGAGAACTTGAACGACTCAGATGGGCATTGCTGCTTGTCTCCCTTCAGTATTAAAACGGGTTTAAATCTTTTAATTACATTTTAAATATTAATATTTTAAATATATGTGTAAATACGCATTAAAACTCTCGAACAGAAAGCTTTCAGAAACACAAAGGGCGCGCCTACCGTCTTGCTGGCATCTGGGCTGGCCTGGGGCGGGGTCCCCACGGCGTAGGGAGGGGACCCCGTGAATCAGCTCTGAAGGCATTTGGCCTTCATGGCGACCTGCACGGAGGCCCCGGAGAGGCGGCGGAAGTTGAATCCGGTGGCCGGGCCAGGAGCAGGGGCACGGGGGCCGGATTACAGTTTTCTCAGGGCAGGAGCCCGCTGGGGGGTGTCTCCCTGTCCATCCACACCGACCTCCTACAAGCTGGAGGGATGACCTTCTGTCCTGTGGAGGCCGTGTGCACGCCTCGCCGGGCTCCAGACCAGGGCGTGAGGCCCTGACTACCTGTTCATCTGTGCAACTTTAAACCGAGCATCCCCGCCACGCCTCACCCCACAGCTCCTGACCGGAGTCCAAGACCCGGGAGGTTCTGAAAAGCACTTCCAGGTGACCGTGATGTTGAGACAGGGTCGGGAGCCACTGAGCTGGCCGACATCAGTCCTGCCTCCAGCAGCGACGGAGATAAGTAGTCAGTCGCGAGCAGCAGTAACACACAGATGAGGTCATTTCCAAGTTAGGAACTGTGGGCAAGAGAATAAACCTCCTTTTCGCTTTTTAAAAAATGTTTATTTATGTATTTATTTTGAGAGAGAGAGAGAGAGAGAGAGCGAGAGCATGAGTGAGCAGGGGAAGGGCAGAGAGAGGGAGAGAGAGAGTCCCAAGCAGGCTGCGCACTGACGGTGGGACTCAGGGCTCCACGCTCTGCCCTGACCCCGACCCGATCCTGGCCCGAGCTGAAATCAAGACTCGGACACCTAACCGACCGAGCCCCCAGGTACCCTTCCTTTTTCCTTTTTATTCTGCCCGGGTGACTTTTCGTGGCCAGGGGGAGGACTCGGGCCCCAGCACTCTGGACAGCCACCGCCCCTCATCGCCCTGTGAAATCTCCCAGCTGGGGGACCCCGGTGCCTTTTGACCCTAGAACATTCTAGACGGTGGCTCCTTAGGTCTAGCCGGCCAGAGCCTGAGAGAGTGTGTCTCTCTAGCTACAGAGCAGAGCCAACCACACTGGTCCTCTCCTTTCCACCTCTGGGGTGCATTCTGCAGAGAGGTGGCCCGTGACAGAGGGAGAAGCCGTTCCTGTAGCTCGGTGACACCTCGCAGCCATCGACGGAGGCTGCGGGATGATGAAAGTCTCTGGATTTTTCTCCCTGACATCTTGCAAATGAATCACCACCCCCTTCTGAAATTAAAGATAAGCGTGTCCTAATTCAACACATGCCTTTTTGGAGGGGGGTGGGAAACGTCAGGGTACCCTGACAGACAGAAGATTCCCCTCCTGAGTAAATCAGCTTGTCGGGTGCAGAGACCGTCCAGACGCAGTCAGGGAGGAAGAGCCGGCAGGCGCCGTGGGTGCTGTTGGGTGAGGAGTTCAGACTTACTTAATGAAACTATTACTTTGACACGAAGGCTAATGATTTGGCAACTTGGTGATCTGGTTTGTCTTGGAAACTCTTGCTTCTCTGCCTCTAGAGAAAGCCCGGGAAAAAAAAAAAAAAAGGAAAGAAGCCGTAAGCAGCACACCAGACTCAGAGGAATGACACCAGACCGTGAAAACCGGGCCAGGGGCGTGAGTCACGGCCCTTCACGCGGCCAGGCGTCCCCACCTGGGGGCAAAGCACAGACGCAGCGTTCCGGGGACATCCTGAGTCCCCGGGGTAAGCGACGGGTCCCGTGTTGCTTACTTACAGACACAGGGGACGGCGGCAGAGATTTTAGAACTCGTTCTGTCAAAACAGTTAAAGGAAAAGAAAGATTGTTGCTAAGAACAATCACTGTAGGGCCGTAGACAGCCCACTCTCTCAGGATGCGGTATCTGGCACCCAGAGTGAACCCCAGAGTTGGTGGGACATCACAGGGCCCGGGGGCCAGAGTGACAGCGTGACGTTGACCCGTGAACACGCCCACTACGAGAGGGCGGGGCATTTCCGGGAGCCTGCATGTGCTGGGGGCTGGTGCTGTCCTCCCCGTCCCATGCCAGAAGGTCCCAGGTGAAAGCCAAGCCAGGCAGAGAGCACTTCTGTCCCGTGGAGGGGCCACCTGTGTCCTTTGCGTCACCCCGGGAGTGCCCAAACGGTGTAGGCAACATTTTTGTGCGTTTCCTTTTCTAAAATGTTCCAGACAGGCTGTCCTATTTCCGTACAAGCATGGTGTGCCCCATCGCATTGGTGATTCTGGGAGAGCAATGCAGAATCCTGACAAGGCAGCAAACGCTTTGGGGGGCGGAGAAGGGAGGGACGGAGTGCCGGTAGCGCCCAGCGAGGACCTGTCTTGGCTATTTCTAGTCACGTGGCTCACCGTTTCCAGCAGGTGCCTGCTTCACTGTCCTCACTTCAGCTTTTCCACAAATGCTTCCTGACCGTGGTCTTTTAAATTAGGTCTCACAAGAATAAAGACGCCCTTGGTACAGTTTTAGGAAATACTTTGGTAATGGAAGTTACTGTCTGAGGAACAAAATCTTATTTTAAAAATGAGACCTGCTTAGAGTAAGTTATAAATCAGATTAGCTCTTGAATGAGACCTTAACAATTCTAGGGGCGCCCGGCTGGCTCAGCCGCTTAACCGTCAACTCTTGGTTTCAGGTCATGTCATGATCTCACGGTTTCATGAGTTTGAGCCCCACACTGGACTCTGTGCTGACAGTGCAGAGCCTGGTTGGGATTCTCCCGCTCCCTCTCTCTCTCTGCCCCTCCCCTGCTGTCTCTGTCTCTCTCAAAAATAAATAAACTTTAAAATGCATTTCTCTAAAAAAAAAAGAACTCAACAAGTCTATCTTCTCTGTCTCTCTAATATACAAATACATAAATATAACACCAGTTGGCATATACGTACAATACGGACGTGTAGATTTGTACACATAGACATAGTGTAATACAGTAATTGTAAAAATTTATGTATGAATTGAGATTCCGATAATATATCCTTCTAGAAATAAGCTTCAGCATACGTGGTGTTCCTCGTCACGTGCTCAAAGTGAAGACGGAAAGCTGTGGGTGGAGCCAGCTCCCGCGGATCGTACAATAATATAAGACAAAGGCAACGTAACGAGACGATTTCAGGACATTTTCATCTCGGGGGACCGCGAGTAAAGCCTCCTTGTACGTGCGCTTGTAGATGGGATGTATCGGTAGATGTAGTGTGTTTTATTTTAATTTATATTTATTTGTCAATGTGTATTTATATTAATAATGCATGTGCTTACTTGCTGTTTTAATATTTACATTTTAGTTACAGTGTTCCACACTCGTGCGTTCCCGAGGCTGCGAGGAATTCTAAGCCTCAGCCGGCAGTGTTAATTACACTTCCTGAAGTGCGCGAATCCCTCCCTACGGATGACACGGTGGGATCCACACGGTGGCACGGACGTCCCCCGCGGAGGCGGAGCGCAGCCCTGCTCGGCCGACGGCCGCTCGGGCCCCTGTCCCGGCACTCGAACTTGACGTCGACACGCTCAAGTCACCCGCTTCCTTTCAGCTGTGGTTCGTCTCTCCCAGTCACGCGGGGGTCTGGCTGGACTTCACTGCTTTAGAGGCTCTGAGGGAAGGGACCCGGGGTCGCATTTGCCGTGGGCCGCGATGAGCTGTCCCACCGCAGGTGCGCGGACGCCGCAGAAGGACTTTAGGAGACGGAAACGTAACTTTATAATTAATACCACTACTCAGCCAGCGCTAAATTGGGAAAATTCTATCTGCGTTTTTAAAATACTGGTGACTTCTTGTAGTTAATTCGGTGCTCGAAACCGTGTCTCGTTCAGTAATTAACTAACCAACACACGCTGTGTGCCCGAAAAGGTGTCGAGTTCCACAGGTGCAGGCACGTTCACGGGGTCATGGCTGTGGCCCTGGGGCTCTCAGCCTTTCTCAGCAGTGTGACAGTTAGTAGGTGGTGTGAATTTGGCTTGGCCACGGTACTCACTTGTCTGGTCAAATGCCAGACTAGATGTCACTGGGAAGGTATTTTTTAGAGGTGATTCACACTTAACCATAACATCTGCAGACTTTGAGTAGAGTGCATGACCCCCTGCAGTGTGGGTGGGCCTCGCCCAATCAGCTGAAGCTATGGGAGCCAAGACTGTGGTTTCCCAAAGAGGGAGCAATTCTGCCTCAAAACTGCCACAGAGAGGCCAGCAGACACATGAAACGACACTGGCCATCGGGGAAACGCAAACGAAAACCACAATGAGCTGCCTCCTCACGGCTGTCCGAATGGCTCAGACCAACAACACAAGAAACAAGAAATATTGGCGGGATGTGGAGAAAGGGGAACCCTCCTGCACTGCTGGTGGGAACGCAAACTGGTGCAGCGACTCTCGTACAGTATGGAGGTTCCTCGAAAAGCAAAAAATAGAACTACCTTCTAAACCAGCAAGGCCGCTACTGGGTCTTTAACGCAGAAACCCTGCCTGTCTCCGACTGCCGTTCTGTGGAATCCAGACTCAAAACTGGAACAGCAACTGTTGTGTGACAGTCCGGACCGTGTCCCCCTTACGGATTTCAGACACGCCAGCCCACACAGCCGCGCGAGCCAGTCCCTGGGGATAAATTTGCTTCTAACACAATCTCTTTCTCTTCTACAGAAAGATAAACGTACATATGTGTGTATATTATAACATAAAATATATCTCCCAGAGGGGACCCTCTCTCCCCCAAGGCTCGCTCTTCAACTGAACATGCTGTGGAAACCTGCGAACGGCAGAAGGTGTTCCAGAAAGTCACGTGAGGAAGGCGCCTGTTCCCCTCCCGGCCCCTGACACAGGTGCCGGGGGAGCCCGAACGGTGCGGGGCATCGCAGACGCCAGGGGCCCAGCCCTGTCTCTCTGTTTCTCCGGCTGAGCCTTGCCAAAGCACGGCGTTCCCCCGCACGCTGGGATTCAGGCCCGGCGAGCCCTTCCAAGATCCAGGTTCGGCAACAGTCAGCCCCTCTTCCCCGTGGCCCCTCGGTCTCCGCCAGGCCTCCCCCAGCCAGCCAAGTGCCGGCAGATGGTCCTTCCCCGTCGGCCCCTTCTGGCTTACGACTGCTTCCGGCAAGTTTTCTCAAATCCGCTGCTCCGCACGGACACGCTGTCCACCCCGGGGGCTGGCAGCCCAGGGCGGGGCTCGCCCAGGTGACCGTCCCCTGGTGAGGGGAGGCTGCTGGCATGCGAGGGACAGGTCCTGCGGGCTCCAGGGAGAATGAGAGGGGCTCTTAGGGTGTCATGGGGCAGAGGGTCTTTCCAGAGTGAAGTTCTGAGCATTCCTTCCTTTTGCTTACAATTCTCGCGTACGCCTCCACTGCCATCGGAGAAAATCCAAAATGCCAAGGTGACCTTCAGTGGCCCTTGTGGGATCTGATTCTCCCGCAAACCTCTCGCCTCATCTCAGATCCCGATCCCCTTTGGGGCTGGTTTAGCCTCATGACCTCGCCCCTCGCTGGTCTGGGCCCCGTCTGTCCAAGGTCTTTCTGCCTCAGGGCCTTTGCACATGCTTCCCTTGATCCCGGCATGACCGCCGCACACCCACTTCCCCCCAGGGTGGCTTTCTCATTCTCCAGGTCTCAGTTTAAATATCAAGTCCTCCTGGAAGCCTTCTGGGTTCCCAGCCCAGGTGAAGTCCCTTCGGCCCCACAGCCTCACCGGAGCTGCGGTGTGACTGCTGGCTTCCGTTCTGTCTTTCCCGGCATCGTGTCATGCAGGCGTCCTGTCCCTGGTGCCCAGGGACAAGACGAGACCTCCGGGAATCCGTCGAAGGAACGGGCCTTGGCGTTTCCTTTGTGACGAGGCCTGAAGTCTGGTTGGTCCGTTCGAACGTCCGTCGAGGGTTTAACGAGCTCCATGCTGTTATTGAAGAGATTTCCCACTTTTCTGGTGGGAAACGCGTGAAGCTTGGCTCGGGCTCGTGGCAGAACGCAGAAGAGGAAAACCTCGCGGCCGGGCTCAGGGCCGCTCGACGCTAAAGTCGCCCACGTTTGGAGCAGGGCTCCCGGTCTCAGGTGACGTTCTGGGCTCTGTCGGCCTTCCCGAGGCCGTTCCTGTCCTGCGGGTGGGTTGCAGCGCGGCCGACCCCACTGGCGACAGCCAGAGACGTCTCCACACGCGTCCGGGTGTCCCGGGAGGGGAGATGGCCCCGGGACGAGCAGCGGTGCCGTGGACGCCCTCGCGGTCCGCTGGCTTTGGGATCCGGAGCCCCAGCTCCCCCCCCCCCAACACCCTCACACTCGCCGCGGGCGCTTCTGACCTGGTGTCTTTTCGGATTTTCTGCGTGGAACTCCTGCGAAGTATTAGGATTCGTACCTTGCGTTTTTCTGGCTGGCCTGTTCGAACGCTTCCAGATTTACTCAGCGGGGGAGCTCCTGTCCTGGGGCCGGAGACCCTTCCCCGCCCGCCGGGACTGCGTCTGCGACGGCGCGTCCGCCCACGTTAGCTCGGTGTCCCCGGCCGACCACCCAAGACAACTTTCTGAACTTGGGGGAACACGGGGCCTGTCTGGAAAGGAAGAGGCTTAAAGAGATGCTTTAAAATAATAAAGGGGAGGAAGTGGACGGGAGAGCGAGGGGCCGTGCAGGAGGACGCCCCGGCCGGCCCCGTCAGGACCGGCTGATGGATGGCCGGCTCCGGGGCCCTGGCTGTTTGTCTAGCGCTCTCATCCCGCGACGACCGCACACAAAACCGGCATTGAAGCGTCTCCGTGAAAACACAGCATAACCTGACCGCGACCGGCCCCCAGGGCACGGCCCAGAGAAGGCCGCATTGTGCTGTCGTGCCGGGGCGAGGCCGGGACGGCTCTGCAGGCCGTCAGGAACCCTCGGGCCACTTCCCGTCCCGCTGCTCTGAGCCCTCGACGGGGCGGCAGGGGGCAGGCGGCCGGGTCTCGGGTCTGCACCCTGCACCCCGCACCCTGCACCCTGGGCGTCTTTCTCCTCCTGCGGCCCCGGGTGCCCAGCCTTCACCGCGCTCGCAGCCGGGGGCGGGGGGTGCCGAAAACCCTCGGGGCCTCCTGCCCTCTCGGCCCCTGCTCGTGGCGGGAGACCGGGCCTCCACTGCACTCCTCTGTGAGCTGTGAGCACAGAGCCTGAGGCGGGGCTCGAACCCACGAACTGTGAGATCATGACCTGAGCCGAAGTCAGACGCTTGACCGACTGAGCCACCCAGGCGCCCATATTTATGCTGTATTTTTAAACAGAGGCAACGAGGAGAATCAATATTAAGTTGTTGCATGAAACACCAGTCAGGATTTCCTAAGATTTTCGGGGGCAGGGGCGCCTGGGCGGCTGAGGAGGTTGAGCGTCCCACTTCAGCTCAGGTCATGATCTCACGCTTCATGAGTTCGAGTCCTACGTGGGGCTCTGTGCTGACAGCCCAGAGCCCACGTGGGATTCTCTCTCTCGCTCTCTATCTCTGCCCCTCTCCTGCTCATTCTCTCTTTCTCTGTCTCAAAATAAATAAATAATAACTGAAAAAAATGATTTCTGTGGACAGAGAACACATAAGGACCTGCAGGGATGTTAGCAAATATTATTCCACAAACATCTGCTGTTTGGGCTGCCCGGGCTGTGCGAACGCACCCTGCGCCGCCGTCGCACCCCTGCTGCGGACGCACCCCTGCCAACGCCGGGTCTCCTTCTTGCAGCTCTTTTTTTTATGATCCTGGCATTCCTATTATTCCTATGATTTTTAATTGTGGTCAGAATACACATAACATAACATTTCCCATTTTAGCCGTCTCGAAGTGCACAGAGGGGCGGTAGTGGTAAGTGGCCTCACGTCGCGAGCGTGACCCAGCACCCCCATCTCCAGAACTGCCGTGATCCCGCGCCGCTGACGCTCGGGAAACACTAGCTCCCTGCCCCCGCACCCCCTCCAGCCCCTGCACCCACCCCCCTGCCTTCCATCTCTACGAATGTGACGACCCCAGGCCCCTCACGGACGTGGCATCACATGCTTCGTTCACTCTGAACGAACTCGGTCTGATAGGAACCTGACCTCCCTTGTGCCCCTTTTCCCTTCCTCATTTACAATAGAATTGTGTTACGTTTCCTCTAGATGGATTTAGAACCACCTTGGACAGTGTTATAAGATCTTGCTTGAATCGTCAAACGTGATGTGGGGAGCTCAAGAGGAAGAGGAAGCTTCATTGCGTTATCTGTGCGTGTATTTAATTCCATTGCTGTTTCTTCTCTTTTTGCTTCTTTGATAATTTTTTTTTTCAATTTAAAGAAATTTCCTTACCCATTCCTCTAGGATAGGCATGCTGGCAATAAAGGTTTTTTTTTTTTTTAAGTTTATTTATTTTGAGAGAGGGAGAGAGCGTGCACACGAATGGGGGAGGGGGAGAGAGAGAGGTAGACAGAGAATTCCAAGCAGGCTCCCGCACTGTCAGCACAGAGCCTGACATGGGGCTTGAACTCACGAACCTTGAGATCACGACCTGAGCTGAAATTGAGAGTCAGATGCCCAACTGACTGAGGTACCCCGGGGCCCTGGTAATAGAGTTTCTTAACTTCCCTTTAACTGAAAAAGATTTTCTCTTTTTCCTTCCTAAAAACGATATTTTCACTGGATATAATAACTTTTTGTTTCCTCCCAAATTAAACAATGTGCTACTTCCTTGTGGCCTCTAGAGGTTTCTGACGAGGAGCCCACGAATGCTTGAGATTTCCCTCTGCGGATAAAGTGTCGTTTGTGTCTTGCTGCTTTAAATATTTGGTCTTTGGTTTACAGAATTCTGACTCTGATGTATCTTGGTGTGTATTTCCTTGGATTTATCCTGCTTGGGATCCATTCAGTCTCTTGAAATTGTAGATTTATGTATTTTGCCAAATTTGAGAAGTTTGCAGTCATCATTTTAAGGTGTTTTTGTTTTTACAATTTTTTAATGTTTATTTCTTTTTGAGAAAGAGACAGAGTGTGAGTGGGAAGGTACAGAGAGAGACACAGAACTTTAAGCAGGCTCCAGGGTCTGAGCTGTGAGCACAGAGCCCCATCTGGGGCTCGAACCCATGAATCACGAGACTGACCTGAGCCAAAGTTGGCCGCTCAACTGACTGAGCCCCCTAGGCACCCCTGTTTTTTGCTTTTTTTTTTTTAACTTCTTCTCTCTTTCTCCTCTTTCCCCCAGACCCAGTGAGACAAATGTTAGACGTTTGTCATAGTTCCATATATTTGAGGGACTTTTTATTTTTTATTCCACTTACCCACTATTGTTCAGATAAGTAATTTATATGTTTCTATCTGCCAGGTCACAAATTCATTCCTCTGTCCCCATCCATTCTGGTCATTGGCCATCTGTTTTATTTTATTTTAATTTTACTATATTATTTAATTTTCATTGTGTTTTTCAATTCCAAAACTTCAATATGATTTTTTAAAAATGTATACCTTGTATTTTTTTGTAGGTTATTTTTCTATTTTTTCCCATCTGTTTCAAAAGAGTTTATTTGTTGAAGCAATGTTATAATGACTACTCTAAAATATTTTTTAGATAATTCTAGTATCTGCCATCTCCATGTTAGAATCTACTGGTTACCCTTTTTTATTCATTTTTGGAGTCTTGGTAGGATGAATGAGTTTTGACTGAAACCTGAGAAGCTAGGGTATTTTTTTTTTTTTTTGAGACTCTGAATCTCATTTAAACTTTTTAAAGGCTTTTCTGGGCATGGTTCTGGCACGGGAAGAGCGGGCTTTGCTTTGGTTCTGTTGAGGCCCCACACATGCTGTCCTCTGACTCCCGAGGTGGCGGCTCCTGGGGGGTTCTGGGCCCCCGCTAGGTCTCCGGTGACGCCTCCCCGTGCAGGAGAGCGGCAGCGCCTCACTGCTGACAACAGGTTCTCTCCTGACACTGCGGGGGGGTCCTTACCACCCTGGCGGAAATGAACGCCCTGGGCCAGACACCACCGCCTCATTACAGCCTCCGAGGGCAGAGGCTAGGCTTCCTACTCAGTGTCGGCTGGCCTGGGCAGGGACGGAGTCACCGATCGTTTCTGTCGTGTGTGGCTGGCGTGGAGCAATTGCCGTCTACAAGTTGTCCCTCTCGGTAGGATGATCCTGTCCCGGCTCTTTGGCCAGAGAGAGCCGGCTTCGCTTGAGGTTTCTTTTGCCTGCGACCGTTCATTTCTGTGGCGTCGACGTCGTCATCTCCAAGTCCGGGGTGTCTGGGCAAAGAGAAGACCCAGCGAGCTCTCCTCTCTTCCATCCTTGGGCCCCGAGGGGTCCAGTGGGTTTGCAATCTCCTGTGTCATTCGGGGACTTCTCGTGTTAGTTTCGCATTGATGCCCAAAGTTCTCGGCCGTTTTTAGTGGGAGGGGCAGGAGTAAGTATATCTCTCCCAGCTTTCAGCAGGAAAGGGATTTTTTTGTTAAGCTTCCGAACGTCGGTTTTTGTCAACCCTTTGCACGCTTCCCGCAGAGCCCCGGGTCGTGTGTTTTTGGCCTCACTTGGCTTATCATCTCGTCTGTGTGATAGCCACATTTCCCCCGAACTTTTGAAAGTAAGTCGGAGGCGTTGTGACCTTCTGCTCACAAATACCTCAGGGTCTATTTAGCGCCTTTTTGCACAACCACATGACAGATTTCAAAATCGGAAAAGTTAATGTTGATGTAATGCTAAAATTTAATCCTAGTTCGTGCTCAGATTGCATCAACAGTTTCAATAATGTTTCTTACAGTTTATTTGTCTTCTGAAAAAAACAAAACAAAACAGGACGCTCTTGAGAGTGAAACGGGCACCAGTGACAACCGGCAGAAGCGGGAGCCGTCTGGGCAAGCCCGGATGTGGTGTCCCCCCCCCCCCCATCTTCAGGGCCTGGGGGAGAGCTGGCCTCCCCTCCAAGGACAGAGCCTACGCACAGGACCAGGAGGAGGGGGGACGGACAGCTGGGCACATGCTTGGGGTGGGGGGGGGCGTTGCAAAGGGAAGGCAGAGTCGCTCTGCTCAGATTTTCCTTCAGACACAAGAAACGAGGTGGTCGGTGAGGTGGGAGGAACGGCTGTCCCCACGGGAGGAGGCCACACCGTCCAGGGTCCCCAGAGGGGAGCCAAACACCCTGCCCGCTGCCTGGCTGGTATCAGGCTGCTTCTTCATTTCTCTCTGAAACTATTAAATATTTTTAAGTAGAACTAGCAAGGCAAAATTTCCCTCTAACATTCTCGTCTGGACGGACCACAAATCCACAAATCAATTTGAATTCATTTTAGACTTAAAACTCCTTCTCCCTCCGTGATTTTCCTTTGACACGTCACGTATCTGTTCAGTGAGTAATTCCGGATGGGCCCGGCTGTGTCCGGTGCTGGGGGACCAACGCCCTGCCCCCCGGGAGTTACCCTGGAAGAGAGACGGCCCGCGAACCAGAAACAAGCCGGACTGACCAGTCGTGTTTAAGGGCCTGGCACACGCCGCGGCCGCAGTGGAGCAGGTGGGGGGGCCGCTGACCGCAGGTCTCCCCCGCCAGGCAGGGCCTGGCTGCTGAAGACATGGCAGAGAGACAGAGTCAAAGCTGGGTCGGGGAGCAGGGACCCACAGGAAGAGTGTCCAGACACACGGAATGGCCGGGGCGAGAATAGCATGTGTGGCGCACGGAGAAGCTCCATGGGGGCCGGCGTCTGGTGGGGGTGAGGCGGGAAGGAGAAGCGGTGTAAGTCTGAGAGGGCCACGTGGGACCCGGGCGTTTCCTCTGGGCGCTGTGGGGACCCCTGGGCAGACCAGGGGGCATCTGGTTGGTGGGCGACAGGAGGCTACTGGGGGCCGGACTGCCTCTGGGCCGCAGGTGTGGCTCAGCCAGAGTGGCAGCAGTGGCGGACGGGGAGAAGTGGTCAGACTCGGGGATGACTTGGTCGTAAAACTGAGCGCATTTTTTGATGAATTAGGTGTGGTTTGGGATTTGGCCTCAGCCGTGGAACGGGTGCTGATTTCATGACCCAAGCTTGTCCAGGAATGGAAGACCAGGGCCTCTCCTGCAGACAGGGCAGCCTTGAGAGGTCGACCAGATGTCCGAGTGGACGTAGTCATTAGCGGCAGGGGCTGCGGAGGTGTGACCACACTGACGAGACGCGTTCAAGGCTTGCGGTGCGTGGAAGGCACCAGCAGGGAGCCCAGAGAGTCGCTTTTGCCCCTGCTGCCTGGAGAGAGCGGGGAAGAACGGAGGCAGCCTCGCCCGGGAGCTGGTTGGACACGGGCCCCCGCCCAGACCTGCCGGACTGCACCCGCCTTTGAACAAGCTGCCCGCACTCGCTTCGGGGCTTGGGAAGGCCTGGCCAGGGGCTCTGTGTAGACGGTGACGAGAAGAGCGCCGGGCGCAGAGTCTTGGGCCTCCGAGGTCGAAGAGAGGAACAGGCTGTAGGAAGGAGGCTGTGAAGAGTGTCAGTGGTAGTCCTTCAAGTTCAAGACCCGTCCTGGAGAGAAGCCAGCCTTGACCGCCCGCGAGTGCGGTCTTCCGACTAAACTCACACTTCGGCCCCGTTTTGTGAGATACGAACACACAGGGAGGAAAGTCGCCCAGGACCCACAATTCGGAAATAATGTGATTTTTGGTCTAATAGTATGATTTTGAATAAGATAAAGACATCAAGAATTTTTTTGATTAATAGAGCTGAGCTGAGATCACATGAGGGTCTGTATTCTTAAATGTGTCACACACACTCGTGCACACACTCCCCCATGCACTCATGCACACTCACACGTGTGCACACCCCACACTCATGTGCACACACACCCCACACAGTCATGCACACGCACACCTGTGTGCACACGCATGCACACACATGGTGCACACGCCCGCCCACCAGCCATGTACATGCACACTCCTGTACACACATGGTGCACACACCCCCATCACGCACACACACACCAGTGTACACACTCACACACATGCACACACTTACGCACACACAGTATTCCAGCATTGTTCATCTTTTCCTGGTAACCACCCAGCCATTCCATGGTGACTTAACTCGAATGCTTTTATTGCATTTGGTAGCTCTGGAATTACTTTGATCTCTTTGAGAATAAAATAATCCTTAAGCATCTGTGCTGTTCTGGGTGTCTCTACATAACAATGATGGTATGTTTCGGCAATTTGACTATAACATTATAAAATGAGAGAAAGTAGTCGTCTAATTTTCTTTTTAATTGAGCTTCCAAAAGCTTATATAATGGTCCAGCTTCGACGTAGTGCCTCCGGAGCAAGTTGGCCCCAAACTGAATACAGATCAGAGCGTGCGCTAGCCGGTGGGACACGTCAGTCTGATTACGTGGCGTTACATGGCGCATGAATTTTTAAATTAAATAGTTTCTTGCCCTATTAAATAATGTCGACGGTTTTGTTGTGCTGAGTTATTTTCATTTCTCATCCACTTTTATACACAGTTCTTTTTCGTTCATTAATCAATACCGTTTAGATGTAAAAAACCCAGGGCCTCGCCCCTCTCTCTCTGGAGAGTTTATTCATGTCAAGTAAAATTTCAGACTAAATCCATTTTTTTTCCCTTTTAGTGTGTTTCATCACGCAGTTCTCTGGAATTCTCTTCGATTTTCTTAGAAGGTCAAATTGTGTCTTTTTCACGGAGCAAATCGCCGCCCACAGAGACCTGCTCCTCGGGAGCTCTGTTAATGTTTGCTGACGCCGTCTCTCACATGCGGTTCTGCTCCCAGTCGGGTCCCGTTTGCCACTGGTATTCCCGGGGCCCGTGCGCTTACAGGAGCCTGCGGTTTGGAGAGCAAGGAAGGGCAGAGAGGGAGAGAGAGAGAGAGAGAGAGAGAGAGAGAGAGAGAGAGAGAGAGAATCCCAAGCAGGCTCCACCCTGTCAGTGCGGAGCCCAACTTGAGACTCAAACTCACGAACCCGGAGACCGTGGCCTGAGCCGAAACCGAGTCGGACGCTCACCCGACCGAGCCGGCCGGGCACCCCAGCAGCCCGCTCCCTTTGATTGGTGAGTAGTGCTCCGCCGAGCGGGCGGGCCTCCTCTCCCGTGGGTCACCAAATTCACTGCATCCACTTCGGGGCCCCTGTGAATACAGGCCCGCTACCTTCCTGTCCACGGCTTGTGTGCACACGAGTTTTCATTTCTTCCAGTGAATTCCTCAGGCTGGAATCCCTGTTCGTGGAGTGAGGTTAGGTTTAAAAAAATCGTCAGAAGGTTGGGGCGCCCGCGTGGTTCGCTCTGTTGCGCATGCGACTCTGGTCTCAGCTCGGCTCTTGATCTCAGAGTTGTGAGTTCGGGTCCTCGTGGGGCTCCACGCTCATATGGAGCCTACTTAAAAAAGGCCAAAAAGGTTTTCCGAGAGGAATTTATGAGAATTTCAACGGCGACGGAGAGTTCAATCGCTCCACACCCCCACAACATTTGGGGTTATACAGCTTACTTTTTAAAAAAATTTTAACGTTTATCTTTGAGAGAGATAGAGAGACAGAGCATGAGCTGGGGAGGGGCAGACAGAGAGGAAGACCCAGAATCCGAAGCTGAGAGCACGGAGCCCGATGCGCAGCTGGAACCCACAAACTGGGAGCTCATGACCGGAGCTGAGTGGGACAGTCAACCGACTGAGCCACACAGGCGCCCCTGCGTTCTTCATTTTAGCTGCATTGGGCCTGAAGTACTTTTCCCCTGTGGTTTAATTTGCATTTTCCTGATGACTAATAATACTGAACGCTCCCGCGGCCCTCGCTGCTCCCTGGCCTCGGCGCCCTGCCCGCCCCCGAGCCCCACTCCGCATTCTGGGATGGAAGCAACGTGAGGTGACAGTGATCGTGAAAGCCTACAGCAGCTGGCAGGAGAGAAACGGGTGCCTCCTGGAAGAATCCGCAGGAAGGGCAGAGATCGGGATGGACACCGGCTTTCAGGGAGGAGCGGCATCACTGGGGTACTTCCTGGAGGAGGCAGCCTTGCTGTGTTTCCTGTGCTCGCTGACTCTGCTCAGGATTTGGTCCCGGTGACGAGACTCCCGGGGATCTGTCTGGACTTGAGTGGCAGAGCAGTGTGACTGGCCGTCCCCCAGGACCATGCCGCCCGACTGGGGGATACCCTGCCCCCTCCTCCACGGGGCACCGCATTGCAGCAACCCAGACTCTCGGGGCGACACGCAGACCCAGCGGCGTCCTGAGTCTGGCCAGTCCGGGGCACGCCGGTCTGAACTGATCTCAGCTCCGCAGGCGCCTGTGGTCGGGCCGGTGGGTTGGTGGCTTTGCTGGCTCGGGCTGGCTTGTCCACCACTGGCCAATGTCGAATGGGTTGGCGGGGGGACACGGGGTGTCTCAGCTCGGCTGCGATGCGTCACCCCCCTAGCAGACCAGGGCGGCAGAGAGGAAGGAAGCGCGGGGGCCCTCGGCAAACCGCCGCGTCCATCCCTGCCGCGTCCCCTCGCCCAAAGCACCCTGCGCGCCGAGCTCAGCGCGGAGGCGTGAGGAAGCGTGCACACTTGCTCACGGGAGTTGCAGGGTCACAGCAGAGAGGGCGTGCAGGGAAGGGCAGAGGACAGGGGTGAGGGGCGGGGGGCACCCCTGCAGTTAACCTAGTAGAAGCTCCTCCCAAACCAGGGTGTCGCTCGGAGGAAGGAGGGCAGAGCCTGGGCTACCCAACAGCCACCCCGAGCTCCTTCGGCCCCATCCCAGCCGGCGAGCGTGGGAAACACGAGCCCCCGTCCCGTGTCTGGAGCTTCGTGGCCGCCACCGCGCCGATCTGTGTCTCTTTGGGGAAACAAGTCTGGAAGGATGATAAGCTTTAAAAAGTAGCCGTTTCAAAAGTTATCGTGACATTTGACTTGGCTAAACAAATAAATGAAGCCCTACCAACATTTTATTTCAAGGTACAGATGAATGCAATTTATAAATAGAGTATCATTTGAGGGGGTTAATTTTCACTTTTTGATTTTCTGTAAAATGCACTTCCCTGTACGTGTACGTGTTTAGAGTCATATTTATAAAGTGAATCCATTGATTTGAATCGATGAATTAATTTATATGAAGAATTTCAGTAATATTTCTTTCAATACGTATGTAAAGAACTATGGCTTTCTTACACATGGACATTATACAAACTAAGCTAGTTTAATCGATGCCAGTGAAATCTTGCTCGTTGTGTGTGTGTGTGTGTGTGTGTGTGTGTTTAAAAATTTTTCAGAGTTGAATTAAAAACTCCGTCTTGCTCCCAAGGCTAATAGCCAAACATTCCATGACTGAGACTCCCGTGAGATGTATTTTAACATAAGGCGGGCTCCGGCTCTCCAAGAGAAGATAAGGCAAAGGAAATTAAAATAATGGCTTAACAATTTTTATGGAAAGTGACAATTTCCAGAAGCTTCCGCCGTGCTTCTGACTCTCCGTGCACCGTCGCGGTAGCGGGTTCTCAGCGGGTCGCTGCAGCCGAGCTCTGGGTTTCGAGGGGGAGGGTGTTCTCATTTGTACCGACACAAAGGCCCACGTTGTCAGAAATCCAACCAATTTGCGTTCTTGGATGTGATACACGGACTTTCAAAAGAACACGAAACAAAACAGAATGCCCCATCCGGCATCCCGGATGTATTTCTGGTTCTTAGGACACTCACGCAAGACGGCGGAAGTCCCGCAGGGCTGACTTTAGGGGACTGCATCTCAGCGAGACAAGGGGCTCGGTGGTACCTCGGCTGCCGTATCACCAAGAAAGGAAACAGCGGGTCGGCAGGTGCTCTCGGGGTGGGTGACTGACGTGGGGCGAGGACTGAGACTCCCCTCGCTGGTTTACAACAGTAAAGAGAATGTTCTTAAAAGTCGCAGCTCTCTTGATTAGAAAAATCAGTTATATTTTGTCCATCAGAAATAATGATTTTACTTTTGTCTTGGTTGTTTTATTCATAAGAAATACAGTCAGGATAGTAACCTGGAACGTGTCGGGTTGGGCCATTTAAGCCAACGTAGGGTCGCCTGGGGGCTCAGTCGGCTAAGCGTCTGACTTCAGCTCAGGTCGTGATCTTGCAGTTTTTTAGTTCGAGCCCCGCATCGGGCTCTGTGCTGACAGCTCAGAGCCTGGAGCCTGCTTTGGATTCTGTGTCTCCCTCCCTCTCTGCCCCTCCCCTGCTCACTCTCTGTCTCTCTTTGTCTCTCAAAAACAAATGAACGTTAAAAAAAAAAATCAACCAAGCATAGTCTCCAAAAGTGTTTTAGTTTTGGTTTTTGGTTTTGGTTTTTTGCCATTAGGGAAATTTTTTTTGAGAGAGAGAGAGAGAGCGAGCGAGCTCACGGGCTTGAGGCGCACAAGTGGGGGAGGAGCAGAGAGAGAGAGAGAGAGAGAGAGAGAGAGAATCTCAAGCAGCTCCACAGATCAGTGTGGAGCCCGACATGGGGCTCGATCTCACGACCCTGGGATCACGACCTGAGCAGAAATCAAGAGTTGGGCGCTCCACTGACCGAGCCACCCAAATGCCAGAGAATTATTTTTAACGAGTAAATTTCACATTTAACTATCAGAGCCTGATATTTTCTTTCCTGAAATGCCTGCTGAAATACTCACGATGGCACGCAAGGAGGCAGAGCTCAGAGGGAGGGAGCAGAAGCACGGCACGCATGGGCCTCCGGATCCGTGTCGCTGACCGTGCATCTCCCCGTGGGACACGGGCCTGGACAGACGCCACGCTCTGGCCCGGAGCTGCACCAGGAACGCACTCCCCCGGGGGCCTCCCCCGAGCTCTGGTCTCCTGGACGTGGCCCTGCCCAGGAGGTCTGGCGGCCGTCCTCCTACCGTCTCCGGGGCTGCTGGACGGCAAAGCCGGCGCGTGGTCAGGGAGAGGGCGGCCGAGCAGCAATGCGGCGGGGCCGGGTGGGCCGGGTGGGCCGGGCTGGCTCTTTACGTCCCGTGGGGTTCACGTCCTAGGCTCCCCACAGCGGTAAGAGCAGCGCCCCTGGGCACGGAACCATCGGGGTTCCCGATGGCCATCGGGGTTCCCGGGGCTGAGAGCCCCTTCGAGGCACTGAGGCTGCTTCAGCCGTGACGCAGGCCAGCCTCCGTTCTCGCTCAGATGGGGGGCTGGAGCCTGCCGCGTGGCAGAAGGGACCGCGTAGGCACGCGCTCTCGCAGGTGCGGGGACACCAGCCTTCCACCGCCCGGGCTCGCGGTGAGTAAGCCCAGAGGGGCGGGGCCCACGGGCGCCAGCAACTGGCTCTGCGCTCGGCGGCTGTGCACCAGGGGCACGGAAACCCAAGGAAGCACCTCCCCCAAGTCCGTCGTCGAGGGTCACGGAAGGACCTTTCTTCTAGGCGTGGGCCGACACTTACCCTCGCCACACACGAGAGCAGGGCGCCGCGGGAGAGGCCAGGCGGACACACACACACACGAGAGAAGTTAATCTGCAGGAGGCAGAGGCAAAGGGAAACTCTAAACGGGTTCTTACTCCAGTTCCTGCGGGAGGCACAGAGAGGGGAGCCCCGCACCCAGGAGGGCGAGCCAGGAGAGGGGAGGGGAGACTGAGCTGCTCCCAGGATGTCCAGGAAAGTACCCAAAGGCTTGGAAAGCAGGAGATGACAGAGACAAAGAAAGGATTCCCACCACGTGGGCAAATATGATTCTTAGGGATCACAGTTCATAAATAAACCAGAGCAATTCGTCAAGGTATCAATAGTCTCTAGAAAATGTTCCTGGGAGAAGATCTCTGTATGTCTTAAAAATATTTGTGCCAAAAGAAAAGCCAGTATGATTAGGCCTCACATATTCTGTCCTTTTAAAAATGTTTATTTATTCTTGAGAGACAGAGAGACAGAGCGTGAGCAGGGGAGGGGCAGAGAGAGAGGGAGACACAGAATCCGAAGCAGGCTCCAGGCTCTGAGCCGTCAGCACAGAGCCCGACGCGGGGCTCGAACTCAGGAGTCATGAGATCATGACCTGGGCCGAAGACAGACGCTCAACCGACTGAGCCACCCAGGCGCCCCATCTGCCCTTTAAAAAAAATTATTTTCAAGTGTAGAAAAAGAAACATTCTATCAACTTCCAAGAAAATAAAAAATCAAGCCAAAACCGGGTGTCTCTGGGGTCTCTCCAGGTAATTTCAGGAGACAGAGACGTTAGGAACCCAGGGCCTGAGGATGGAGGGGAGGACAGTCTGAGACTCAGTAAGAATAAATGAGAAAGGGCATTTTTCTCAAGAATTCTGTACCCACTGGAGTTTTCTTCAAATATAAAAGTTACAGATATTCTCAAGGATTCAAAGACAGGAAATTCTATGTAATTATTGAGGGGAAAAAATCCTGAAAGCTTGCTCAAGTTGAGTGGGAATAGAGGCAAACTTTCAAACGTAAGAACGAGATAATAATACTCATTATTATATTATAATAAGGAAGAAAAAAGCTGAATATAAGCAGCTGTGACCAGTATGGCTTCGTGATGAATGCCGATGCCAACGATCCTGAAAAAAAAAATACTGCGTATCAGAAGGTTTTGAGTATAAAATACAATGAAACCAACAAAGCCTGGGATATACGAGAACAGGGCAGCAGGATAAAATGAGGTTAAAAAAAAAACTTCTTATGTGATTTGAACTATTGAGGCCATACGTGCACATTTTTAAACCTTGCCTGCTGATTTCAAATTTGTTTTTCTTTGTGACCAAGCTCACCAGAATGATTTAGGAGAAGGAACATTGTTTCTGTCTTTAGACACAAGTTGTCCTGTGCGCCAGGCTCTTACAAGTTAAACGGCTGATATGTTCCTGGAATGTAAAGGGTAATAATGTATTTTATTTTTTATTTTATTTATTCATTTACTTTTGAAGATTTTATTTAAGTCATCTCTACACCCAGCGTGGGACTCGAGCTCACAGCCCATATCCTGTGTGACACACTCTACCAACTCAGCCCGCCGGGAGCCCCAACAATAATGTATTCTTTTCTTTGTGTAAGTTTTTATTTATTTATTTTTAGAGAGCTACAGAGAGAGAGAGAGAGAGAGGAGAGAGGGAGACAGAATCTGAAGCAGGATCCAGGCTCTGAGCTGTCAGCACAGAGCCCGACTTGGGGCTCAAACCCACTAACTGTGAGATCATGACCTGAGCCGAAGTTACATGCTCCACGCACTGAGCCACCAGGAGCCCCAAGAATAACGCATTCTAAAGTGAGCCCTGAGCGTGTGTCCCAGCGCCTCGCCCGTCTGCACGCTGCGAGCCCACGAGGCAGTGACCGGGACGGTAGGGGGTCTGACCATACAATCCATCTCCAAAGGGAAAACACACTGGGAAGACACACGGGGGCCTTGGATTCTTCAATCCATCAAACCGTGTGTGTTTCACACCAAATCTTTTTTTCTAGTTGTAATGTATTTGACATAGTGCCCGTTGACGGTGTACAGCAGGTCGATCCGGTCCATTGGTGTACCGGTCACCACAGTGGTGATAATTAGTGCCTCTGTGACTTCACCTAATCATCATTTCTTTTCAGTGGTGAGAACAGTTAAGATCTGGTAAAATGGTGGTCCCCAGGGGCCGGGGTGGAGGGATGGGACAGATGTGGAGGGTGCACACCTGGCCATGAGCAGTGAGTGTGCCCTGGAGATCTGAGGCTCAGCGCCATGAAAGCAGACAAAACACTGTGCCACTGTCACACCAAATGTTGACGACTGTGGGAGAAGCCACTTTTGCCAACACCCCCCACGCTCGTGAAAAGGCCTCTCAGCCTGAGTGACAGGAATGGGGTCCTGAATTCCTTGGCAGTTGGGCGCGACCTTCTCGTTCTTGTGAACATTCCAAAGCTTTTCACCGCCCTGCTTTCGCGTCCTACGCTGGTCAGCCACGGCCACGGCCAGAAGGCTTTCGAAGAGACAGGTAGTCCGGGCGGTCTGGTGGAGGGAATGAGGGCCAGCCGCCCCCAGAGGCAGCATGCTTCCTGCCGCAGGAGAGAGAGAGGCCCTGCCGTGGAGCAGACAGGTGGGAAGGAAGTCCAGGAGGGCAGAGAAGAACGGGCCGAATCTTCCTCTTATGGATCAATTTTACTTGGACCAGAGAACACACTCTGTGTGATTTTGATTCCTTTGAAATTACTGGAAAGAATTTTTTGCCAGTTCAGCGTGGCTTCTTCCCACAGCGTGAAGGATGTGTGTTCGGTTGTCCAGGGGTGGAATGCCCTCTGAGTATCGGCGGTGCCGAGTCGGTGTCGTTGCTGACTTTTATCTAGTTGTTCTGTTCGTTGCTGAAATGTGAACCCCGCGCAGCCTTGTGTAGTTCTCCCTTCAGTTCTAGGTGTCAGGGTTTCGGGGACGTTGACGCTTATTTGAGGCATGCGTGTTTATGGTTGTTTGTCTTCCTGATGAATTGTTCCTGTTTCCTATTACGATTGTGAAAAGTCTTTTTTGTTCTATCCCTGTTAATCCTTATTTGGCTAAGTCTATTTTGTTTGCTATTGGTGTAGCCAAGGAACTACATGTGATTAATTCTAACATGATATATATTTTCCATGCTTTGACTTTTAAACTGTGCATGCCATGGTCACAGGTGAATTTTCTGCGAGTGATACATATTCGAACACCTTTTTATGCAACCTGATAATCTCTGTCTTTTAATTAGAGATTAAACCATTTATATTTAATTCAGTTTTCTGTGAATGTCTCGAAACCCACCATCTTGTCGTTTCTGTGTTTCAGTCTGTTCTTTGTCCGCGTTACATTTTCCCAATTTCTTGGCTCCTTCACGACCTCCTTTCTTCTGCTTTGACTAACAAGAGGGCGACTGTTTCCCACCCGGGATCCTACACGCTGCATTTCGCTGCAATTTAAAATCCTCTAGGGAAATAGACAAAGGGGCGCTTTGAAATACTAGTGCCTTTCACTGTCTTATGTCAAAGGTAAACCGAGAAAGGGGGTGTGTTAGACGTCCCTGAAAGAGAGACAACAGGTCTGATTATCAATATTTAATGATCCTGCCCATTCTGCTCCCAAACCATTGTCAAGAATACAATGCGGCTGGGGCCTTACCATAAAAACACAGCCAATGGTGTCAATACAAACCATTAAAGATTGTAGAGCCCTAATTCATTATAGCAAAAACATATGGCAAGGTTTTGAACCCTGTCTCCTTCTCTCTCTTCCCCCCCATCTATCTATCTAATCTGTGCTTCCTGTCATTTAGCTTAAAATTATAATTTCTAAAATTAACACCAGGACACCGCTTTCTGTGAGGTGTGCCCCTGTTACCTGTGTGTGTTCGGCAGTGACAATCGGCTTGGCTGGGGACCCCTACCTCGGTGTGTGTCTCAGCCGCGCATGCTCCATAACATCAAGAAAGAGGAAATGAAAGCCCTATGTTATTTGCTGACGAATCAGTGCCAGGATCATGGATGGGAGGTAAGTCAGCATTTTCTGTCTCATTGAATGTGGCCAGTTGTCTGCCCGAAGACTCAGGGCACCATATCGCTTTTCGACCCGACCCTTTAAAAGCGCAGAATATTTTTTTTAATTTTTTTTAACATTTATTTATTTTTTTGAGAGACATAGAGACAGAGCCTGAGCAGGGGAAGGGCAGAGAGAGAGGGAGACACAGAATCCGAAGCAGACTCCAGGCTCTCATGAGCTGTCAGTGCAGAGCCCGACGTGGGGCTCGAACTCACAGACTGTGAGATCATGACCTGAGCTGAAGTCGGCCGCTTAACCGACTGAGCCACCCAGGCGCCCCTAAAAGTGCAGAATATTTAAAATGCGTAACATTGATATATTTCGCGAGACTATAGGATAAGGTGAGCGAATTCCAAAAAATAAATTGTTCGTATAAATTTCTTTGAGGGAAGTAGGGATAGACCTATCGATTCAAAGATCGGGAGAAAGAACGTAACATTTCAGAGATTTAGAGAGCTTATTCGGGTATTTTATCGCGGTTGATGGCGGGCATCCGACAGTAGTTGAATTTCACGAGACAAATGTAAACACGCGTGTACCATTTTTAAACAGCATGGCAGGTTTGAAAAGCAGTGCTCGAGAATGTACTCTCAGAAACAGAACTGCTGGCTCGTTAGACTATTTATTTTATTTATTTTTTTGCTTTACTACCTGTTGGCTAATTTTTCTCCAAAATGGGTGTGGTCAGACCCACTCCTACAAGGTTGATTTAAATTCTCCTCTTTCTACCCAATTTGTGGATACAGTATTTTCGGTTGTTATTTCAGTTCACACTTCTCTAATGGGGTTGAGCATCTGGCTGTAAGCATGAGGCATTCTCATCTGTGGAGTTCTTACATTGTCGGTTATACATTCGTACGACTCTCAGTATCTTCTAGGTGCAATCCTCCTGTTTTGGTCAAAAGCGTGTTCTCCTGGTATACGGTTTACACAGGTGACCTTGGACGGCACGGGTGTGACTTGCGGTTGGCCACCTACGCATCAGCTGCTTTCGGTAAATATACGTACAGGACCATGATGTATTTTCTCCTTCTGACGAATTTCCTAATAACCTTTTCTTGTCTCTACCTACTTTACTGCACAAATACAATAGATAATACAGGTAACCTACAAAATATGTGTTAATTCACTATGTTATGTTAAGGTCAGCAGCAGGCTATTCGTAGTTAAGTTTTGGGGCGTCAAAAGTTATATGTGGCTTTAGGGGTGCACAAGGCGGTTAGCTCCCCTAACCACGAGGCTGCTCAAAGATCCACTGTATTTTACTTTTGATACATTCTTTTTTTTGTCATGAAAAACTTACAGATGATAATGAAGCCAGATTTATCAATCGTTTTCTTTATGGTTTATATATACTTTTTTCTTGTTTAAAAAATTCTTCTCCATCTCAAGGTTACTATCTGTCTTGCTAGAGTTTATTTGCAGGAATTTTATTTAGGAATACATATATAATATCAGTATTACATTATGTTATATTATGAATTATATTACATTAGTTATATACTACTATAAGCAATGGTGATTAGCTTGTAGATTTCCCCCCTCATCTCCCTAGTAATGAGAACGTAGAGCAAGTAATTGAAACCCCCCGTGCTAAGTGGCCTCATGTGTAACATGGAGATGACGGTGATGATCTCACTGTGCTCTCGTCAGGATGAAGTAACTTTATAAAGTGAGGTACTTACAACAATGCCTGGAATATTAGAAAGCTTAATAAAGGTTAGGTATCATTTCGTTATTACTACTTTTTTACTTTTCACTGCTTTGGCTTTAGTGTCGGGGTGATGCTAGCATCGTAAAATGGTATAGAATTCATTTTTTTGTGACTGTAAAAATCTTCACCCGTAGTTATACTATATATAATTTAAATATGAATCTTTTCCTTCTAAATAGCTGTGTATTTTTATTAGTTGTTATACTTCATTTTATGGCCAACATATGATTTAGGTATGAATCTTTCCTTGATCAACATTTTAAATAGTTGTGTATTTTTATTAGTCTTTTATTTTTTATTAAAAGAAAATTTAATGTTTATTTTTGAGACCTAAAATCAATGAATGATTTTTGACCTAAAATCAATGAATAGCTTTATTCATTGTACCATTAACTTCCTCATCTTTAGTAACAAAATTTTAATGTTTCATTAAAATTTTTTAAATTTTTAATTTTTTTAATGTTTATTTGTTTTTGAAGGAGAGAGAGAGAGAGAGAGAGATGCTGGGGGGAGGGGAAAAGAGAGAGGGAGACACAGAATCCGAAGCAGGCTCCAGGCTCCGAGCTGTCAGCACACAGCTCAATGCAGGGCTCGAACCCAGGAACTGTGAGATCGTGACCTGAGTCAAAGTCAGATGCTTAACCGACTGGGCCCCCCAGGCGTCCCTGTTGTGTAATTTTGATTATGCGTTTACCTTCGTCTTCATCACTGACAGCTTTTTCAACTCCGTGAATTACAGACATCTAGGAGAGCGCGGATCGTGTGATGGGACGATGGCGGGGGGGGGCTGGGTCTCCGAGAACGTTAGCAGCATGGACACACGCTTTCACTGGCACGACAAGAGTTGGGTAAATTCTGAGTCCGCACCTACTCACTCGTGGTGGCCGCTTGGACGTTTCTCTTGGGAGGGAGGTGGTCCTGAGTCATGGCGGAGGCAGGTGCTGACTCTCCTTTTTGCTCTCCCGGGCTAGTGGACTGGAGGTTTTCGTCCCCTCTCCTCCATACTGGTCATGTAGCGAAGGGCCCCTAGAGGGTCCTGGCCTTACACCAGAGCCTCCATGACACGTCTGCCTTGAACGACCTTCTCCTGTGCTGATAGGGGCCCCAGGTCCAAGCCGTTGGGGTCCAGACGGGACCATGTCAGGGTCTAACACCCTCCCGGGGCGACTCCGTAAGAGCCCCCGCACTCGTCACTCTGGCTTTGTGCTCTGGTCTGTTGCGCGATGCCGGCCGATTTCACGTCCTCTCTGAGCTCTGCCGCCTGTCTGTCTGTCTGGCAGCTAAATACGCTTCGTCCATGCCTCAGGTCTGGAATGGGAAGAAGCCAAGTTTATTTTAGACTGTTTTGTTGTCAGAAGTCTCCAGTCTATGGTCTGTGGTGTTAATTCATGCTTTAGTCTTTGGGCTCAACCCCAAATGCTCAAAATCCAGTCTCTCCAAAATCATGTCTTGACTTTTTAGGGTAACATTTTCCACCATGTGATGCAAAAGCATTGAAACACAAAGGAGGGTACCGTCTTCCTTACCCCCTGGGTCTGCCGTGGCGTCCCCCTCTAGGACGCGGGCATGGGCATGGAAATCACGAGGCCTGGGGCTGACCAGGCAACAGGGTCCTGAGAAGCAGAGGAGAGCGCGTGTGTAGAACATCAGCGAATATTTCAACGATTATCCTGCTAAATGCGCCGCCTCTGTCTCTCATGAAAGCATCATCAAATCAACGATAATTCACACGCCTCAGCCCTGATTGCAGGTCCTACTTCAAAAGGAACAAACTGACAATACACACTAATTATCACAGAATCGTTCCGTCTAATTTGTTTTATGCTAAAGCTCTTAGGATATACAAGGGTACCTAAAAAAAATAACAGTTTAGCCTTGAGTGGAGATTATTACTTTTTAGGCCTATCCCACTCGTCCTGATGTGTTCAATCCCCTACATACAGGCAGTAGCCATCCACTGAATTAAAAAGAAAAAAAATTTTAAGAATGGAAGTGTGGACCCCGGTACAACTTGCTAGTTCACGCTCCGCGATTTATGTTAGTACGTTAAAACAAGTCATTCCTATGTTTTAATGGGTATGTGATGTCATCCACAATTTTCTGGGGTGCAGGGGCCTTGTCGAGTGTTGCAATGTTGTGTTAGTCTCCTGAGACAGATTGACCAGGGACCACACCCTGAAGCTGCCGGAGATGGGTGGTCTCTGGGCCCCCGCTGTGCCCGGGCTTCCGTTAAATCAGAATTAACCCAGAATTCCATGTTTACTGCAGAAGACTGACGTATGGACCGTGGACCCCGAAAACATTGGTGGATTCATAAACACCCACGTGGTAATTTTATGTGTGTAACGTACACCTTAACGGACGTAGTTTAAAAAAAGGTGATTGCGCTGCAGACACTCCCGTGATTGACTTCTCCCGCTCAACAGACTCCCCAGAGTACTTTCAAAATCACTCGGTGAGTCTCAATAGGTGATTGGAAAAAGAAAAAAAAAGCAGGAAAAGACATGTGAGCCCTCTTTAGGGAATTTGTTTTTCTTTGTGTGTGTGTGTTCTTTTAAGTTTATTTTATTTATTTTGAGAGAAAGAGAAAGAGAGAGAAAGAGAGAGCAGAAGGGGCAGAGAGAGAGAGACTCTCAAGCAGGTTCCGCACTGTCAGCACAGGGCCCAACGTGGAGTCTGAACCCACAAACTGAGATCATCACCTCAGCCCACACCAAGAGTCGGATGCTTAACCGACTGAGCCGGCCAGGCGCCCCGGCTGTGATAGAGTGTTAGCGGTATTATCTGAAGGGGCAAACCTCCAACATCTATGAAATCATTTCTGGAGACACCTGGTTGACCCGCTGACCCTGGGCCAGGGGAAGCGTCCAGTCTTGGGGACCGCATGGCTCAGGCTCCCCGTTCGCCCTCCTCCCCGCACTGCGTGAGCCCCGGGTTTCTTTGGTCACGCCCAGCACACCCGGGGACAACCACCGTGGCCCCGGGTCACGTGGGCAGCTCACAGGCAGATGAGCTTCTGTTCACGAGCGCTCTTGGACGGCTCTCTTAAGGAAGTAGCTCAAAGGTCACGTGTGTTGGTTAACAGGGTTGTAGATCGTGGGGGGGTGGGGGTGGGGGCAGCCTCACAGAGCACGGAATTATCCAGAAATGCATCAGCACGCAGCCCGGTCTGTCCGCCAACAAATCCCTTCTTCACCACGAGTCGCTCTGGGTCCATAGCTGCTGATCGTGCGACCAAAGACGGTGGGTTTTGAATGGAGCCACCTCTCCGTGCGGGGCGTTCCCCGTGTAGACGTCTCCGGCCTTCGTGCCGGGCCGCTAAGACCACTGCCCCTCACGTGGGCACGAACGTGTGTGCACAGGGTCTGCAGGCCGAACGGCACCCAGAGGCTAAATGACATGAACAAGTGAGGTTTGGAGTCCAAGGGGCAACGGGAGGGACGGGGGGGCGGTGCTTGCTGGGCTGGGGGACCCCGCGGCTGTTTCGCAAAATACGCGCCGTTTTCTTTTTGAAAAAAAAAATTGTTTTTAAAGTTTATTCATTTTTGAGAGAGGAAGAGACAGAGCGTGAGCGAGGAAGAGGCAGAGAGAGGGAGACACAGAATCCGAAGCAGGCTCCAGGCTCTGAGCTGTCAGCACAGAGCCCGACGTGGGACTCGAACCCAAGAACCGTGAGATCATGACCTGAGCTGAAGTTGGACACTCAACCAATCGAGCCACCCGGGTGCCCCAATACGTGCCATTGTCTATGTACCTTCTGCCTGAAGTTAAAATGACGCAGAATGGTACCCAGCCTCATGATTGTCTCCCCTGGGAGTGTTCGCACCTTTGCCGTGGATGGACAGCAAGCCTCTTACCTGTGCCTAAAATGCCTCCTGTGTCACCTTCAAATCCCTTTCCAGGGACAGCTCCTCTGGCGGACGATTTCCTCGGGTGAGGCCTGGCGGGCTCTGCGGGCGCGGTGAGCGTTTCGGGGGTCGTCCTTCAAGGCCGGTAGCGAATTCCACGCACAGCGTGCTTCACGGACTCGCTGGAGGCAGGTGGAAACATCCGGATTCCGTCCGAGCGACAGCACAGAGGAGAAGGACCAGGGGCTGTCAGCGGGATGAGGGTCAGCTCGCCGCCCCCGCCGGGACTGGGGTGTCGGCCGCCACGTCCGAGGCCAGCGTGGGGGCCCCCCAAGAGCGGAACCCAACCGGCCCCTTTCGAAATAGCCGACTGGTCCCCGGGCACGGCGGGCCCCGCAGCAGGGGACTGTCCTCTCTGCCCTGCGAGGTGGCGCCCTTCTCAGCCGGCGTGCTGGCGGACTCCCCGTCCCACCTGGTCCGTGGGAGACTGCGGGGACGCGCCGCCGCCCGCTCGGCCCCGGCAACGCTGGTGGGTTTGCCGAATGATCCTGCGTGACCACCGAATGACCATCCAGTCGCGAAACAGAGAAGTGACAGGGGCTCTGCTTTAACTGGAAACCGCTGGGATCGGGGCTTTCCCTGCACGCGCAGACGCGGCTGGTTTGCGCCGGCCGCGCCGGCTGGGGAGGCTCCCGGGTGTCTGCCGACAGGCCGCGGTGGCCCGCACGTCGGGGGGTGCCAGCTTTTAATTGTAGCTGTCTTGCCGAGCGGCGTTGTTTTAATATCCTGTATAGATTTTTATGTAATACACCCACTTCCAGGCAGCCCGAAGCAAGAATCAATTCTGCGAAGGGTTCTTCTTTTGTTAAAAGCCAATCTCGTTTTAATGATGCATGAAGAAATATTCAAGCATTGACATTTTTCTGTCAGGTTTCTTTTGAAAAATCAATTAAGATAATACTGCTTTGACCTAGTTATCTAGTTAATGCTTATTAGGAATGTAATATGATTTACCGTCAGCATAATAATTTTTGTATCTTACCCCATTAGCTCGTGCATATTTCAAAGCGTGTTACACAATGGTCACTTCTTAAAACGTAGTGTAGCAGAATGCATTAATTAGACGGACTGGGGTCATTAGACAAGAGCGGTCTCATTGGGCCCTTGTATCAAATTTGTATACAGTCTCTATCGAGACGCTGCCGTATTTACCCAGCCGGAGGCCTGTTTCTTAATCGCGCGGTGGTCACCAACGGTGCCCGTCACCAGCGGTCCTTCCACGAATCACAAATAATACGGATTTCTTGTGTCGATCGATCGGTTCGGGATTAGTCATGACGTGCGGGACTCGAGCGGAGCACATTTCAGACAGATTAAGGCCCGTCTCCTGGGTCCGGCACTCAGGGCCCTGCGGCTGAGAAGGCCTGGGGTCGTTGCCATGAGCTCTCGGGTCCTACCGGGGCGCCCGGGAGCCACGGCAAACACGCAACAGCGGGGGCTCTTTTAAAAGAGACCTGGCCACTCTTTGTTGCTTTTGTGTTAACGACCGTCAAGGGCGCTGTCAGAAGGGAGCGCCCTCCGAGACCCTTCCAGGGGAAGGATTGATTTCTCCCCGTTTGGGGTCTGCCGGAGCCGCAGCTCTGGGCACAGCTGGCTCAGCCCTGCGAGGAGAGCCCGGGCTGGAGCCCTGCCACCCCGCGGTGGAGAGACTTGTCCTGCTTAGGATCTGCCACCTCCGTCTGGGGCGCCGCCTGAAAGGGCGCAGGGGGCAGAGCAACGTGGCCTTCCTGTGTGGTGACGTCGGAGAGCCGGGGACCGGCGACAAGCTGGACACCCAGCACTTTCGGCAGCCCCCCTGCGGGTGGGGAGCCGGCCTCACTTCTGTCCGGATGGGGACGGCAGGCTACGTGCACACCGACCTCAGGGGTCCTGCCTTACTGTGTCTCCTCCGCCGTTACCTGTCGGTAGGGCCACCTTTGACACCTTAAGTTGTTAACGCAGCCCCGACACCCCCACCTCTCCCCGTCTGTGTTCCTACCACCAAGCGGCAGACGCCTGCGCACACTCAGAATACGCGCGCCTTCCCACTGCGCTATGGGGTACGGAAAATAAGCCAGCGCCGCACAAAAAAATTAGGGGGCAATCAATAAGACGGTGGCGTTTCTGAAGCACTGCCTCCTTTAGTTGTATCTTTCTGGTTTTCAAATTCCCTCTGTTTTACAGAAGCTTTTCCCTGAATCGTTGGGGCCCAAAGATGCCGTTTCGAGCCCTAGGTCTGCCATACGTCGGTACGTTCACCAGTAAAATATTTGCACTTAACAGGAGTGACCTTGTTTGACAGACAGACAAGGTGAGTTTGTGTGGGCAGCTTAGCGGAGCTGTTCGTCTCCAGCCGGGTACCATTTTAATTAATTCAAAGAGGAAAATCAATGTACACGGGTTTGGTTTCCTGTCTTACATTTCCTAGTGTCCTATTTCAAATTCAAAGGTTTTTACAATTTTATCTTAATTTTTTGGTTACTCATCATCAATCGATCTCTCTCTCTCTCTTTCTGTCTCTCTCCCTGTCTGTCTTAAAGTGTTATTTCTCTAGGGGCATTTAGGGTCCGAAAGGTTGTCGGTTGTTCTTCATGCAGACAGGATCGCAATCCTCGAGTGTCCGGATTTGAATAAAGCCGGAGAGACGGGGCAGGCGGTGGCTTCTTGAATTGCTGCGCGGGAAGGGAGCCGAGGGCCGGGGAAGGCAGCTCCGGGGGGCAGACGGAACATGGGCACAGAGGAAGTCAGAAGGAAACGGGCAGGCGTCTGGATCCGACTCCATAGAAACCCCTCGTGGGGGAGGCAGGCGGGGGAGGCGCTCAGGGCCCCGTCTGCAGCGGGCTCCAGGACCCGGGCTCTGCGTGCCGCGTGTCACTTCTAAGCACCCAATTAATTGACTCGAACGGTGTGGGGAGAGTCCCTTCCTCAGAGAGGCGCTCGCGCGGGCTGTGGTTTTAATTACGGGCGAGATGCATCGTGGATTGAAATCGGATCCCTGAAAATCTGCTTGGACGTCGTCGATCAAACACATAATCCAAATAAAGAAAATGAGGCCGGTGGGCACTGGGGTGATGACTTGGGCTCTGCGTCATTATCTCCTGCCTAACTAGGTGCTTTTCTTGGGTATCTGAACTCTTTTGCCTTTTAACTGTGCTTGCAGTTGCTATAGTGATGGCATAATTTTGTAATGGTCTAAAAATGACACTGGCATACATCCTGACAGATAGGAATTAATTCACTAACAAGTAATTATGTAGCGGAGTGTTGACTGCCACACAGAAGGTGCGCGGTGACACCTTTTCTGTTTTTCGGGGATGGCAGTAACATTAGCGTTGGTCATTAGTGGTAGACATCTCAGGAGTGTGGGATACAGACTTATATGCAGACCTATTTAGTTACCTGTGTGACAGCCTTGTTCAGGACACCAGAAACAGCTGTCCCAGCCTGTATGAGCCAAAATAATTAGGCCTGTCATCTTCTCCTCTGATCTCCCCTTCAACCTGCTCCACGAAATGCAAATATTTTGCTTTCGTTGTCACATTCACCTTGACATGGATATTGCTTTGGCGCATAACTGGATAAGATGACTCAGAATTTGCATTGTTCATTCTAATAAATTTGCTTCCCCTCCATCGCGTGGCAGGACCCATCAGATAAAGTCTCCCGGACTGTCATCAATCACCAACCTTGACAGACGGCTTTTGCCTTCATTTGTTACATACGAGAACAAGCTTAATTATTTGTCCTGTAATTAGTTGGGAAAATGTCAGGAAATGTCAACTCTCTGTTCGCCGGGGAAGGACTCGTCTTGAAAGCCAGAGTGACTGAAGTGTCATTAATGCTGCCTAACTAGAGGAGCATCAGCTGGGGAAAAGTGAAAGCTCAAAAAGTAATCACGGCGAGTTATGGAAAACGGAAATTCAGCCCCATAACAAGACGCGAGTCCTATTAGCAAACAGTTGTATTTTTCATCCGCTAGTCTTCACAATAAAATGTGGGCGAGCAAACGGAAGAACGAGTATATTGGATCGATATAATTTCTGTCACATACTCACCGGCATTCCCTAAGCCAATCACGCTTAATGCGTTACCGTAGGGGGCCCCTCGTATTTAATTTGCAGATTTAAAGCTCATCTTACCATTTGAACCGCGCAGCCCAGGACTCGGTGAAGACGCAAAGGTGATAGGGTTCCGCCTTCTTCACGTAAAGCGAGGGGTCGGGGACGTAAAATTAAAATCGTCCTTCTCCTTCCCAAGTCCTCTGATAATAACAACAAATTGCCATTAATCATCGCTCGGCAACCGAGAAATGCCAACAAAACCACACGTGTCCAAAAAGGCGCCGTGAGGACGAAGCGCACGCGGACGGTCCCGGGCAGGGTAAGTCTGCCAGGCGGCGGGCTCGCCCACGCCCAGGAGGCTAAGAGAGTTCTTTGTTAATTCCAGCAACGGGCTCGAAGGCCTCCGCGGCGTTTCCTGGCTAACTCACAGAGAGAAGCAGACGCAGGGGGAGAAAGAACGATTTCATCACTTGGCCAGCAATTCCGTTTCGAATCGGATGCGCTTGGGTTTCGAGCCGTGCCGCCCGTCTCGGAGAGCTGAGCGGCGCAGGGGCACGGCGGCGTTCTGCGCGCGACCCTCGGCGCCGCCGCGGCGTGCGGGGTGCCGCGCTTGTTAAGAAAACGCCGCCGGCCAATTCCGCATCCCGGGCGTCGGCGATTTCCTAGACCGTTGTCAAAATAACACGCTCGCGTGCGATCTTTCTTTACTTAATTAGTAACATCATTTTGTGTCTTGAGAACAAGTAAATTATTGTTAGGCCTCTCCAGAAAGAATAATTAGGAAGGCGTTCTGTAGTTAAACAATTCGCAACTTGTCACAGGTACGGCTGAGCTAATTATCAAATGGTTAAACATTTACCCAAGAGGACTGTGGGCAGACGCGCTGCGTGAAAGCGGTGGGCGTCCCACCCCGCAGGCCCTTCAGGCTGGATGAGAAGTTTGATCTGCGTCTCCGCGGATCAGACTCCGGGAGAGCAGGTATATTACCGTGTCTTTCAAAGGCCAACACATGAGTGAAGCACCCACTTGGGGGCTGTGTGAAACCGGCAGACGCTCACTGACGGTCCGGTTTTGATAATTCAGAGTTTTCAGAGCGGTGAAAATGCAGCCTCCATTATTTTGACCAGGCAAGTCTTTCAACGCTCATTGTAATTTAATCTCAGATTCCTCCGTGTAAGGTAAGGTTACTGCCGGTCCTGGAGGGAGTCGTTCACGGCTTCCGCATGGGGACACCTTCCCTGCCGGCCTTTAAGGAAGAGCTTTGCTGGACTGCCTCGGACTCTGGCATTGAGCGACAGATTTTGGGAATTCTAGCAATGAACCGTACAGAAGGACAACGTTTTCTTTCTAATATCCTGGGATTTTTCTTTCAGTTCTTTAGAGGTTGAACCTCCTTTAATGAACACCAAAGGGATAGATTTAAATCATGTCAAAACAAACAAAACAAACCAAAAACCTTTGTCAATGAAGTCTCGGCTTTCCGGTCTCGGAGGGTGGCTTTGGGACAAGCGTTGGAGGTGTTCTAGAATCATTTGCGTGGGTCGCCGTTGGGGTGGGAGGAGGAGACCCCTCCTAACAACGGAGAAGAGGTGAAGAATTAAGACTCGGATTCTGGGCTGCCCTCATTTCCCTGGACCCTTCCACCTGCCGGGACAAACCGTTCTCTCTGACGATGGCACTTCACACAGCCCGGGCGGGCTACCCCGTTCTTTCACTTCCGGGGGGTTACACGGGGTGCGCTTGGCTCCCGCCGCCCCACACGGCCCTGAACAAGCAGCAGGCGGGGGCTGGGGGGCACGCCCTGTGTCATCCTGACCCTCCGGCCTGGACCCTCTCCATTTGCAGGCTTCCGTTCCGATTCCTGCCTTGATGGGGTTTGCAGATGAATGCAAAGCCTTCCTAGGTAGCCTCGATAATTGCTACAGATAAAAAAGGACACGGCGTGCAATTAAGAGAGAACTCTGGGGGTACGTTCGTTCTAATCCTCCGAGGAGCACGCGGCCCGGCCTCCTCTCGGCTGCAGCTTGGGCGTGAGCACCCACTGTGCGCCCCGTGGTCCCCGATCGGGCGAGGGGGGCCGGGCAGAGAGCGCAGGGCTGGCCGCGTGGCCGGGAGCTGCAGGGGAGGACCCGGACGGGTCGTCCACGCAGGCGGCTGCCGGGGAAGCCACGGGCGGCGGGTGGGCGCGGGGCCGACCTTCCCCCAGCTGCTGCCCGCTCTCCGGAATCAGCTGTTCCAGGCAGTTCCAGGAAGATGAATGTCTTTTCAGGGGATTTTGATAAAATAAATCACCATCATTTGGATAAGGCACATTTTATTAGTGACAAAAACCCACGGGTGAATTTGTTGTATGTTTTATTAAAGGAAACGTAGCGATTCAGGTTGTCACATGCAAAGTTTGAAAATGGGATTTCCTGTGCGTGTACCTGCCTGCACACTTGGGGTCTTAAGTGCTCTAAGACGAGCGTCTACGGGGTGGCGGAAGGATAAATTATTTGCTTCTTTAGGGAGATGGCGTGGCCTTTTCTTCTTCTGCAGAAAAAGGAAGGGGCCGGCAAATTGGTTAAGATCCTTTCCTGCTTCAGAGGCAGACCCGCTGAGATCTTTCTCCCGAGTAAAGGCATTCCGAAGAGGCAGGAAGCAAGACTCTGTCTTTCGAGGCACAACGGTCAGGGCGGGAGAGCGAGGGCTCGGATCTGCGGGTTCCCGGGACGGAGTCTATATTTTGTGAAAAGGGGCTCGCATTTTCACATGCGCGCATGTAAGCAAACGTAATAAATTGGGAATTCTTACAAACAGATAAGCCGGGTTCAACGGCATTATCGACAAATAACAATACAATGAGCTGGAAACAATACATTTAAGAGGAAGAAAAACAAAGATGTAAGGTCAGACAAAACCTCACATAACATTTGGAAAAGCCTGCCAATTGTTTGCATAACGGTACAATGGCAAAGCCTCTTAGAACGTTGTTAAGTCTTTATTCAGTAATACATTATCATGCATATTTCATAGCGGGGATTACGAAGACAGAATTGTGTGTCATTTTTGTTGTATGTCTTTATAATTACACCTTGAAGCCACAACTAGGTTTTTTTTTAAACTACATATTCATGAAAAGCGGACTTGTAATTTGATAAAGGGGAACTGTGTTCCCGTCTCCATTCAAACGGCATCATGAAGCAGAATTAAAGTAGGCATCTGTGTTCTCCGGCATTAATCTCCTCGAGCACATTCCAGCTGCTCTGACGTGCTCGCAGGAGATAAGTCCGGAACGGGCTGGAGCCGCGCGGGCCAGACAACTCTATTATTGGCTTCATAATTGCTTAATTAAACTTTTGTCACTAATCATTATGGGGGCAATAGAGCTGTTATACTGGCTTCTGTTAAGCAAAAATCAATAAACTGTTGGAGTTAATTTCGCCGTATTTTTTGTCCTGCAAATGAAATTCATTGCTGCCGGTTAGTGATCTGTGGGGCTGGCGCCCGGCTGATATGAGCAGCCATCACCATTTGAATTGAGGGTATTCAGCAGCACATGAATATGAACAAATGGCAAACATAAATCTCTTGCATGAAGTACACCTTCTATCCCTTTATTATGGAACAATTGACCCATCTAAAATGAATTCTAATGCCAAGAAAGCGTTTAGATTTAAATTACACCATGGTCTTCTGGATCTGAAAGATGGCGGCATAAAAAAGATTAATATGCTAATTATTTTTCTCCTTATTTTTTCCCTTCGACATCCATGGTGGGGTATTGTGAGGCGTGTAAATAAGACGGCTGTTTTGTCAAGAAATGGCTCGGAGGCACACCGCAATTGAATTTGTTTATTCAGAACCTCACTCCAGATTTTAACTGCGTTTGCAATAACACTTTATTCTTCACATAATGTTTTCCTTTCACAAAGAATTCCTGGAATAAGTAAAGCATGTTTTTGTTTATTGAAAGAGATTTAATGGTGTTATGAATGATGATCTACTTAACCAAGGCTGTATTTATAAATTCCTGTCAAACTTTGATTTTCTTTCCCTCCTCTCGAGCTCACAGGATTGATCTCAGGCTGTGCCGTCTTCCCCGATGTCTTTTGTACCGGGAAGGGACGCGGCGGCGGCGGCGGCGGCGGGCGGGGGGCTTTGTCATTTATGTGCCGGCCACCGGGCGAGTTGCTCGGGACTCGCTCGCCCCAGCCCTCGACGTTCTGAAAGTGAGAAATGAGCAAACGACGAACAAAAAGCAAAAGCTTATCCTCACCGGGCTCTTCACCCCGGTGCGTCGCTCGCCCCGAGAACCGTGTGCGTCGGAGTCCCTGGAGTGGTCTCGGGTGCGTGCCCCCTTTCTTCTCCAGGGTGGCTTCGCGGTGGCCGGTGACCGCAGACGCCGGAGGCCAAAGGGCGAGGCAGATGGGAAGGGCTTCTCTGTGCGGTGCTTTCCCGCCGCCGCGCGCTGTCCTGGGGCTTCCGTGCAAGTTCCCGCTGTGCTCCCGGCCGATGGCCCGGGCGAGGCCGCCGAGGGCGCGGACGCCGGCGGGGTCGTGGACGTCTCCATGGCATTCCTGGGGCATCGGAAGCTGCTGGGGCCGCCTTTCTGGCGCTGGAAAGTCAAGTCCGAATCCAGAAAGGAAATTGCTTGTTCTCTGAAGATGAAGAGAAGAAAGTCCCCTCTCGATGATCGCGTTGCCACGCGTGCCTAAAAGAAAAGGAAAATGAAAACAGTGGAAAATTAAGAAGAGAAAAATTCCATCGTCGCGTTTCTCTGAATGTCTTAACTGTCAGTTTATCACCCATTCCTCAGCTCTTCCCCGTCTGTGAGAGAAGAGGTGGAAGTTGTGTGACTCGACTGTCCTCAGTGTGGTTTAGGATGGACAAGGCCTGCTTCCGCCTTCCATGATTTGTCTGTCGAAATGCTTTGGACATAATAGGTGTTCAGTTAATGGTGTGTAAGGAGCGGGCGGATAGATACGGCCCTGTATGGCTGCATCTCTAGAGCAGCGTAGAGTGACGTGTCACCTGTGTCCCCAAAAGCTTGTCGATGTTTTGTGTTTTTTTTTGATGCTCAGATTATAATTCTTGGTTTTGCGGGATCAGGGCGCCCACACTAGGGTACTAAGCGACCAGACCTACCAGGGAAAAACGCACCATGTTAACGCGAACAACTAGAAACTTATTTCCTTATTAATTTGTCCGAATTTGTTTTTTTTCTTTTATATTCAGGAATTATTTTAAATTATTATTTCTCATCGGTGTTTTAAGCGAGGCGGAGAAACGATGCACGTGTTATTAGCGCCATCGACGCCATGATGAGAATCATCGTTATTTACGCAGACCGCAAGAACACGGGACCTCACGAATCCTTTTCGCATAAGAAAAGTAGCTGACTTCACGAAAGCAGAGCCTAAAGGATCCTTAAACTTGGGCCCCAAAACAAGTTTCATCAAATAAAAGAACAGGCTCTTAGGAAACACTGTTTACAAATCACAGGTAGGTTAGGAGAGGCACAGACGTCCATACCGGGGTTTTACTGCTCATTATTGCATTCATTATACGATTTCAACGAGATTACAGGGTGAAATGCTCCATACCCTGTGACTGATCACACTTCTTTTATGAAATCGCAACTTACTCATTTCAACACACATTAAGTATTGAGCGCTAAAGCTACGTAAAGCTTCTATAAATATATGGTTGTCCTCTAAAAACACATGGAAGTTAAAGGGATTAGAAATCTTTTGACGCATTGAAGTTAGGTAGGTGGTGAGGCTGGTGGCCACCAGCTTAAGCAGCCCGTCCTCGGGAATTTTCCTGACGGGCAGGCTGCATGGACCGTGTCCCCGAGGAGACTGTGACAGATACCCCAAAAGCACCTTGAGAAACAGTTGTCTTCTCCGACGTCCCTGGAGCCTAGGTAAGGCGGCCTTCGAATGGCAGTAGGTATGCCCGGTGGATGCTCCTGAAATGAAAAATAATCGACTTTTGTTTTTAGCAAACTTAATATTTGAAAGTACGTAATGCCCGGTTTCTGTTTACTTCTCTTTTGAAATGAACTTCCCCCCAAAGCCCTGCTCATCCGTCCGCTGGTGAAATTGATTCGATTGAGCCCAAACATCTTTATGACTATGCCGAGTCCTGATGTTGGCATCGGCAACGAGAATGCCCGAGGTACGCGTATCATCACGATCAATGTGGGTGTTTCTAGGGGATGATTGCACTCCTCCCGTGTATAGACCCAGAGAGGGTTGGGGCGTTCCGACGGATTCGGTTGTAACTGCTACACAGTACCTCATGGGGTTCCGAGTGGTTCTTGACAATTAAACCGCGGGGCCTTCGCTCTCAGGAGCCTTCTTTCTCCAGAGTCAAGGTGGAGAGAGCGACCCAGAGAGAGAGTACACCTAAATATAAGAAACAAAATTAAGAATGCACTTAAATGCAAGCACAGTGCGTGCATTAAGGTTAAGTACATGAAGAACAGGCTTCGCCCGGAGACAGAGAGCTAAGCCCGCAGGTCAGTTCCCTTCCGACGGCCGTTTTAATTTGGTTTTGGAGTTTGGGCCTTTGATCTTATTTTGAAGTTGGCGAGGATCATCCCATCTAAGGTCTAGGAATTCACATCGCGGGGAACATTTGAAAGTCAAACTGGAAAACAAAGGCCCCCAACTGGACTCGAAGGAAACGGAGGGAGGAAGTGACCCTGTGCGGTGTGACGGTGCTCGCCGAGGGTGGCCTGGGCCCGCTCCTGCCGCCCCCGCTCCACGGGGGGCTGCTGGGCTCCGTGAGGCCCGGTGCCGCCCGCCCAGGGGTGCGGCGTGCGGGACCGCAGCGCGTTCTGACGCCCGTCCACCCTGGTGCTCCGGGACTCCCCTTCGTCCGTCCCCTCGGCCGGGCCGGACCCCGTCTCCCTGCCAGGCCTGCGGGCCCTGCTCCGAGCCGCCCTCCTAGAAACAGCCTATGCTGTTGTTTTCTTCTGCCGGGAGAAGCACGGATTCTTCTTAGGAGGAAGTAACCAAGTCAGGCCAAGCCCAGGGAAGAGGAAGAAATTGCCTGTGACGCCTGACTCCGAAATGACCGTTGCTGGCATTTCCACGGGAGCCTCCCGGGATGCACACACGTGTGTGTGTGTGTGCACTCGAGCTGGGAAGGAAGCCGGGCTTCTCCGGATTTGGGCCTCACCTGCCGCCTAGCACAGTCCCGTGTGTGTGCGCGTGTGTGTGTGCGCACATGCGTGTGCGTGTGTGTGTGTGTGCAGTGAGCGCTCAGGAGATATTTGCAAGTAAATACACAAAAGTGGGTGCCAGCTTCCACTTCCTCCTCCGCGCTGATGTTTTCGTTGTCCGAGGATAAAAAGTGCAGTTACTTCGAGCACGTGACGCCGAGCCATTAGTTAGATTAGCGTCGCTCTGGACCAAGTTCAGCGGACCGGCCCCTGCAGCTGCGGGCACCTTGCGTGCGCGCCCAGGAAGGGGAGACGCGTTCGCTGGCGTTACTAGCGGGAGGTTTCATTTGTGAAACGATAGATCACGAGCAAACCGTGTACACGGAGATTTGGAAACGAGAGAGAAGGGTTTCCCTGCTTCCCGCCGAGGTCTTCTCTTCCTCCCTCGCGGAGGGCGGACGGAGGGCTGCTGTTCTTATCATTCCGTACACGACGCTACGGCTAAAATCAGTTGTTTAAAAAAGTATCCGGACCCTAATTCTCTGCTCGGCTCCTGACCCGGATCAGTAACTCTTTCCTCGATAACTGGGCGAAGGCCACAAGGTGCCTTTGCATTTAAAACTGGGAGCGGAACCCCGGTCGGTCCCCCTCCTAAGGTCACTTGCTGAATATGTTTTCTTAACTGAAAATGGGGGAGGACTGTCATCTTGGGCAAAACTGTCACCTGGCACAGCAGGCGTCTCGGCGTCCCTCCTGGTTTTACTGGCAGGGCACTGTGGCCAATGCAATTCACCATAGAAATCATTTACACGGTGATTTGGAAACGAGAGAGAAGGGTTTCCTTTCTTCCCACCAAGGTCTTTTCTTCCTCCCTCGCGGAGTGCGGACGGAGGGCTGCTGTTCTTACCACTGCTGAAAATAACTGGATACGGCCTTTTCGGGGTCCTCAACCCCGGGGCAAACCCAGGGCGGACGGAAACTGGGAGAATGGCAGTGTGGCGAGGCCACGGGTCCCCAGGCGGCTCGTCGGGGCCTCCGGGCAGGCCGCTGCCTTCCTGAATATAAGGGGGTATCTTTTGCTCATTAAAAACACATGCAGCCCCAGGCTGGTCTTAACTTTGTCTCTCCCGCCTGTCTTCACCGCCGCTCTGCCCACCTCGCCGGCCTCCCCACGACCTCACTGTTACTAATAACAAAACGAAACAAAACCCCAATCTCCGCTCTTCTCTGAATTTCAGCTGTGGGATTGTCACGGTTTCCGGAAATCACATACATGTTTTATGGGACTCGACGAGGAAGGAAACGGGTTCGGAGTTGGTTTGGTGTCACCACCTCATCCGAGAGCCCCTCTTCCCCACTGCAAGGGGGGACCGCGTGGAACGGGATTCTGTTCCGTTTCCAGCAACGCAGACTTCAGACTCGGGCGTGTCTGTTTCGTGGGGACCCAACGCTGAAGAGCAGAGCGTGCCTTTGCGGAAGATAATTAGGAATCGACGGGGGACGTTGGTGATTCTGGGTTAGAGATTTTCTCTCCTGAAAGTTGGATAATTAAGGGACTGAAGACAGCCCGTTAGTCTGCGCGGAAGGTGGCAGGCGGGCGTGGCATCTTGGAAGAGCGCGCGGCAGCTCTGGGCTGCAGCAGAGGCAGGGCCGAGCTTCCTCGGGCGGCGGCGGGGGGACTGTCCTCTGGCGTCCCGCCCCCATCCCCGAAGACGGACAGACAGCACGGCGAGCTTTATAGACAAATTCCACACCCCAGACGGAGCCCTTTCTGGCGGCCCATTGATACCAGTGTTTATTCACGAAAACTCCCGGAGCGTGGCAAGCATGAAAACATGGTATTAAACGTGGAAACTTCCATTTTCATCTCATTAAGAGGGCACGAATGGAATACTAATTATAAAAGTGAAAGGAAATAAAAATGGCTGCTCCGGGTCGTCCAATTAAAACCGGGTTTGCTTTGCGTTTATAAAAATAGTAAGCGCTTAGTGCAGCGTGTTTCAGAACTAAGCCGTGGTAGGTGCTGCTTCAGAGCTTACTTAGCCGACTCCGCTGCAGCGTCTTCTCCCTGGTGCATATTGCCCATTTTTAAGTTGTGGTTGAATTTAATTTAAATGTTGGCATGGCTGCAGTTCTCAAGCTCATGGTTCTGGAAACATCTATTTTCTCTCTAAAGTGTAATCCTATCGTTTCAAGGGACTGGTTCAGGTCAGCATGTGTCATCGGTGACACAGAGGAGTGTGTCCGGGCCGCAGACTCCGGACGGACCTGGGAGGCTCCCAGCGTGTTTGCCAGGCCGGGCAAGGTCACCGAGGCCGCTGTCCCAAAACGCTACCAGCCAGAGCCTAGCTCCCTGCTGGAGCCTCGAGGCGCTCTCAGAGGCCATGGTGGGCTCCACCCCTGGTCCGGCGGCAGCCACGGGTCCCCTGGGAGCAGACACGGGCCAGACAGGTTCCTGGCCAGGTGTGCCCGTCCCCTCTCCAGGCAACCTCCCTCCCCTGCCTCCAGCCCCGTGTCATGCTTCCCCTGGAAACAGACGGTCAAAAGCTCACATTCAATGTTCTCAAAAGGGCTCGCAACTCCAGGAATCTCTGTTTCTTATGCTACGAAAACCGAGCTAATTTCCTTAAAGCAGGGCAGACAGATGCCCCCCCCCACCCCCCGCCCACCGCGAGGACGGAGCGTGTGGTTTTGCGAGGCAGGCTGGCGCTTGCTGGGCGGGAACGGCCGCGTCGCGCGTTCGGCCACACTGATGTCTTTGTGAAGGTGATACGTGCGGTCTCTCTGTCAGACAAATACCCCAACAAGCACGGGTATTTATCCAATTGCCTCCAAACCTGCAGGGTGGAGGGACCTTCTCGGCTAGGCGTGAGAAGGCATGCTTGGCTCATTCACACAGAGATCACTTAATGATAGTTAATATCGCCCTGTAATCTCTGCAGCTCCCATTTAATTGCAACTTTTTGAAGTCTGTCTGCGCCCCTGGAGGACGGCGGATCCTTCGGTCTTAAGCGCGATTCAGGTGGTCCTCGAGCGCCCAGGGAAGCGGGGTCAGGCTCCCCGACGCAGCTGCACGCGGGTCGCCCCCACGGAGGGCGGTCTCTGTACGAGGCCTGGGAAGGGGGAAGGGGCCGCCCCCCAAAGGAAAGGGCATTTAAAACAAAACAGGGGCACCTGGGTGGCTCAGTCGGTTGAGCGGCCGACTTCAGCTCAGGTCAGGATCTCTAAGTCCGTGAGTTTGAGCCCCGCGTCGGGCTCTGTGCTGACAGCTCAGCGCCTGGAGCCTGCTTCGGATTCTGTGTCTCCCTCTCTCTCTGCCCCTCCCCCACTCATGCTCTGTCTCTCTCTGTCTCAAAAACAATAAACATTAAAACAAAACAAAACCTCGGATTTTGAAATACCCTACAGTTCCGCACGGACTTGGCTGGAAATGGCAATCCTTTAGCAGCCTTCGCTGCAGGAGAGAGTCGGAAGGCGAGACGCCGGCCGCCCCGCGGAGCCAAGGGCTCCGTCGCGGGCTCCGACTAGAAAGTCCCTCTCGGTGCGCGTCCTTCCCGGGGCCTGGCCCTCCTGGTTCCTACCAAGTGAGACACTGGGTAGCTTGGCTCCAAGCGTGCGTCTCCCGGGCTCTTCCCGACTAGACTTGCCTTCTGGGCCGCAGGAACCGGCACGCGTGCAAGGATGACGGACTGAAACCCGTCGAGAGGGCGTTTCTCCTCTTCTGATCACCTAGAAATAGGCTGAGGGGACCGGTCGTGACTCTGCATTCGTAGATAAGCCTCTACCTGAACCCTTCCAGCCAACTCACAAGCCCGTCAACAGGGTGAGCGACTCGATCCTGTCACCTAGCTTCTACATCGTACAGATCGGTTGGCGTTCATGTGCCATAGTTTATTTTCCAGCCTGATGGAAAACGTGGGTCTAGCGTATCTGTTGGGACGTCGAAGTATTTGCATAAAGCCAGCAGCAGCTTGACTCGGGAGAGCGCGGGACGCGGTAGCCCGGAGAGCGGGTGACGCGGTCTTCACCGCGGATGCGAAGACGTGGCGGCTAAGAGTACGAGAGAAGCCTTAATGTGTTGAATATTTTATTTGCTTTTTGAAGCAAAACCGTGTGTAATTCTTAAAAATGTGAGCGTATTTTCCTCAGAAGACACATAGCTTAAGGGTTCCACTGGTTTGGGAATTACCTTAATTAAAATTATTTATATGAGCTGCCATCAATTTATAATTTTTTACCTTTCCTTATTTTTCTTTTGGGTTACGGGTGAATCATTCAGTTCACTTTTTGAGCTGGATTTGGCCACCTTTCCCACATGCGGTGTGACATCGGTTCTCACCCACATTTATTAGGCGTTTGCTGTGTACAGACTGCCTTTCGGAGGGACCAGCCTTTTCGGGAGGGTTGGATTTTAACTCCTAAACATCTTGGCCCATGAGAGCCTCTGTCGCTGTGTTTTCTCAAACACCCTGCGCCTCAGATGGAAGACGGCAGTGAATCCATCTTTTATTACAAAATAGGTACCAAGCCCAAGCGAAGGGCCACACGGAGGAGTTCTCCGTGGCTTCCGGTAAGGACACTCCCGCCTTCCAATCATCCCTGAGGAAAACTACAGGGATCAATCCATAAGATAAACCTGTGTCCACGGCGCAGGCTGCGCGGGCACAACGGCGGCCCATGAGGAGTGTCCCAGAAGCGCCGCTGGGCATTAATGACACCCATGCCATGCGCTGATTTTTGTCTTGTTTCCCTTTTGTCTCGGGGACGGCGGCCTGGACTTCAAAGGATGCCTCTCATTTGAATCTCTTCTCCACGGCAAAAGCCAGTGTTAAAAGACGGGGATTATAATCAAAGTTGTGCAGTTACGTGCCTGAGCTCCTCTGCAGAAGCCTCACGACAGCTAGAGACACACAGAGACGGTCGGCGTCTTCGAGACAGAGGGCTTTGGGAGGTTAGCACGGGAAGTCCACACACATGACTGGGAGACTGGCCCAACCCACTTTTATTCCCTTGCCCCCAAAACCTCCAGCAACCTGGGCTCCCCGGACAGTGAGGTGCTCCTGGGACGCAGAGTTGGCGCGGACTGGGGCACGGGGTTAATGTCAAGCACCAGACGGGCTCACGGCCCAGCATCCATGCCACATCCGGGGTCCCCTCGAATCAGACGGACGTGTCTTACCAGCTTCTGATCAGCTCTCACAGGGGTGAGAGCTTTCGAACACTCTGCTCAGTGCGAGGATGGACAGACGAAGACACGGATGAGGGCATTTAGCGATTTACGTGTTAGTGGCACTTGTCCCTTCCACACCGACAGTTGGGTCCTGTCACCTGCTGACCACTTCCAGAGTGTCACATCTCCATCCTTGCCCGCCTGCCGCCCCGTGTGTCTTGGGGAGTTTTAAGACCCAATTTCTGTGTGTTGACGGTGAGTGCACCGTGGGCCTGTTTCGACCTCCTCCCTGCTCCGCTTCCCCTCCTCGGACACCCACTTTCCTGAGTTGTGTTTGCAAGACAGCCCCTCGGCTAATTTTGCCAACAGGTTCCCGTCTCCCCTATGCTTCTGTGTCATAACGGCCGCGTGCAATTATTCGGTGCACTGACAGGTACGCATTTCTCGAGACTCCAGTGTCTTTGGAACTTCGTTCCGTGCATGCGCCTGTGTGGCCACCCGTGTCCACGCCGGCTCCGCCGAGGCTGTGCCTCCGATGATGGCTTTCGTGAAATACTTGTCACCGTGTCCCCTCGATTCCCTTCACGACGAGTCTGAAAACTTCCCTGTTCTGCGGAATTATTTGCTCCCACTTATTAATTTTCTTAAAGAATCACGGGAAAATTCGAAAAAGCAGACACGGAAGTGTCCTTCTCACACTTGCCATCGCGCCAGCGCCGCGGTCACCGGTGACTGCCGCACCCCGGCGTCCCGCTCCCCAGCCCGGCGACACAAAAGATGGCTCTGCTCAATCTTGAGCTGGGGCGCTCGCGGCCGGGGCTCCGCGATGGACCGTTCTCAGCTGCTCCTCGTCCCCGGTAATTAGCCTGTGATGGCTGCCGCCTCTCGTGGCTTTGCCTGCGAGAGACATTTGACACAGCAGACATCAGAGGGGTTTTTCAGGAGGCTCTTGTGGCGTCCGAATGGCTCTTAATTAACCACTTAGGTACCCTCCTTCACTCCCCTGCTCCGCACCTTCCAAATGGTAGGGGTTGCTCTCTGGGTCTAAACTCCGGGGGAAGCGCACTATCAAAAGCTCTTGTAAATGAAGGCTTGTGTAAATTATTTTTAATGATTCCCTCCTGGCACATCATTATGTTTGTAGCTACACACAGGCACTTCAGAGATGGCTCGTCTTCCGCGGGGTCAGCTGCAGGACCGCCGTAACTAGCTGCAGTCAGTAAATGGCTTATTAATTAGCACGGTGATTTCACATTGCTAAGAGCTCTGATGTATGTGGCTGCAATCGTAATTGTGGAGGATCGAAATAATAAGCCATCTCCGGGCTCCTTATGCAAATTGGCATATTATAAAATCATTACCTATCTAAACACGGAGTTTTAATAAGAATTACAATGATGAATTTTATGATAATTGACACTCAAATTTTAATCTCGCGGATTTTTACCATTTCGGTCGTTAAAGTGTGTTTCTAATTAAATGTTGCTTAAAATGCAAAGGGTTGCTTAACGATTCTGCTCTGTTCTTCTGGTTCAAATCAGGTTATTCTCTTTGGTCGGAGGAAACAGCCCTGCCTAGTAATAGACGCGTGACATTATGTAACACTTGTGCAGAAAGATGCTTAATCATCCCCTTTTTTTTTTATGAGCACGGCGTGGGTGACGACGGAGTGTCAACCGTGAGACAAAGAACATTCATGGCGCCGGACTTGACTCCCACGGTCTGAGTGACAGCGAGGCAGTGGCGGCAGGGAGAGAGGCGACGTCTTCATGAGTGTCTGCAGATTTGGGGTGCAGACCGAATGCTAAACAACGATGGCCTCGGTGACAAAACTCGTGTCTTCTAAAACCCGGGACATGCAGTTTAGCGTTAACGTCACGATTTAAAATCCCAGCGTTGCGATTTGCATCCGCCATCGTACCCCGAAAGAAGGGCACGGATGTTTCAAAAGCCTACCCTAAGAGGCACAGGAAGGAAAGTTTTCTTTTTATTTGCTGTGGAATAAACAGTGGGGACTGCCCTGTCCCAGGCGAAGTGCCCCTCCTCGAGACGACGGCGAGCGTACCTGCTCAACACCACGGGACCCGACGAGAAACGCCCAGCTGTTTGCGTGAAGACCGACACGGTCTGAGCCTGGAAGAAATCTCTCCTGTCTTCATGACGCTGGATTTATCTTGAAGGACATGGGAAACTTGACACGAGACGTGGCATTAGAATGAGATAAAAATGATAAAAATCCTGGATTTTTGAAAAACAAAATAAAATGAAGCAGGTTTTAGAAAACCTGGGTTAAACTTTTATAAAGTAACAGATGGACAATCAGATCTTGATCATTCTAGCAACTCGCTACAGAATCCGTGAAGAGTTTTAAGGGGTGCCTTCTTGCGGGTGCCCTGGTGGGACTCTAAGCTCACAGGATGCGTGACTCGCCCGGCTTCTACCGCCCGCCGACGGGAAGCCGGACTGTGCTGGGCAGGCTGGGAAGACCTGGGGGGCCCCCGCTGCTGAGTCATCCACCGACGGCTCAGCCAGCGGCCAGGAGGGCTGCGGACAGAAGCCTGGGCCAGAGTTAAGCAGGGTAGGCACTGGGCTTTTGTCTCCTCCTCTCCACCCCCCGGAACGGCCCTTACCCGTGCGCATTCCCCAGGCCCGGACCTGCTGGCGGTGGGCGCATTCCCAGGAGCCCCCGGGTCCCTCCTCTAGGAACCACCAATGCACCTGATCAACTCACCTGCTCTAAGACCGGGGGCTGCCTGGCCCCCTGCGCACGTAACGCATCGTGTTCGAGCTCAGAGCAAGACGGTTTCCGTGCACACGGCACAGCTACAGCCCTCTCCCCGCCCCCATCCCTTCAGCCCCTTTGGCCCCGCTGCCCGCGCCCCGGGCGTGTCTCAGGAGTGGTGGTTCGCTGGACGTCTTTGGGCGGGAGGCTCTCCCAGCTCCTTCTCCACACACGCACCTGCGCCCGGCAGGGGCCCCGCGGGCCTGCCCCTCACCTGGAGGACTGGCACTTGTGCGCACGGCTGGGCCTTGGCGGCGCTCGGCGTCCCCGCACTCGCGCGCCCTGCACTTTGCGGCTCGCTCACGCTCCTGGGTTCCTGGCTCACCCCCTCACGCGGCCGCCTCGACACCCTCAATCTGGAAACCTGACCCAACCTCCCTCCCTCCCTCTCCTTGTCACCTTCAGCCTTGCTTTGCACTGGTTTGCTCCCCGGGGAGAGGCCGAGACCAAACCACGGCTCCGGTTCCGGCGGCTCCTACGGTTCCGGAGGTGCGCCCCTAACACACCGTCTGCAGCGGGGCCCGTCTTCACCTGAGTCCCAGGGGCTCCAGAACCTTCCTTCAGGGGTCGAAGGTCCTGCCCTCAGTGCTGGGCAGGGCAGACTGAGCTGGCCGCGGCCAGCGTGGCCCCCGCTTCCCCGTGCTCTCGACGGCGACAGATCCGTGAGACCGCGAGGCTGCCCAGAGCAGGCGCCCGGCCCTGGGACTGAGACCCCTCGGAGCTCCTTCCCGCCTCAGCCCGTGTGCAGCCGTGGGTGGGTCACGTCGAGGGTGCGGGCCCCGGAGGCAGGCCCCGTTCGTCCCTCCCCTCGGCTCCCCGGGGCCTCCGCCACCAGCCGGGCTCACTGCCGCCGGGAGCCCCTTTCTGGAGGCAGCACAGAGTCTGCTCCGTGCGATCGGCGGCAGAAACGCGAGACTTGACGAAGTGCAGTTTAAGCCGAGCAGATGTCTGGGTCTCGGGCAGCAGGAGGGGGGCCCAGATGGCACCACAGCTTCCTGCCACCCGCAGGCCGAAACGGCCCCCCCTCCCCCCCTCCACCCGTGCTACCCTCTTCTACCCTGCTCTACTTCTGCCCATACCCCTCTAGCCCTCCACCCCATCACCCTCCACCCCCTCCATTCTCTCCACCTCCCTCCACCCCCTCTATCCCCCTTCACTCCTCACCCCTCCACCCTCCTCCACCCACCTCTACTCCCCTCCCCACCTCCACTCCATCCAGCCCGTCCACTCTTCTCTACCGTCCTCCACTCCTGTCCATGCCTCTCCACCCCTACCCCCTGCACCCCCTCCATGCCCCAATCCCTCCACCCCTCACCTCTCCAGCCCTCCACCCTCCACCCCTCATCTCTCCACTCCTTCACCCCCTCCACCCCCCTCCACCCGCTTTTCCCCCTCCACCCCTAGCCCCTCCACCCCTCCACCCTCTCCACCTGCCTGTGCCCTCCTCTGCTCACATCCACCCCTCCACCTTTCCACTCTGCCGCCCTACCAACCCCTCCACCCTTCCATCCCCTCCACCCCCTCCACCACTTCCAACCTCTCTCCCCCCGCTCCCCCTCCCACCTCCAGCCCCTCCACCACTCCTGTCCATACCCCTCCAACCCCACCACCCTGACCCACTAACCCAAGCCCTGCAATCCTGCCCAGCCTCTTACTTCTGTGTTTTTAATTCCTGGCCTGCGTTTTCTCCAGTGCTCTGTCTCCTGGCCTGTCTCCTGGCCGTGTCTCCTTCCTGATGGGATTCTGGCTCGAGGACACGTAGCTGTTAATGCAAGGCACACTGGCGTTTGCCCACATAATCCAGCTTCTGAGAGCAGAGAGCTGTCAGCATAATGGAACGATCGTGGTGACCGCAGCCTGCTTCTGATTCCGTAGGCAGATAAACACGCCCTGAGATTTTCATATGTGATCAAAGCATGCTTCAAATAGTTGCTCACTGAAGGATCACATTTGAATAGCCTTCCGGTAGCCAATCGCGGGCAAGAAAGCGTTCCGCTGCTGACTCGTCAGCCTGGAGAACGGGGCTACGTCTCGCTGCAGTTTGGCTTCAAATCTGTGGTATGATTCACAGGTGACAGCAGGTGAGTCGACAGGGCCAGCGCCCCCGTGTCATGCCCTCCGTGTCAGTGTCCGCATGCCGACAGGTACACAGAAGGTGACACCCTCCAGCTTCCTTTGCAGCTAGAGGAGGCTGCATGCAACGCCGGCCACGAAGACGTAAGGTTACGTCCCTGGGCTTCCGGAAGGCTGCCTTCAGCGAGCTGACAGCGGGGGTGGGGGGGGGGTGGGGGCGGCCGTGCGGGCCTTCCTCCCGCCTCCTCCCTGCTGCCCGGACCCCGCGTCGTAGGAGGGCCGGGATGGCCGCGGACCAGGAGGTGACCAGGGGATGGGAGTGAGGCCCAAGCTAGGGCAGAGAGGATGGGATCCTGGCACCAGCGATGCCTCAGAGCCACCAGGTCAGACCCCGAACTCAGCCGTCTTGTCAGAGCCCCGTTTACCGGGTGCTCGTCCCTGCTGCTGGGGACGGGAGGCCATTTCAAGCCAGAACAGCTCCTTCCCCACGTCCTTACCTGGACTTCAGAGTCCAGCGGGTCTGGGAGCTGCATTGGCCCGATTTTTCCACAAACACGTCTCATATGGACTTCCATTCACCCTTCTTTCTACGTGGGGTGCAAGGGCTGTGGAGAGGGGAGGGGTGAGATGGATACTCTTTTCCTTTCTTCTGGAAACAGAGTCTCAGCTTGCCGTGATGAGTGTGGACTCCCTCCCCAGGCCGAGGGCCTCCTGGAGTCATCAGAGGCTGAGGGAGCCGGGGGTGTCCAGACCGCTCTCCATCCCTGCGGGAGTGCCCTGTCCAACGAGGGTCAGTCACGAGGCTTGCCAGAGCAAAGAGGCTTCTCTCTCATGGGCTGAACTGTCGCACGAAAGACGTAAGATGGGGCCGCCGGGGCTACCCAGGAGGCAGACCACCCCGGAGCAGAGCGAACTGAAACCCGGACAGAAAGTATTCCCACGGCATCACTGCAGCCCCTGAGCCCAACCGTGCCTGAAGCCAGCCTCGTCTTTTAGCTTCCAGTTACACAAAGCCGTAAATATTCCATCTTCTAAACCAGTCTGGATTGGCCTTTTACAAAAAGCATATACGGGCATTCTGATAACAAGAGGCAACATAGGAACAGTGGGCGTGGGGCCAGGCCGCGAGCTCGCGAGCCGCACCGGATGGGAGCAGTTTCCCCAGGACGAAGCTCAGTCAGCGTCTTAGTCGACGGCCTAAGAAAACGGCCCCCCAAGATGTCCATGCCCGAATCCCCCGGAGCGATGCATGTTACCTAACGTGGCAAAATCAACTCTGCTGTTGGGGCTGAATTAAGGATGTCAGCACAGGGGGAACATTCCAGAATGTCCAGATGGGCCCCGCAGGTCCTCATGTGTATCCCGCCAACAGGGGAGCAGAGGGAGGGCTGACCCAGATCCCAGGGAAGCAGTGTGACCTTGAGAGAGAGGGAGGCGGCCACAAACCGGGGAACGCCAACAGCCACGGGGGGTGGACGAGGCAGGGACCAGACCCTCCTCTAGAGACTCAGGAGCAAGCCGGGCCCGCCCACACCTGCTGGATCTGGCCCAAGGAAGCCGACCTTCCACTTCTGTGACTTGAAGCCATCGAGTCTGCGGTCACTTTTTACACCAGCCGCAGGAATCAGGCGCAGTAGCCCATCATCAAGATTTCACTGAAAGAATGACTTCCGTGGTCCCAGCCACCTGCCCACCCCTAGACAGTTTTGCAAAGAAGACACACAAGGGCGAGAAGACACCACAAGACGCTCAACATGGCTCACCGCCAGGGAGAGGCAGAGCAGGACCGCAACGAGAGAGCGCCGCGCGTGTGTCGGATGGCGAGTATCAAAACCATAAGAGGTAGAGGTGGGGACAGTGCAGAGGAAGGGCCCCTCGGGCCCCGCTGGCGGGAGTCCAAGCTGCTGCAGCCACAGAGGGAGACAGCAGGGAGGTTCCCCAAAAACTTAAAAACGGAAGCACCCTGCGACCCGGCAGCCCCACTTGTGGGAACACATCTGGAGGACATGAGCTCTCTCTCTTGAGCTCCGCACCGTCATGTTCACGGCAGCATTATTCGCAAAAGCCAAGACCTGGAAGCCAGCTGGACATCTGTCCCAGGTGAGTGAAGACAGAATAAACGAGGGAAGAAATAAAGAAAATGTGATTCCCACGCAGGAATATTACTCAGCCGTGGGAAAGAAGGGAGTCTGGCCATTGGCAGCACCTTGGACGCAGCTCGAGGGCGTTGTGCTGGCGGGTAAACCAGCTAGAGAGACATAAATACCCTATGAGCTCACGTAATGTGTGGAATCTAAACACGTCAGACTCAGAAACAGAAACGGATTGATGGGTGAGTTCCAGGCGTGGGGGAGCCGGGGAGACGTGGCTCGGAGGGTAGAGACTCCCAGGTGTCAGACGGGGAAGTCCAGGGACCCGAGGGGCCGCGCGCTGACTCTGGTAATCGTGAAATTTTGCTACAGCGGTGGAGCGTTAGTGTCTTCACCGAAACGACAGCAACAAAGAGGCACTAAGTGAGGTGACAGATGTGTTCACCGATGTCGTCGTGGTCAACATTTCCCAAGACGTATGCACGTCAAATCATCACAGCGCACCCCGGAACTTAAAGTCACGGGTTAATTTTATCCCAATCGATCTGGAAAAAAGCAAGATGAGGCCACGGTCCCGGGGCATCCTGGCTGTCGGCTGGACTCCGGCTTCGGCCTCTACTGCGATTGCGCAGGGGCCCCCGGGCCCTCACTGCAGGTGCCTGAGGCGTTCGCTTCCCCAGATCTGGACCTCTCTCTCCTCCCTGGGTGGGAATCGCTCTGCTGAGTCTTGACAGGAAGCCCCTGGCCCCTGAACTTGCCCCCGGCCCTCCCCTGCGCAGAAGCTGGCAGCCGGCCTGGTCTGCTTCTCATGCCTCCTCGGCGTCTCCGATCTGTTTCTTCTCTGTGTCTGCCCCACCCCCACGTTCTCCACCTTAGTCCCTCAGCTGGGCGATGGCCTGGGCCTCCTCATCAACGACCCTTTGAGCACACTCACTCTGCGGTCGGGTGGTCGACATGTCGGGTTAAGTCATCCCCTTCTGAATACTTTCCGTGATGACAACGCCGCCGTCCAGCTCCCTCGAGCCGGCCCTACCTCCCCTCCGCCTGCCTCCTGCCCGCCCGCAGGGCTCCGTGGCGTCCCCTCTGCTCTCTGTCTGCTTCCTGCATCTGTCACCTTCGTGGCCCTGATCCTTCTTCAGACCTCTCTTCCCTTCCTCACAAAGCCACCCCCCCTCTCCAGGCCAGTCCAGGCCTCGCCAGCAATACTTGCGTCACGACCGTGATCTTATACTTGCTACGAGATTCTTGAAATCACAGGAGATCAGGTAGCTTCCGCGTTCTCCAAGGCAGAACAGAGCGCGCCCTGCCGGCTGGTGGTGGTGATCTTGTCCCCGCACGTGGGAGCATCGTTACTTCGTGAACGAATGACGAGCAGCAACAACAGAAAACCCAGTACCCTCGGAAGACACTTTTCACAGAATTTAGCAACCTTAAAACTCTGAAATTTCCCCATCACGTTTATTCTTTTTGGGTCCCTTTTATTTTATTTTTTTAACGTTTATTTATTTTTGAGAGTGAGAGACAGAGCGTGAGCAGGGGAAGGGCAGAGAGAGAGAGGAAGACACAGAATCGGAAGCAGGCTCCGGGCTCCAGGCTGTTGGCACAGAGCCCGACGCGGGGCTCGAACCCACAGACCGTGAGATCATGCCCTGAGCCGGAGTCGGCCGCTCGACCGCCTGGGCCCCCGGGCGCCTCTTGGGCACCTTTGAAATGTCAGTTTTCCGCTGAGAATGACGTCAAGCTGTAAGATTTAACTGATACCTTTTCACAGCCCATTGCGTATTATGTTTTTGTTTCAAGGACCCTCTGCCAGGTTGCTTTGGCAGGCGTTGTTTGGGAAAGAAAGGGAGAACCAGGAGTGTTTCCTTGTTCAGTTCCTGCCTTCCCCAAACCGCCCCTCCCGCCCGTGACTTTCAGAGAACCTGTGGCTTGGGGTCCGTCCCACGGGCATCGGGCATCAGTTCCCCGCACTGTCCCCCGTCGCCGTGGGTTCTGGGGGCGCCTGCGGCACATCCCGGAGGGAGACCCACGTCCGCCCGCCCCCGTCCACCCGGCGGCTGACGACACAGGCACGACGTTTCGGGCCCATAATCCATCATCGCACGTCACATGCTTGTCCCCTCAACCCCCGGGATGCTCTAGAGGGCTGAGCAAATCACGCCCAAGTTCTCAGGCAGCCGCTGTAGCGTCCTGCCCTGGCGGTCACCGTCCTCCTGCGGCCGCGTCTCGGAGCCGTGTGTGTCCCCGAAACTACCCCCCCACGCCCTGCGCCGAACTCTCCAGCAGGCGTGGGTCGGAGGCCCGCCCGGCCCTGAGGGGAGGAAGGAGCGGAAAGGAGGGTGAGGAAGTTGGGACCAAAACGGGCACTGGCTGTGTCGTCACTAAAGATCCGTGTTGAGTTTCAGGTTCGAGGGGCGCAAACTGTGGGGTGTTTTCCATGTTAAACAAGACCCCGCGTGGACGGCAGCCGGAGTCCGCCCCGCAGTCCCAGCCCCCCTTTTCTGGGATACACCGTAGAGTGCCGTGAGCGCTTTTGAGTTCATGATTTTTAGCCCCAAATACTTTTTTAGAGGAGATTCTTTAAAAATAAAATCCCAGCATGTCGGCTCGGGGAGGACGGGGAAGGAAGCGTGAGGTGCGTTCGTCCGGGAGGACTCTCCTACTCCAATCCCTCCAGGTGGCCCCTCTCTCTGAGCCCCCCTCATGCTGGGGCCATGGAGGGCACATGCAGCGACCCCGTGCTGACAAGGACAGGAACCGGGGCTCTCCCAAGGTCGGCGTGGCCTCCAGTGGAGCCCAGACTGTTTTTCGGGGCCCCCTTGAGACCCACCAGCGAAGGCCCAACATCTCGCCACGCCCACCTGCATCTGGCCTACCACCTGGCCGGAGCTCAGCCGGCTGGCGCTCGAAGGGGTTGAGGTCATGTCGTCCACTGGGGGGGTCAGCTCCGGGGCCACGGTCACCGCCCTGGTTTGCTGCCGTCTCTGGAGCGTGGAGCCAAAGGCAGAGTGCACAGAGCACGGGAGCCCTGGAGTCACAGGAGCAGAGGGGCCGCCTGGTGTCCCAAGCCCTCGGGGCCAGGGTCCAGATGGTTCGGGAAGGGTGGCCATGGGTCCCACCTCCCACCCCTCCCGGCGCACCTGGGGTCTCAGTCTCTGCAAACGCCCCCCACGAGGTCCCCACACTCACAGATGGTCCTCGTGCTTCTGATGCCGTGTCCCCCTTGATGTCCCTGCCCCCAGGAAAGCCACGGAACCTGTTCCCTGGGCCTTCGCACGGTCCCCTCGCCCCTGCAACCCAGCAAGCCCGGACTGGGTGGTGCGGCAGCACCGCGGACGGACGCCTGGGGCTCCTGAAAAACCTCCCTCTGTGGTCAGGGCCATCCCGTCCCCAGCGTCCCCCCTGCAGCCCTGCCCGCGGGGGCCCTGCAAATGCTCCTGTGCTCGGCCTGCCCTACTGGAGGCGCGCTGGCCCCAGAGAGGACCCCGGTGGGACGTCGGCAGAGTGCCCGCTGGCCAGCACTCAGCCGGGGCCCGAGCTCGGTGCCCGTCAGACCCACAGACGGGGCGAGACGGACAGCTGGGAACTTCGGCCAGGTGCTGGGGGCGAGCACGCAGCCTCCTTTGCTTCCTCACCGGGAAAGCACGGAGCCACTGAAAGGCGGCTTTGCGCTTCTGGAATTTTCTCTGAAGGACCAGCTGTTTTCAGGCACACGGTGTCTGCACGCAGGACCCTGGCCCGCACGTCCCCTGGCTCATACTGACAAGATGCCTGCATATCTGCACCCTGGGGGCAGGACAGAGTGTGTGTGAGGACGTCACCACGTCTCTCCTGGCTTCCTTGTCACATGCTCCTTCTCAGGCTCGGGGACCAGAGGCTGGAGCCACCGGCTTTCCCGCCCCTGTGCCGGGGGAGGGGTTAGCCCCTGCGGGAGAGCCCCGGCGGGAATCGGCTGCCTCCTCGCACACCTGGAGAGCAAGGTGGGCCGCGGACAACCTCGAGGGGGCTGGATCCCCTCAGAAGCCACCACGGGTCCCTGTGAGGTCAGGAGGAAGGGAGCAGGCCTCCAGCGTCTGGTCACTCAGACCCAGTGACAGGTGTAGCCCAGACCTCAGACGCGAGGTCTCGTGGCTGGGCAGAGGCAAAGCGCACACGCGGGACCGCCGGCGTCCTCCAGCCCAGCGGCGAGCGCTCAACTTCCGATGTTCGGAGAATCTTTGCGGAAAATTCCAGCTCTAAGAGACAAACGCTGAAGTGACTTTTACGTGACGTGTGTGTAGCTCAGTTTGATCAAAATAAACCCGATCTGTATTTAGGAAGATAAAAAACCATTTTGTCGGGGTTTAGATTGGAGTATCCGTTTTTCGGGTGAGCTTTGGGGATTAGTCTGGAATACAGTGGAGAGATGATGACCACGGAGCGCCATTTTATAAAATTTCAGTGGAGAAGGAGAAAGGTCAGAGTTTTCTGAAAACTTTTCCAAATATGTAAGTCATTTACAGAATACAAACAACAGATAAGGATATTTTAGTTATTTTTAAGTGACTTTTTTTAAAGGTTTATTTATTTATTTGGAAAGAGAGGGAGAGAGAGAGGGAAGCAGAGGGGCAGAAAGAGAGGGAGAGAGAGAGAATCCTGGCAGGCTCCAGGCTGTGAGTGCAGAGCCCCGCGTGGGGCTCGAACCCACAAACTGTGAGATCATGACCTGAGCTGAAGTCCACGGTCGGAGAGGCCCAGCCGACTGAGCCACCAGGGTGCCACAAGTTTGCTTGCTCTTAAATTGGTGGATCACGACCGACTTAGCTCTGGGGAGTCGCAAGCCGGTCTCTGCCAGCGTGAAGAGTGAGCATCAGGATTCCGATTTCAGGGCCGCCTTCCCCCTCATGCCGCAAATCTTTACCTTCGGGGCACTTTCAGTGTTTGCTTGTATTTTAAATGTTGATATTACGAGTCTGTGTTTGCCTCTCGAGGGCTCCGCTGAGCAATTCCTTCCTCCTACTTCTCTGTTGGGGAGCTCAAAGGTCTTTGGGGTCGTTCCCGTGGAGTCACTGTTGCTGGGACAGCTTCAAGACAGAAGTTCCCAATTCTGCCCAGGCTGTGCGAAGAGTGCCCCGCGTGGTCTGTATTTTTAACACACGGCTTGGAGACAGTTCCTCTCCCCGAGCAGGCGGAAGATGCAGATTGGTCCTGGGTCCTCGCCGAACGAGAGAAGGTCACGCCTTCGGCCGCAGAGCCGCCGCGGTAGCCTCCCAAGGTCCGGTTCCCTTGCGATGCCTCCACGAGGCCCACCTGCCGCACGGGGATGCTGCGGGACCTGCCACTGGCCGCTGGTCATTCCGTCCTGCGGCGTTTCCGGCCCCCGTGTCCCCAGGGAGGGGGCAGGAAAGACTTGACTGGGCTCTGGGGGCTGTCCCAGACTGCCCTGCTCCCCACGGAACCCACACTCCCTGCGGGGGGTGGCGCAGTTAGACCGAGCGGTGACGCCGCGGCCCAGGCCCTGCTCCTCGGCGCCGCTGAAGGTGGGTGTGTCATCACCGTTCGCGCGTCATATGCTGAATTCTATCCTGCCACCCGGCTGTGCCATTTTAAATGAAGTCCCTTTCCGAGCGGCCCGAGCAGAGCCAGGAGCGCAGAGCATCCTGAGTCGAGCCCGGGGAAGGGAACTAACTGCTCCTACTTCACTCGTCTTTGGCTTCCCTCGGGTTTTAGCAGGAACACTGGGAAGAAACTGGCTTTTCCCTCTTCTTCTGCGATCCTCTTAGGACACTCGTATTGTCTTCCGTCTGTGAAGTTATCTCGCCGAAGCAAGCCCACGCTCCCGGCACACGCCTGTCCCCTCGGGCTTCGGAACGCCCCTCCTGGTTCCACCTCCTGGGCACGTGGTCCTGAACCCACGATCTCATATAGTCCCGGGCGGAGGGCGCGAAGAGGCCATTTTGGCGTCATGGCCTTGTGTCCTAGGAGGGAAAAAGAGGCGGACACACACACACATGCCTCCTGGGCAAAGACAATGAAACAGGCGCCATGACTTGCAGGTGCCCAGGTCCCGGAGGGGCAGGGCGAGGTGTGTTCCTAGGGAGAGGGACGCGGCGGGCGGAGGGAGGAGGGAGAGGGTCAGGTCTCTGCACCCGCGTCCGGTCGCTGGGGGGGGATGGGCACAGACTGCAGGGAGGCCCGTCCGGCCCGGCCCGGCTCCAGCTGAGGCAGGTCTGGGGTGGCTCTGGGGACTCTCCGATTTTATGAAGTCCCAGGTGACTCTGACGCTCCGGGGGGCGCACGTCAGGGACACCTGGGTCGGGGCGTTACGACTCCGGCAACAAGTCTCCAGAGTTCTTCTCCGACATTTCCAGGGTTGAGCCCGTGGGGGTTCTCGCTGGTGGAGGCTGAAGGTGGTGTCCCGCCTGCGGAGGGCTGGTTCCCGGCTTCCAGGGCCCGGCTCCGCTGGCACAGGCGGCGGGGTCACAGCCGTGTCCTGCTGAAGCGCCCTCTGTCCTTCTTGTCTTCTCTCCAGATGCAGGGCGGGCCTGGCTGGTCTAGGCCGGGGACGTGTGTGTGTCCTCATGCTCGCTCAGCAGTGGGGCAGGAGGCAAGCGGAGCTCTGGGCCACGGTCCCCTCCTGGGCCTCTGAGTGTCCTTGGCCCCTTGCCTCCTGGGACGGTCCATCCCCGGCCTGACAAGGGGTGCTGATGGCAGAGCGAGCGTTTACTCTACCGAGTCTTGTGGGAAATCGGGCAGGAACGGAGGTGGCGCTCCCAGATGTGCTCAGAGTGCCCAGCTGCGCCCGCCCCTGGTCCTGGGACGTAAATGCGCAGATCCCGCTCCTGGGGCCACAGAGTGCTCCGAGCTCTTTTCTGCTTCCTTTCTGCGGCTCGCATGTCGCCTGTGAGGGCAAAGCAGAGACCGGCGCTGGCCACCTGGGACAGGAGCCCACGTCCAGGGGCCCTCCAGTCACGTTCCACTGACACCCAGCCTGGTGACCATGTCAGAGAGCCACCAAGGATCAGTAGTGATCAGACTTGCTCTGTGTGCGTGTGTGCGTGTACACCTGCAGGTGTGTGTGAGTGTGTGTGTGAGTGCGCGTGTGCCCCTGCGGGCATGTGTACGTGTGTGTGTGCCCCTGCGGGTGGGTGTGTGTGAGTGCGTGTGTGCACCTGTGGGCAGGTGTGTGTGAGTGCGCGTGTGCACCTGTGTGTGTGTGTGTGTGAGTGTGTGTGCCCCTGCAGGCATGTGTACATGTGTGTATGTGCCCCTGCGGGTGGGTGTGTGTGAGTGCGCGTGTGCCCCTGCGAGCGGGTGTGTGTGCACACGTGTGCACCTGTGGGTGTGTGGGTGTGAGTGTGTGTGCCCCTGCGGGTGGGTGTGTGTGAGTGCGCGTGTGCACCTGTGGGTGTGTGTGTGTGAGTGTGTGCCCCTGCGGGTGGGTGTGTGTGAGTGCGTGTGTGCACCTGTGGGCAGGTGTGTGTGAGTGTGCGTGTGCACCTGTGGGCAGGTGTGTGTGAGTGCGCGTGTGCACCTGTGAGTGGGTGAATACGTGCGTGTGTGCACCTGTGGAGGAGTGGTCTATGGCAGGAAACGGGACATGACAGTGAGGACCCAGAAGGCAGTCACAGGCAGGGCGTTGGCAGCGGGAAGGCGGGAGGCCAGGTGCCTGGGTGGATGCTGACTCTTCCCGTCTCAAGCGCACCGCCGTCCCCGCGTGTCCACCTCGTGGTGCTGGTGGAGGCTGATCCTCGCGGGTCTAGAGCCCTGGGTCACTGTCTCCTCAGCCTCCGTCTCAGGGGCATCCGAACATGTAAACGACTTTGGGAAACAAACATGACAGAAGTGTCGCTTTGTTTCCTGACGCAGAAGTTATGAGTCCCTCAAGCAAATATGGCAGAATTTAAACACATTTCTCCGAGAAGCCAGGGTGAAGGCATTGAAAGAGGCCTCTGGCTGTTCTGTCCTGACAGGCTCCCCCGGACAGCGCTGGCGCCCGGGCCGCAGAGCAGCGGCTCGGAGGACGTGAGGCGCCGAGGCTGGCCCACACCCGCCATCCCCACAACACCCACCGCAGCCCTTCCCTGGAGACCCTGCAGAGTGGTCTCTGAGACTCTGGGTGGCACACGCCTCCGTGCTCCCCCCCACTGGGTACCGCGTATCTGAGAGGACTTGGGGGCACCTGGCTGTGACCACGGCCAAAGTGAGGCTCTGCAGGGCGTGTGCTTTAGACGGAGCCTCCCCGGACTCTTCTAGACTCGGTTTCTAGACCCACAGCCTCACCCACGCTCGCGCCCGCTCTTAGTCTGGGATCGAGCCTGTCTGGACAGGAAGAGAAAGGCAATTTCGGCAGGTGAGGCCGATGTTAGGATGCCAAGGCCCGATTCTCACCTTTTGGCTTCCCGGGTGCTCTGGAGCTGGGTCAGGCCAGGGATCGGAATAACCTTTGTCACAAGGTCTGTCGGCCACCTAAGGTGTCGTCTTGTTTCTCTTCCAAGAAAAAAGAGTATTAAGAGTGAGGAAGGTTCTAGAGAACCAACTTTACAAATTAACCAGCAGGAAGAGAAAAGCCGGGATCCCTGTCCGCAGGCAAACCAGAGCCACTGCGGGGTTCCCGCTAGCTCACTCAGGTGAGGGCATCTGCAGTGAAGCTCGGGCCTCAGAGCCCCCAGTTCTGTAAGCCCCTCACGCGGAGCCAGCAGAGCGGCCCGAGGGCCCCGCGGGGGGACGCCAGGCTACATGCGTGGGGAGACGCAGCCTGAGCCGGAGTCTCAGGGGCTCCGGGGGTGGGAAAATTCTCGTTCCAGGCCTCCTCATCCGGGCCGCAGTGGGGAAAGGTCGGCCAAGTGCCGTTAAAAACCGCCCCGAACACATCAACGTGGCACAATCCAGAACCAGCCCGCGTGGACCGGCACCTGCTTTAGCCACATGTATTCCCTTGAGTATTCCAAAGTGAAAGTGGAGTTACTTAAAACAAAAATAGGGCCAGCTCAAAAAGTAAAACCAAACCAAAGCAAAACAACAATAAAAAGAAAAACCAAAAGAGATTGGCCGGCGGCCTCGGAGAAGCCCACGGAAAGCCGGGCCACCTGCCCTGAAGGACTGGGGGATGCTCCGAACTAGCCCTCGGTGTGATGGGACAGGGTCATCGGGCCACAGAAAGCAAGGAGCCCCTGGCTCCGGCCCACGGGCTCGCCGTGGAAACTCACCTGTAGGGCTGTCGGGGGCACATTCTTGGCCTCCATCTGTCCTTCCTCGTCTACCCCTCCTCCCGGCGTCCCAGTCCGGCATGTCTGAGGCCACGCTAAGGGTCCTTGGCGAGGAGAAGGGGTGGCCCTGCCCGGACCAGTCTCAGCACCTCGAAGCGGGAGGTGGATGGTAGATGTCGGGGGGGCCCCGATGCCTGGAGAAAGCCGAGAAGCCACTTTGAGGCCACCTGTAAGAGCAGAGGGGCTCCCCGGCCACACACAAAAGGCCTCTGCTCACCCACCAGTGGTGGGCGGCCAAGCGAGGCTCAGCTCCAGGACCTAGAGGAGTTAAGAGCCCAGGACTGGTTGGACACTCAAGTCCAGCAAGCCTGCCGGACAGGGTCAGACCCCATCCTCACCAGTGAGGAAAGGACGTGAGGCTCAGGTGGGGACACAGGTGTCACTCCATGAAGGCCTTGGTTCCCACACCTGCCAGACCCCCGGTGGGGGCCCACTCCTCCCCCGTATCTCACCCTGACTGATGAAGATGCAGAGACTTCTCTGCAAGACGCACACGTGTGCCAGCACACACACCTGCTCACATGGGCACACGTCCTTGTGTGTCTTCCCCCACCTCCCCCTGGAACCTGCTGGGGGGGGGGTAGCCAAGCCTACTGGGAGGGGGAGGGACCCCTCAACGGGACCCACCGACAAGCACCGGCCCGAGCATGCGGGTTGGTCCCCGGGGACCTGGGTCAAGGGGCATGAATACAAACTGGGCTAAAGGAGATTTTATCCGAGCGAGGGCCTTGTCCCACGGAGTGGCAGTGGACACCCTGGCAGAGTCCCCCAGGAGACTGTGCTAATATGCTGTCATCTGGGCTCCGGAGAGCCGGGAGAGGCAATGGCCCATACTAAGTGGACTGGAGACGGCAGTCTCCGGGGCAGATGGTGGAGGGCGATGAAAAGGCTCAGAGAATGGGCACATTAGAGCGGACACGCTCAGCGCAGGCAGAAAACCTGGCAGGCCGCCGTCTCCCCCGAGGAGAAGCGCCGCCGTGGCTGTCTGCCCCGGGCCGGGCTGCCGTTAGGAGACGGCGTCCGGTCGTGGGGACTCCGATAGCCAGGGCGCTCGGGGGCGGGTGGCGGTGCTGACCTGTCAGACACGGGGTGGACGTGCTGGGCACGAGGCCGGGGAAGGTCGGGGGAGAGCCGGTCTGCGGCGGCAGCGGCGGGGATGGCGGGGCAGGGCCGCAGGGGGCCGGCGGGTGCTTCCCCCACTCTCCTCACAGGAAAGCAGGTGCGATAGTGTGAGGGCTGGGGGCGGCTACCCGAATCGAGTCACAGTCCCCGGCTCAGATTCCCGACCAGACGTCGTGCTGTTTTGTTTTGTGTTGTTTTATTTTATTTTATTTTATTTTATTTTATTATTTCATTTTATTATTTCATTTCATTTCGTTTTTACTTTATTTTATTTTATTTTATTTATTTTATTTTATTTTATTTTTAATTTTATTTATGAGAACTACGAGAGAGAGAGACAGAGCGGGAGCAGGGGAGGGGCAGAGAGAGAGAGGGAGACACAGAATCCAAAGCAGGCTCCAGGCTCTGAGCTGTGGGCACAGAGCTCCGGCAGCTCAGAGCCCAATGCAGGGTTCGAATCCCCTAGTGGTGAGCTGACGACCCGAGGGAATGTCGGATGCCCAACTGACTGAGCCCCCCAGGCGCTCCCCGAAGTTGGTTTTCCACCCAGAACATGCTGCCTACAGAGGACAGGAGGGCCCACGAGGACAACGCAGCGTGGCAGTGACTCCTGGGGGCCTTCGGTAGACGACCTACAGACCTTTCCCTGGGGAGCTGTCCATGAGGGGAAGGGGACCCCAAGCACGGTGAGGACTCTTTTCCCAGGGCTGGAGGTGACACGGATAGCTGGGGACTTAGCGCATCACCATGGCTTCCCCGTGACAGCACAGAACTCTGAGTCTCGGGTGCCCAGGTATGAAGATAGACCGGGTCCTAGTCGGCTCCCCGAGAGCCCGCTGTGTCCCCGCCCCTGCCCAGTGACAGATCCCTCCGGTGCCACCTCAACGACGGGAATGCGCATGCTTTGTAGCAAGCAAACCCCACACTCGTTCCTTGACCTGCAGCATGTGAGCTACCGTGGTGGGGAGGCCACGGGGCAGCCGGTCCGGACAGTGTGACCGACCTGAGGGGGGCGGGGCGGGCAAGGTGCCAGAGATCAGTGCCCCCTAAGACAAAAGCGTGTGGGGGCACTAATGTCCCTAGTTAATTCATAGTTTGGCTTCTAAAATAAGCAGGCAGTCCCAGAGGACACCCGGGCCCAGCCGGGTCACGGCCTCGTCACCATATCTGGTGCTGTCTTTGCCAGAACAGATTGAAATGGACTCAGGCGAGCGGGACGGCCCCACCCACCGGGCAAGTGCGTTGTTTCCTATCTCTGCCCGACGGGAGGACCAGACTCAGTGTGCATCGTGTGCAGCACGTATCCGTTGCCGTCCGGGGCTATGAACACCCTCGTCCGCCAGGAGGCTGTGGTGTGAAGAGGTCCCGGGTGCAGCGGGGACCGGGTGCCAGCGGGGCGTAGAGAGCGGAAGGTTGTGGGAGCTGACGGCCGGAAGGCCGTGTCTCATCACGGGCGCCCCAGCGCCTCTCAGCTCCCGCACAGCTGCGCGAGGGCCCCGTGGGGAAGCTGATGGGGACCGGCCGGGCTGACCTCAGGGACGGCCCAGGTGTGCAGGGAGGAAGGACCCGCCGCCGTACTGCAGCCACCCCCGCGGTGTCCCTCAAGGGCGGCGGGGAGGGATCGTCCTTCCAGGGGGTGGAAGCCAACCAGCGCGGCAGGCGGTGCACCCGTTTAAACCGGCCAGCCTGAACTTGACCGTAAGTGGGCCAATCTTGGAGTCACAGACTGAGAAGGTGGTGGTCTTATCCCTCTCGGGGCGAGGACGTGTGTCACCCCAGCAGGCCGGTCACCCAGGCTCACAGCCATGGCCGCAAGCGCCCGGGGGGTCTGTAGTGCATAGAAGAAGGACAAGTGCAGTCGTACTGACCAAGCAGCCTGTTCGTACAGGCTCTTCCGGGAGCAGGGGCCCGGCCACATCGCGGAGCCGCTGGTCCCCGAGGGGAGAGCAGCACACGGAGCAGGAGGATCTGAGCGGGCCGAGGGGCGTCTGGCCACAGCCGCTTCCGGACGGAGGCCCTCGGTCCTCAGTGCCGGGGGCGTGCGTGTCTGCAGCCGCTCCCTCCTCTCCGCCCTTCGGCAAAGGAAGGCGCCATCCCGGGGGCAGTGCGCATTCAAGGGCCGGTCTCCCGGGGAAGGAAGGCCCTCCCCATCTCAGGGGGGAGGGGTCCTGTCCCGTTCTGCACCTCTGCTGCCATCGTCACCCTCCACGAGCGCCCAGAACATTCCTCGTCCAGTCCCCAGCTGGCCCGTCTGAGCGCGAGCCCACATCCCAGGGAGCTGGCTGTGACATCGCGTGGGTGGGGACCCAGCGTGCTTTTGCACACCGCCAGCCTCATCGAGCCCTCTCGGACGGTGGTTAGTGAAACGAAGTGTCGAATTATGGCGCTAACTTGGGGTGCGTCGAAGGCCAGCTAAGGTAATTTATCTTTAAGGGAAATGTCGGCCCTTAATTACATCGGACGCCATGCTCAATGTAACAGAGGTGCGAGAACACCTCCAAGAGGGACCGCCCGCACTGCGGGCTCGCTGGGGGCCCCGCACCCCCATTCACAGGGAGCTCTGCTGCAGACAGCGCGTAGCCGGACTGTGTTTCTGTGCACGATTCTGCGGACAGACCTGGCCGTCGAGGGCCGTGCTCCCGCAAGACAGGAGCCTTGACCCAGGAAAGGCGGTGGGCACCGGGGAGGAACAGCCCAGACAGGGCCCGGGGAGCAGGGACGCCTGCTGACTGATCGCTCCTGTGCTTGTCGGCCTAACTCCAGGGACAGCGCCTTGTAACGCACGGCTGGGAAGGCAGGGCAACGGAGCGCCAGGCGGCCAGTGCTCTGGGGGTCCCGGCCAGGGCTGCCTCATCTTCCTCCACTTACCGTGCACGCGGCACGAGGTTCCAGGGTCAAACGGCCCTCGGAACCCTGAGAGCAGGGTGGCCTGGGGCACAGCCGTCTAGTCAGGTCAATATAGTTGCCAAATTCTGGGACCAAAGATGGGCGTCAGCTTGGATTCACTTGGCAAATACACATCCCACCGTGACCTGGGCCGCGGTCCTGGGGCGCTCTCTGCCTTCTCCCCAGCTGGGTCCCTCCCGCCCGGCCCTCTCTCTATAGTCTCAGTGCAAAGCTGACGTTCCAGAGAAACGCCGGGGAGAATCTCATGCTTCCTGCCGTCTATGCAGAGGCTCGCAGAGCACCGCAGAAACCCGCAGGAGCGCGCGGCTCCGTGCACGTCGGGACTGCGAAACATCCACCCCCCAGCCATCCATCATTTGCATCTTTGCCAAGTGCAAGGGCGAGCCCGAAACCGTCGCCGTCGCAGACTTTAATGGGCAAGTGTATCCACAGTGGCCTCTCCGGGATTTGTGTATTTTGAAACATATACCTCACACTTGCTTTCGAAATGTGTCGGTCTATGTTCATTGCTGCCCGTCTGAAGACCAATGATAGAAAACCCCGCTGTTTCCCAACACTAGGTGTGAGGTTGTGACTCCGGGTTGATAATCTAGGGGATGGAAGACAAAGGAGCGTCCTCCTTAGAATGAATGAGTTTGGGGGCAGCCGGCTCTGTGTGTCTCAATCAAGAAATCCCGATGGAAACACTTGCCTAGAATTGTCAGGCACGGTATCGGCTCCTTCGACGCTTAACCCTTCCCGCCTTCAACACCAGAGGCCACGTCGTGGCAGTTTGTGGCTTGGAGGAAAGGTCGGGGTTTTCAGAGTCAGAAAATCTCTGTGTGAGTCCTGACAGGAACGTGCGTTCTTGCTCCCGGGCCGCGGTGAGAATCGATGAGACATCACTTCAGAGGGGCTCCGTGAAGGGCCCGGCACACAGCACACACTCAGCGAACCTGGACGGCCGTGGCTTGCAGCTTTGACTGCCACTCTGGGTACGATGTCCGGGCCCCCCACCTTCAACCCTCATCCGCTTCCTGGGGCGCAGGCTACGAGCCCGGCACCCGTTCGATGCCACAGATACAAAGGTAAATAAATAGGCTACGTTCGCTGCCTAACCTTCTAGGGAGGTGCCATCGTGGAACACTCGCAGTACCGGCATGGCATTGCAGAGACGTGAATATCGCTTCCTTGTAGAGGAAACTGTAAGTGTCCGAACACACCTCTGCCTGGTGTGACACCTTCCTCCGCTCACCTGTCATCTAAGTGTCAGGATTGGGGGTGCAGAACCCTCCTATCACCCACACGCTGGCAGAGTGTGAGTTGGGGACCACGTTTTGTGGGGGAGCTGCCACGTGGCTCCATATTCGAAGCCACAAAAACTTTAGTTTTTGTTCTGTTTCTCCCTGAAGGTGGCAGGACGGAGAACATGAATTCTGGGGGCTCCCAGCCCTCCGCACCTTCCAGACTGCTCAGGGCTGGGCCGGGTGGGCAGCGGCAGAGACAGGAGCCCGGGCACCAGCTCGCTTCGCTGCCGTGAACCCTCAGGAGGCTGGCGGGCAGAACTTTCGGGGGCTGGTCCGAGAGCAGCAGGCTCCGAGGAGGTGGGCGCTGGGATCCAGAGGTGCGAATGCCGGGGAACAGAGGTGGGGGTCACGTTGAGGCGTGCAAACGCTAATCGCTGCGTCTTTTTGCCTTTTGCAGAGTGGGTGCAGTGCTCAGAGCGTCCCCGGTCCCTCCACTCGGGGTGGGGCTTCGCCCAGGCTCAGGGTTGCTGGCCGCCTCCCGATCCGACCACGCTGACTCCGGCCCCGGGTAGACAGCATCCTGGCACGCTCAGGGCCATCTTCCAGGGAAAGAACACCTTCCCACCCTCTGGAGAGCGTGAGCCCGGACAGCTCACTGGCGGAGGATGGGTGTGTGGTTGACCCTGTGGCCGCCCGCCGTGAGAAGCCGGGTTCCCGCACGTCATGACGCTTCAGCACTGGCCCGGGAGACCCCGCCCGGGACCGGGCAGGACAAGGACGGGCCGCGGAGACTGAGGCAGGTAACGTGGTGTTTTAGGAAGGGGTGCCCTGTGGCCCCCCTCAGTCTTCGCTTTTCCTCGTCAGACTCCGCCCACAGAAGCGTGCGGCCAGGAGCCAGCCCGAGGCGTGTGCCTTCCACAAGCCTTTGCATTTTCACACGGAGCCCGATGCATTAGGATACGCTCGGAATCTGATGCCGTGATGCTTCATTTCCACGTTATATGACATCACTTAAGTCACTTTATGTGGTTTTTGTCTGGGGTTCGGAATTATGTCTGCTTCATCAGTTTCATTAGGCATTCAGCTTCCACGGCACATCAAAGGCTGATGAGGGTGGTTTTATTTTTTTTTTAAACTTTGCTTGCTTAAAATGATTTCCCTCCAGATCGAGATGCAGAGCACAAAATATTAATCAGTTTAAATAAATATCAAGACTACCCAAATAATACGAATAATTGGCACGGAATAATGCCTACTGCCCAGTTCCCAACAGCTGGTCACGCTGGCACGTGGCAGCCTCTCAACAGTCTTTCAGATAATGACTTTGGCATCTGCCGACAAGTGCTCGCGACTGCCCACTGAATTTATAACTCACAAGTGGGAAACGGGGGCTCCGACAGAACTTTTTTATGCAAGGTCTTTGAAATTTATTAATGTAATGCAAACACAAGCCTTCCAACCCATTAAATTGTCGATGTTACGCGAACCCGCTCTGGAATAGCAGATCCTCATTAACATTATTTGCATGCTAATCTGCATCTTTTTAATTAGTGATATTATTTATGCACATAATTTTCGCCTACTGGTGCCAAGGCTGAAGCGCATTAATTAATCTACTGAGATGCCAAACTGTTTATTTTCCCCCGTACTTTTATTTGTTTACATGGTGTTTTGGATTCAGGGAAAATAAAAAAGAGCCTGAAGAATAAAAGCAGAAAGACAAGATTAACTAAAAGCTCTTTTTGTTTTCATAATTTAAATTGTAATATTAGCCAAATGTTGTGTTTCTTCCCTTAGAGATCAGTTATTCGGTTACATTACCTTGATGTATTATTAAAATTTATAATGGGCTCCGGAGGCTTCTGTTAGTTCTCTCCTTCATTTACAGAATATACCCAATGTTATTTTAATCTTCCTACAACGCTCCTGTGCATAGGCAATGATGGGCCGTCCCCAGCGACTCGCCGGTGCGGCTCGCTCCGCGCAACTGATAAACATTTAAATAAGCCCTTTCAAGAAAGAATAGCACGGAAAATCATTAACCCGTCGATGGAGTCGCCGCCGCTCAGTCGCTCTGCCCCCCCTCCAAACAGGTCAACCGCACGCCGCCTTTGCCTCGGCGACATCCACTCCCTCTCATTCCCGAAACCGTAATCGGCGGGTCTTCTCCGGAACCGCGTGTCCACTCGTGGGCACGCGTGCGGCGCGGAGTTCTTAAGGCTCGTGCTTAAAAGGTTCTGTGCTCCCTGTGCTGAGTGCACGCTCGTTCGGAGCCAGGAGAAAACGCGAGGCCGCACGCCAGCGGGCCTCGTAATAAATGATAACATAATTCAAAGGCAGTGCCCATTCCGGCGGAATGAAAGTGAGAGGATGCGTTCCACGAGCCACGGTCACACGTATCCCTTACTTATGCCGCGTCAGTGAGTACCCGCCGGCGGGGTGCGCGGTGACGCGGAGGGAGGGGACGAGGGACTAACCGGGTGTCTCCAGCATCCGACTCCCCAGGGCGCCACCCCGGATTCTCTCCAGCCGAACACAACCTCCCGTCCCGCGAGCGACGAGCTCCGTTGGGCCCGCCTCGAGTAAATCACGGCAACGGCCCCGTGTTTTAATGAGATGGCTGAAGGCTATTGGGCGTGACAGCACGGGAGAGCGAGGCTGGGCCAAGTTCCCTCCCCGGCTCACGCTCTCTGAGTCGCGCATAACATCAGGTTGTAGCTCATTTGTCAAAGGGCGTCTGGTCACGCACCGCCTCCCGGTTCACGGAAGGGTCGAGAAGAGGAATGGTGGGGATTCAGGGACCAGACGGCGAGAACGAGGGGCTCAGGCACGAACCAGGCGTCTCGGGAGAGGCGAGCGCCCACAGGCCTGTTTGCTGTGAGGTTCCAAGGCCGGGATACGGTTCGTTCCTTAGCTGGTTTTTATTGGGGGGGGCGGATAAACACTGTTGCTAAAAGTCGAAGTACAAAGGGAATAAGGCGAAAGTAAGAGAGTTTTCCCTAAGCCCTACCTACATGTCTGGCCTATTTTTCCAGAACATTCTATGGCTATGTGCACATCTATTAATGGAAAACAGGGTTACATCGGAAGAGCAGAAGAACAGGGTTCTGCTCACTAAAGAGCACACGCTGGGCCTGTCTCGAGGTGCGCGTTGCCCGGGTAAACCTGGGCGGCGAGGCGAGTCCAGCCTCAGGGGCCGCTGGCCGCGTCCGTGTTGAGCAGCACGGGGGTGGGGGAGGGGCGGGCGTGTGCTCCGACCGGGCCTGACTCACGACCACTTACATTGTTTGCCCTTCCCAGGAAATAGCATGAGGACACGCCCCAGGAAGGACGAGTCGGATCGATAGTCGAAGACACATTTTCTTGAAATCCCACAACTAGCCGCAGAATGTCCATTCTGACGTCCGCGAGAACGTCGTGGGACTCACGCACATCTGGAAAGGAGCGGGGGCTTCGAGCTTCCCCTGGCCGGCACGTGTCTGGGCGATTCTTCCGTGGCCTTGCTGTGGAAGTCCAGACTCCGTGCACAACCGGCCACCACGCTTCGGGCCTGGCACCTGCGGCTCGACACGAAGTCGGGGGGCCGAGCCGGCAGGAGGGTCAGGTCCCTTCCTGGGGGTTATACGGTTTGGAATTATGTGCAGATGTGAGGCTGGACCTCTGGAAGTGTGAAGACTGCGTCTGCTTGTCTCCTTAGAGACCTAGAAGCTTCTGGACTTTCTCAGGGGAGGCTCCTGAGAACTCTCCCCAACTCTGGAACTGGAGCCTACACAGTTCGGTTTGCATCCATCGTATTCAGGGTTACTGCCCCTTACCCCTTCCTCCTTCCTCATCGGGACAATGGGGTTTGCCTCCAACCGTTTGTTAGGGCGACGCGTGCCCCTCCGCGTACGATCCGGCCGTGCTCTTCCCCAAGACGAGGACACCAGTGGGCAGGAGCGCTCCCTGCAATGGCCCACTGTCTTTCTGGAGGAAGCTGTTTGTACAAGTTTTAATCAGTTCTATACATACATATACATATAAATTGGGTGTGTAATTGTATATTAATGTAAATATACCATTTGTATATCATGTATAATAATATACATGATGTATATTATATATTAATGAAGCATATTAAATATTTACATCCGCGTAAATGAGACGTATTGCTAACATATTGTAAGCATCCTTCTTATTACGGCACAGTTTTGGGACGGCCAGAAAACCACTGACTCAGTTTGTCCCCCGGTTTTCTGAACCAGTAAGAGAGTGCACCCCTCAAGTTCCGTGCAAAATCTCTCCCTGCCCATACAAGCATTCCCGCCTGCACGACCCCGCTGTGCCCCAAGCCAGCGTCCTCCCTGCAGAGGGCTCTGTCCGTGTCACCGCGGGAGCCGGCACGGCTGCGCACAGGTGCCTGGGACCCTGGCTCCTGGCTGGAACTCGGCTTCTTCGCTCTGGGCGTCGGCTCTGAGAAGCAGCCACCCCTGGCCGTGCCAAGCAAGTCAGCCCCTCGTGTGGGTCGGGGGCCCCTACAGCCCCTCCTTAGCTCAGGGCAGGATTCGGTGTGGCAGGCCGCGTGGGGCTGTTCTCACCCCGCCCGTGCAGCAGGACTGCCCCAAGGGCTTTCCAGATCACACACGGGGGACCTCACCTGTGGAGATTCTACTCAATGCAACAAGGTTGGACCTTGGCAATGATGTTTTAGAGACTGCCCCCGTGAGTCAAGAACCGCTAGCTTCTAGAGACCAGCTCGGCTCCAAGGACTCCGTGTGGCATCAGGAGCCGGCCGTCCCTCCTGTGCTGCCCTCACCTGAGACCCACCCCTCCCTCGCCGACCACCCAGTGGCCAGGGAGGGACCCAAAGCTGCTGTCTGCTGGGTCACCTGTGACCACCCGTGCTCAGCGGCGAGCCCGGCAGACAGGAGATGCCCAGATAGGACGGTTACAGAAGGCCCCAGGGTTGTGCGATCTCCACCCACCGCGAGGTCGCTTCCCGGACCAAGTTCGCAGACGAGCTTTCTACTCCCGTCTCCTTGCATTCTCCAACTTTCCATGAAATCTCTGCAAAAGCCGCAGTAAATCTCACGAGCACGTGGAGATGCGTTTGGCGCCTGCGACTCTTCCAGAGAAAGCACCGTATTGACGGGAGGTCGCACGCAGTCCTCAGCCACGCCGGCCCACGGCTGCCCCGGGAGCGAGGCTGGGGGCACTTTCTCTCTCGCTTGCACCGACCCCTCTGTGCTCACCCACCCACCTACTTTCAAAGCAGATGAAGGAAGCCTCAGGCCCAAGTAGAATTAAGACTTTTCATAAACCATTCTGCCCCAGTATTTATGATCGTGTATATGATACTTACAGACACCTACACGAGAGCGTATAGCCTATGAAGTTTCTGCAAGTTTTATAAATAGTTTTGGAAAAAAGAAAGAGGATCCCGGTCTCACGTGAGAAGGAAGCTTCCCCTCCCGCCGGATCTGATACAGCCCAATTCTTAGTGTCTACGCTGGCTTCGTCCGGGCGTGTGCAACCACGTTCCCGGCATACATCCTGCCGCTGTGCCCGTCGCGGCCCAGCCACAGCCTCAGACAGAGGTGCTCACCCACCGCGTTCCTTTCTCTGCCTCCACCGGGGGTCTCTGGGCCCCTCCGCGGGGCTGCTCGGGGCTCACTCGACCCGACCCTAAGAAGTCTGAGGCCGGAGGGGCAGTGCCCCTTCCGTGGCTCAAAGACCGTGGCCGCTCCAGGAGTGGGCAGGCCTGCGTGGAAGCGAGGCTCGTACTGTGGTCGGCAGCTCAGTAGTCAAGGGACAGCATGGACCGGGCGTGCGTCGGCTTAGCTGAGGCCAGCACGCCGGGGCTGTGTCTCAGAGCAGGATCACGGCGGCGCACGGTGTCTGAGCTGTGTCCCCGCAGTCCTGTGACCAGCCCGGCACCATCAGGAGCAGGTGCACCCGCTCTGAGGAGAGCAGACGTGCAGACGAGGAGAGGGGATCGATGAAAACCGTGGGGGAAATTTCTAGACTGCCACAGTGTTTTCCGCTTTGTAAAAATGTTTTTTCTTCTAGCTGTTGAGCTATTTCTTTGCTACTTACCCATTCCCTAATTCAGAATTTACTGTGGGGGCTCCTGGGTGGCTCAGCTGGTTGAGCATCTGACTCTTGATTTTGGTTCAGGTCATGATCTCGCCGTTATGAGTTCGAGTCTCACGCCGGGCTCTGTGCTGGACGTGGAGCCTGCTTGGGATTTGCTCTCTTTCTCTCTCTGCCCCTCCCCTCCTCGCTTGCTCTCTCCCTCTCTCTCTCTTTCTCTATAAACGTTGAAAAAAGACAAAGAATGTACTATGTTGCAGGCATTTGCTAGCGGCTGGGACCTGGAAGAACGAGGTGAAAATCTCCGTTTTCTAGCGGTTGTCTCGGTGGTGGCGTTTTGAGACAAGACACAGGTCTAAGGAGTTTGTGTCTCCAGTCTTCTGGGCAACAGACAGTGAGCTGAAGGAGGCACGTCGGGGAAAGGCGTCCAGGGCAGTCCTGCCTCTGGCTGGGGGGTTTCCGTCGTGTGGGAAGAGCCCGCACGGCCTTTCCGTGCAGCTCGGGCTTCTCCGGGCTTCTGGTCCATCCTGTTTGGAAGCCTGTCTTCCATGAAATGCCCCTGCTTTTGGCGGAGACACCCTGCTCTGCGGTGAATTCTGCTGGAACCCCTGCCCCACGGGCATGCTCAGGTGTACTTTGCTATTTTGGTTTACAGCCTGTTTAATTATACCCAGTCCCTAAAGCACTTACAAGATGCTCTTAAATATAGCTGACCCTTTTTATTTAATTTCATTTGCCTGTTAGTGTTTGGAGACTGTCCAGCAAAGCACTCAGTAAATTCGATAAAGTTCATACCGCAATTAATACAGGACCCAATGACAAGGGAGGCCGGTCCCTCGGAAGAAGCATAATCCGACTAGAAGCACACATATTTCAGTGAATTAAGTAACAGAAATTGGAGTGAATGGATGAAATAAAACGTCATGTTTTGTATAATTAGTAATCGTAAAAAGTGGAGAGGTTTACTACCAAATCCCATCAGAAAATTTTTCTGGAGCTTTATGCGGCTGAATTGGCCCTGCCGGGCTGTGGATTTTGTGGGGACAAATTACCGGTTTCCCCCGGTTCCATCACACAGATTGATATAATACAGAGTTTTACTCGGGGTTTTGTTTCCTTCTTCCATTTTTACGCTCGCCGTAATTCGGAGCCAGCTGCCCACAGAATGCGTTGCATGCGTGTCTCGGCCGCTCGTATTATTTTCTTCATGATCCCAGAATCAGGTATTCCTTTTAAACGTCATCTTCATCAGTTACGGATCGTGTGGCTTGATCGTGAGCCTCTGAGTGAGGCTGATCAAGGTTTACGGAGTTAAGTAAAACTGCGAAGTGATGGGAATGCAATACAGCGCGCGCCACAGTTCCAAGCAGGAGCCATCACTCCTCGTTCTCCGTAGACGCACTTGGCTCTGAGTGGCGCCTGTGTGTACACATTGCTCTCAGCGAAGGTCATCTGTCCCGGAGAAGCTCTTCGCGGAAAGTGAGGCTCGAGCTTCCGAACAGAAAATAAACTACACAGTCAGCTTGTGTCCAAGATGCTGCCAATGTGATTATTTCATTAATAATGCATCTTTGGCTGTCAAAAACAATCAACATTGTAGTTCTTTCCGGGATCCTGTTGATTATAAATCACTTTGCAACAACGCATTATTTTGCAGAGAATGAAAAGCAAAACCATTCCGCGTCGGCTGGAATGAGCAGTCAGGAAAGATAGCCTTTCGGAAAGGAAATGGAACATTAGCATATGGAAATCCGCTCGGAAGTCAGCCGTGCTTGTTGACACGGGAAAATGAACACTGTGTATTCGGGCACAGAGATTGAAGTTACTTGAAACATTTCCTAATTGTTCTTGTTGGCTAATAAGAAGGTACTGCTCGAGTCGTGTCATGTCGTTGGAGTTTTTGCTTTCTTTCGTTCTTTCTTTTTTTTTTTTTTAATCTCAGTTGGGGCTTGTACCACATATGAAACAGATATTTCACGAGGAATCCTCACAAGAACTCAAAATTGTTTAAATCAGAACGTAACACGATAACAAGATGTCGATCCTATTCTCAGACCTTTTAAAACCCTCTTGTCTACCAGTCGCAATCAGATTTCAATTTACATGTGATGTTTATGTATGCCAAGGGGAGGGAGACTCTCCTTGAGAACCAGCCGGTCCCGCGGCTCGCCCGGGTGGGCACGACCTGCCTCGGCCGAGTGGAGGGAGAGCTGCGGGTCCCTGAGGGCAGGCGAGATGACCCCTCTCCTGGTGGTAAGTGGGGTGAAAACATGCCCGCTTCTGAGCCCCTTTGCTTCTCACAAAACGGAAGTCTCCCCACGTTGGACACATTATTTCTGAGCCCCCAAACCTGCCGAAGTGGACAGGCCTGTTTGAGGTCCTCTTTGTTCAGCTCACGTCACACGTGCCCCGAGGACGGTGTCGGGTGACCTGCTAGAACCTGTCTGGAGGGGCAGCTGAGCAAAGTCACGGCCGAGCTGTGTGCCCGGAGTGTGGGGGAGCCGTGACACCAGGCCGTGAGTGCCGCGAGGCTGGCGGGCTCCGGGGGTCCTGCAGGGAAGTCAGGGAGCCTGGCCCCCAGCCGTGCGGCAGCCCCGCTTTTGTGTGGGTGATGGAATAATCGACACCACTCTTGGCCTGTGGGGAGCAGTAACACGTCCAGTCTTACAGCAGAGGACACACTTGCTGTCATTTCAAGGGAATTCATTTTTTTAATATTTTTAATGTTTATTTGCTTTTGAGAGAGAGAGTGTGAGTGGGAGAGGGGCAGAGAGAGGGAGACACAGACTCCGAAGCAGGCTCTAGGCTCTGAGCCGTCAGCACAGAGCCCGATGTGGGGCTTGAACTCACAAACTATGAGATTATGACCTGAGCCAAAGTCAGTGGCTCTACCGACTGAGCCATCCAGGTGCCCAGGGAATTCATTTTTTAAACTTGTACACAGTCCGGAGAGGAGGGGGGCAGGTCCAGCCTTTCTTTACCCTCCGTCACTGGTGAATAATAAAATCGCTCTCTGTCGCCATTTAGTACAGACAGGCGTCCTGACCAGGGAGAGGAGGACAGAGGGAGGACCAGACAGGAACGAGTATCAAGTCCTCCCTCAGGTGACTGTGCGGGGTGGACTTGCAGAAGAACGAGAGCCCGGCCTAAGGCCGTAGGTCCCCGAGTCATCCCGCTGTCAGCCTCGGGGCTGCGGGAGTGCGGGCTCTCAGGGAGACGACTCCCTCCAATCGCTCGCAGCCGCTGCGGGCAAGGGCTGGAGGGGGGACACGGCCTTGGGCCCACGCAGGAGGCTCCTGGGGCATTTCCCTTGGGTGAGTGCAGGTGGCATGGCAAGGCCTCGAGGAACTGCGGGGAGGAAGCCACCGGCCTGCTGCCACCTGGGGACAGGAGCGCAGGGAGCACGGCAAGGGAGCAGAAGACAAACGCCTCCGTGCCTTGGTGGCCCAGCTACCTGTGTTTCCTTTGCTCTCACCGCTGGGCTTTCTCCAGCTCTGAGAAACTGCCAGAAGAGGCTTCTCCCACTAAAACTAGTGCCGGACATCGTGTCCCCTTTGCTTCACGCCTCGTCCTGCGTGGGGCCTCAAACACCCAGCCACTTCCTTCGGCCTGGCCTCCTCTCCCTCCACACCGGGGGCACCTGGCCTCATTCTTGGGGTGAAGCAGCTTCCTCTACAGCACAGGCGTTGGCCCGGTGTGCTAAGGGCAGGCTCTATGGCCAGCCGGTGGGGACGAGGGCAGAGGTCCCGGGGAGCGCTTACCTGGACACCGTCAACAGCTGTTGGCCCACCCCATTGGGCAGCTATTGTCGGGTACGAGACACAGGCAACACCTCTGACCCGGAAGTGGGGGCCGGAATCACTCCGTGGAGGCGGCACCCGCACCTTCGTGGCCGGAAGGGCTGGCCGGCAGGGACAGTCTGCTCCCAGGCCTCCCCACTCATCGCATGGCATTGGACACCTCGCAGGGCCTGAACCCTCAGGGCGCCTGTGCTGCTTTGGCCCCACCTTCTCGGATGGAGGGTTGGGGGGGTCAGGAAAGCACGCGGGTCTTAGTAGAGTGGGGAACCCCGTCCGTCTTCAGTCTCGCCCCACGGAGCACACGTACAGGGCGGGGCTGGCCTCGGAGAGTCTCTGCTCTGACAAACGCTCTCTTGTCTTGTTGACCAAACAGCTCGTTTTGCTCTGGAAGTTGCTTTTCCGTGGCCCGGCCCCCCTCGTGCCCATGGGAGGCGTCTACACTGGGGTCTGTTCCCATCCCAGTCCCCATGTCGGAGAAGGCTCCTAAAGGCTTTCGGATGTTAAGTTCACTTTTTCTCCCCTTGCCGCCCCAGACCCTGACCGGGTAGAACTTATAAACGGGGCTCCAGGGAAGTGTCCAAGTGCGCCCTGCCAGCCCTGGGAGGGGGGGCGTGCTCCGTGGAGGACCCCCTTCCCCCAGCCACGGCCATTCCTGCCTCTGCCTGCTCTGGGGCGGGGCATTCAGGGGAGATGGCTCGGGTCCCTCTTGGTTCTAGCAGAACATCGTCAGGGATGCTGGGTCAGGGGGACAGGTCCCGACACCCTGCCCCCAAAGGCCAGCCCCTGGGACGTCCTGCACAGGACCCATCGCCTCTCCCGAAAAGGAACTTCGATTCCGAAGGATTCATAAGCCAGGTTTGATTACAATGGGATAGAGAGCAGTCTGTGCGGAGTTAGAAATCTGATTAGAATATTCTGTAAAATCTCCATGATTATGTGACCAGAGAAAGAACTTCGTAAGTCAGACTGGGCACGCTCAGACAGGAGGAGGCACTGCTAGGTACTTATCCAAAGGACACAAAAATGCTGATTCCAAGAGGCACATGCACCCCGATGTTTATAGCAGCGCTATCAATAATAGCCAAAGTATGGAAAGAGTCCAAGTGTCCATCAACAGATGAATGGATACAGAAGAGATGGTGTGTGTGTATATATACATACGGGCGCATGCGCATGCACACACACACACACACATACACACACACACACAATGGAGTATTACTTGCCAGTGAAAAGGAATGAAATCTCGCCATTTGCAACAGTGTGGATGGAGCTGGAGTGTACTAAGCGAAATAAGCCGGAGAAGGAAAGATATCCTATGATTTCGCTCATATGGAATCTGAGGAACTCAACGGATGAACATAGGGGAGGGAAGGAAAAATAAGATAGAAACAGAAAGGGGGGCAAACCATACGAGACTCTTTTTTTCATTTAAGAAAATTTAACGTTTATTTATTTTTGAGAGAGAAAGAGAAAGAGAGCACAAGCTGGGGAGGAAGAGAAAAAGAGGGAGACACAGAATCCGAAGCGGCTCTGGGTTCTGAGCTGTCAGCACAGAGCCTGACACGGCTCGAACCCACGAACAGTGAGATCATGACCTGAGCTGAGTGACGTCTGACGCTTAACCGACTGAGCCATCCAGGTGCCGCCATAAGAGACTCTTAAATACAGAGAACAAACTGAGGGTTGTTGGAGGGGAGCTGGGTGGGGGGATCGGCTAGATGGGTGATGGGCATTAAGGAGGTCACTTTTCGGGATGAGCACTGGGTGTCATACGTAAGAGATGAATCACTGGGTTCTACTCCTGAAGCCAAGATTATACTGTATGTGAACCAACTTGAATAAAAAAAATAATTTAATTGAACAACAACCTCATGAATTGACATCTCTTTGTTTTAAAAGATTAAAATCATAAGTAGCCTCATTATGTAATTCTTAGGTAGAAGACTAGATATTTTATATTTCTTTTAAGTATAAACATATTATATAAAGCATAATAACTGTAGAATTTCAGAGAAAAAAGATTTAAGACACAAGGATACTGTTACCGAAGCATAGTCATTGTTAGGATTTTATTGCATCATATTTTTTATTTAACATGGGTTTTTGGTTGTTTCTAATTTTTTAAATAATGTAATAATCTCATAAATATGAATTTTATATCTTGCTGTTTTTCTTAGACCTAAGTGTATATATTGTAGTTATGTATGCATATTACACGTCCTTCTGAATGGTGAAAACATTGAAGGTTATAACTTTTCCTCTGAGTACGGCTTTAGCCATATTCTCTAAGTTTTTAAAGTGAAATTTTCTGATTTTTATTCATTTCTAACTAATTTTCAATCTCTGATTTCAGTTCTATTTGGTTCAGGAGGTAGGGACAGGCGACTTCTCCGCTATCCAGATTGATATGTTTGTCCTTCTTTTTTATTATTGATCCTAGCTTTATTGCATTCTGATAAAAGAATTCAGTCTGTACTTTGTATCTGTGGAGATCTGTTAAGATATTCTATATGATTAATATTTGGGTGTAAGTGAAATACAATACAGTATCTCTGGAATGTAGACTTCTGTATATTAATCTCTGTTGGATGAAACATTTTCATCATCATTCAAGATAAAGTGTGCGTGTGTGTGTGCGTGTGTGTGCGCGTGTGTGTGTGCGCGCGTGTGTGTGTGTGTGTGTGTGTCTGTGTAGTTGTAGTTGTGATTATTATCATTATTTGTCAAAAATCCAAAGAGGTGTAGGGGCACCTGGGTGGCTCAGTTGTCTGAGTATCTGCCTCTTGACTTCAGCTCAGGTCATGTTCTCACGGTTGTGGGTTCGAGCCCCACATTGGGCTTTGTGCTGACAGTGTGGAACCTGCTTGGGATTCTGTCTCCCTCTCTCTGCCCCTCCCCCACTTGTTCTCTATTTCTCTCTCAAAATAAAAATAAAAACATAAATAAACCTAAAGAAATTCCAAAGAGGTGTTACAGTTTCACAATATGATTATAATTTATCAGTCTTTTTCCATGGGCTGAATTTATTAGAGATTTGCCTTTTTTTTTCTTTTGCTCCGTTGTTGAAGTCCAGAATTGAATTGTTTATACATCACATATTTAATGCCATAAAATACCACCTCCCTCTGCCAGTAATTTATTTTTATTTTTATTTTTAAAAAATTTTTAACATTTACTCATTTTTGAGAGAGATAGAGAGAGGGTGGAGAAGGGGCAGAGAGAGAGAAGGAGACACAGAATCCGAAGCAGGCTCCAGGCTCTGAGCTGTCAGAACAGAGCCCGAACGGGGCTCGAACTCACAAACCGTGAGATCATGACCTGAGCCGAAGTCGGACACTTACTGACTGAGCCCCCCAGGGACCCCCCTGCCCGTAATTTAGACATTCCACCCTGTGGTAGTCTCCATGTGCTGTCTCCATGTTTAAGGACATACAGTTAAATATTTAACAAGTTATGTGGTTTTAACTCGTACAACTTTTTCCCGGATACTTCTCTGCAAACAGAGACCCTTTTGCTGATTCAATTATTTATTGAGATTAAAAATTTACTTACCTATTTTTTTCCCTCTAAAGTTCACACAGGGTTCTAAAACCATCTATCACCAAATGTCCTTTTTTTCTTTACTCATGAATAGTAACTAGGATGAGTATATCTTTGTTCCACCCTAGATTTTCCTCTTGTCCTGGTTCCCGTTGGACTGTGGTGTGGGGTAAAGTGAAAGTTATTCTTCCTCACCATTTGCTAAGAAGGTTATCTTTTCGCTACTGCAATGCCCTGGTGTCTTGGCTGAAAATCAGTTCACCATATACGTGTGAATTCATTTCTGGATTCTCTACTTTTTTTTTTCATGTATTCATCCTTGTACCTTTATGGAAAGCCAACACTATCTTGATTACAAATTTATAAAATTCTGGATTTAAGGTAGGATACATCCTCCAACTTTGTTCTTATTCAAAGAACACACTATTCTAGGTCTTTTGCATTTCCATATAATTTCAAAATCAACTTGTCAATTTCTCCAAAAAAAAATGACTGCTAGAATTTTTGGCTAGATTTGTGCTGAATATAATGGTGAATTTGCGAGCAAGTGGCATCTTGACAATATCGAGTCTTCTGATCCATGAGCATGGTCGGTCTTTCCAGACGTATCTTGATCCTTCAGTTTCCCCAGCAACGCTTCCCACTTTTCTGTTGCTAGACCCTCCACGACTTTTGTCGAATTGCCTCTATTTTTAAAATATTTTCAATGCTATTCTCAACAAGTTTTTTTTTTCAATTTCTGATTTTTTATTGCTACTTGCATCCTGCAAACTAAATTAACTCATTACTCTTTATATCTTTTTGTGTGTTCCTTAGAATTTTCTGTGTAAATGATCAGATTTGTAAGTAAAAATATTTTTGTTTCCTTTTTTCTCTCCAGTTGGTATGTTTTTGTTGCTTTTTTATCATCCTGTGTCACTGCTGACACTTCTAGAATAATGTTGAATACAAGATATGAGGGTGGGATGTTTGTCATGTTCCTGTTTTGTAGAAAATATTTAGTATTTTTAACATTAAATATGGAGTTAGTTGTAAGTATTTTAGACTCCCATCGTTAGGTGAAGGAAGTTTCCTTCTATTTTTATTTTGTTGAAAGTTTTACAATAAAAATACATTACATTTTCTTGAGTGCTTCTTTCTACATCTATAGAAGTAATAATATATTTTAAAAAGTGTATTAATTACACTGACTAATTTTCAAATAAAAGCAACCTGTATCTCTACTTAGGCATGGTTTTTCATTTTTATAAATTTTGACTTAATTTAATAAATGTTTGCGTCTAATTTTCCGAAAGCTATCACAATATATATATTTTTTTATTTTCTCTCATACTTCTGCCTGGTTATAGAAACATGCTGGCTTCATGCCAGAAGAGTTTGTGTATAATAGGTAATTTTTCTTCCATTTTCTACAATTCACCAGTAAAGCCATCTGGGTCTGACTGTTTTTATGTGGAAGAGTTTTTAATAGACGTTTAATTTCTTTAAGGGACACAGGGCTATTTGGGATGTCAATTTTTTCTTGAGAGAGCTTTGCTATTTTGTATCTTTCAGTACGTTTGTATTTTTCTCAAAATATGTTCGTTTCATCTAAGTCCTTAAATTCACTGCCATAGCGTCATTCACAATATCTTGCCATATCTTTTTATTGTCTGTTGGATCAGTAGTGATGCCCCCTCCGTCATTCATGATATCAGTAATTTGTGACTTCTCTCTCTTTTTCCTCCTCAGTCTGGCGAGAGATTTGTCAATTTCATTGATCGTCCGGATGCATCAGGCTTTGCTTGAATGATTTTCTTGATTGATTCTCTGTTTTCTGTTTTATTGGTTCTTGCTCATATGCTTATTATTTCCTTTCTCTGTTCTACTGTGGTGTTAGAATTGACCCCTTCGTTCCACGAGAGTAGACCCAGGCACCAGCTTCAGGACCATGCTCCCTCCTCACTTCTCTCCCTCCGGGAGGGCCTGTGTGAGTTGGTGTGTCACCATCCTTGCCTCGTTGAGATGCTTGTTTTGATGTGGCTTGTTTTGATGATGCTTGTTTTGATGATGCTTGTTTTGATGATGGCTTTCCCGAATTGCCTCCAAAGCACTTTCCTGAGCCTGCCTGACAGTTTTCCCAGGAGAACTGAAACAGAGAGGCCGGAGCCGAGGCCTATAAGACACTTGTTTTTGAGAATTATTACTTAACACCAAGGCGTGAGCCCCGCATTGTGAAGTCTTGAGAATACTGAGGAAGAATGCAGAGTGGTAACTATCTTAAATAAGAAAATAAATATTTAGATGAATGTCTAAGTTGAGTCACGTGGGAGGCTTATCACTGGTTATAAATGGCAAGTCTGTAAATGACTCAGATTTGTGTCCTTTTACCCAGACCCTTCGTGGGACTTGCCAGGAAAGGAGAAGGAGAATCTCTGCCGGCCCCTATCGGCGCAGTGGCTACTGCCTTCCTCTGGGAGTGGCTGTCAGCCCACCTTCTAGACACCTTGGGGTTGTCCTCCTGCTGCAGGTGAGGCTCTGGGGTCGATGTGGGAGATTCGGGGCAGACCTTCTCCTGGGCGGGGACAGGCAGCTCCACCAGAATGTGAAGAGGGTTGGGCCGGACATCGCACTCCAGAGAGAAGCTGCTGGAGGAACATAGAGGATTGAAAGCAATGAAAACTTTGAAACTGAAGCGGCTAAATACCGCAACCACAGCATCAATGAGTGCGAGTTCGGGGATGGACGTAACACGATGCAGGTGAGGTCTGTCCTGAAAGGTGGATAAATGGACGGATGGACCGCTCTCACTGACGAGTTCTGTGTTGGAGAGAAAGGTGAGGGGAGAGACGGCGTGTGAGGCCGAGGAAATAGTTCCGGGTGCAGAACGAGAATTCGGGACACGGTGGGTCTGTTGGTAGGACGGAGCTGAGGAGATGAGAGAGGCTACTGTGGAGTGTGGAGCTCCCGGGGGACCTGGGGTTTGGGGGAAGGGGTTTGATGGGGTTCACTAAACTGAGGCAGAAGGAGCAAGACACCATAGCAGGCATCCTAAGTGACCGTGTCCGCTCCCAGGGATGACATGGGAAAGGCCCAGGAGCTGCCCGCTGCACTGTCCCTCCCTTCCACAGTCAGAATTCCTAGAGACAAGGTTGCCCCACCCCTTCCTCCACTTCTCTGCTGAGCGTGGGCTGTGAGGGGTTTGCTCTCCTTTCTGGCCGTGGGATCCCCGGGAGCAGGCTTGGAAAATGTCCCTTCTTCTCACCTTGATCATTTCCTAGCGTGTGCTGAAACAGGGGCATCCCTCCTTCACTCGGAAGAAGCCCCAGATCCTGGAAACGGTGGGAGGAAGTGTCCTGCATCTTCCATGTCCCCGCGTTGAGGAGCCCGAGGGGGCCATCTGTCTTTCCAGCGTTTCATCCTCGATATGTGACTGGTGCCCAGGCTGGAGTAGCTCCTTTATGAATAACTAGTTAAGAGACAAGAGGAAGCCATCAGAGCTCAGAGAAGAAGCCAGCTAGGAAAGGAATGCCGTACTCTGACCTCTAGAAAACAGCTAGCTATGGCACAAATCCGGAGGTATGAAACTCTCAAGACTTTAAGTCCTACGTTAACCAACTAGAATTTAAATACAAATTTGAAAAAAAGAAAAAAGAAAAAAACAGGTTTCAAGTCCTCATATAATAGTTCAGTCTGTTCAAACTGTATACATATATTGCATATACTGAGTTGTTTGACAGGCATCAAAAATGTATAGTTTATTTCTATCTCATGTCCAAATTAAAGAAATAACAATTTCCACTCAGATATGAAAGTCTCCAAAAGGTGTGTGGCTTAAAGAAAAGCATATTTACGGGGTTCCTGGGTGGCTCAGTTGGTTACGTATCTGACTTCCGCTTAAGTCATGATTTCATGTGAGTTGTGAGTTCGAGCCCCGTGTCAGGCTCTGGGCTGACAACTCGGAGCCTGGAGCCTACTTCGGATTCTGTGTCTCCCTCTCTCTCTGCTCCTCCCCTGCTCACATTCTGTATGTGTGTCTCTCAAAAAATAAATCAACAAGAAAATAATTAAAAACCCATATTAAATGTTAAAATGCCAAACTACTTGCTATTCTTGAAAATCACAAATATTCTACTTAGATTTGAGAGGGGACAGGGCCTGCCTGGAGAGAGGGTGGGGGTAGACATTTCTCCAGATCGACAAGGACCAAGGGGTACTTCCCCAAGCTGTCCACTCCACCTGACTTGTGATTCAAAGAAAGTAGGCAATGTCAAATGCCTGCATGGATGTCCAACTAAATTACGTGATTTATTAAAAGGCGAAGCACTGGGTACCATGTAGCCAACATCGCTTGCCCAGAAGGAGGGGTTCCCGATAACGCGATGCACGTGTTCGGGTGCTGAACGGAGTGGGGGGTCTCCCTCCCATCAGATGCGTCCTCCTCACAGAGTACTGGCTTTGATCAGCCAGCCCTAGGTCTTGGGTAAACTCCTCTGCTCACCACTATCCACTCCCCGTGGGAAGCAGGACCTAATCCATCGGATAGTTTCCTGGGGGGAATTCAGCAGTTAAGCGGAAAGCGGGGACGGTGTTTGCACAGGATCGCTGTGGGCTTCCTCGCCCCAATCCACGCGCGCTCTGAGCGTTTGTAGGCAGATGCACACGTTAAAAGAAATTACTCTTTTACCCTCATTGATCTGGATTTGGAGCCAAGAGTCTGACAGCGAGGCACTGGTATCCCTCTCTATACGCACCCTGGAAACCCATCCTGAGGGAGCGTGCGGTGTGAACCGTGAGCGAGTGGGCAGAGGCATCCCAGGGAGCACCGCGTGTCTGGTAGAGGCTGAGAGGCTGTTATTTTCAGTGTGTGTTTGCTTCTCGTTCCTCTTAAAGGGTGTCTCTGGACATATTTGCAGCAGGTGCGAGCCTCGTGGACATGCCAGTAGCCCAGAACCTGGGAGACCCAAGGAAGCCGGTGGGACCCACTGCAGTCTCTGCATCTCACCCGCCAAGAGTGAGGTTTAGACCGAAGGAAGTCAAAGACCCCCCAAGGTCAAACGTCTTTTAGAAGAAGGGCTACCTAACAGAGGTTGGCGGGACGGAGTGTTTCTTGTGTGTTTCACGCTCATTTAAATTCCGAGAGCAACACAAATGATTCTGAGGGTTTATGAACCATCTTCTGGGCCGCAACTACCCAATCAAGCGTGGGGTCCTGTCTTTCTAACCTCAGCGCCCCTTTCTGGTGGGGAGTGTATTGAGGAAGAACTCTGGCAGGAAAAGGGAGACTCAGGCGCATCCGGGAGGCGGTGCCTGTGCAGTCGGCGGAGACCATCAGGAACCCCAGCTCGTTCAGTCCTTCAGAGCTCAGCTCTGTGCCCCGGTGGCCAGGACATCAGCCTTCGACCTCAGCTGTCACCCAGCCACCTCATGAGCCATCCGATGGTTCAGATAAGGAAGCTCAGAGGCCTCACGTCTGCCCTTGCTCTTAGCCACAAAATCAAGGAGAGAGAGAGTCAGGTGTTGGCGTTAACAAGGCATCGCTTGAAGGAAATGGGAAGACAAGCCAGGAAGCCCTGGTCCTCGTCCTGCCTCTGCCACAGGCTCCCTCTGTGACCTAGAAAGTGCCTCTCGCCTACCTTGGCCCTGGTTCCCTCGCCGTAAAGCTGAGCAGGTGGGCAAATTAATTAGCACCGTTTCACTAGCTGGGAAAAACCCCAAAATTCCCAGGTCTCTATGCCTTGGACGCGTTCCTTCCAGAGAATGTATATGTTTGTGAAACGTGTCTTGTTTACATACGAAAGAGCGAAAACACATCTTACTTTCTCAACATCAACCTGCACTGTTCACCGAAACTTAAGCCCGATCGTTGGAGAAGACAATGCTCATTAGAAATGCAGTGAGGGCGGGGACTCAATTGGTTAAGCATCCGACTGGCTCAAGTCTTGATCTCATGGTTTGTGGGTTTGAGCCCTGCGTCGGGCTCTGTGCTGACAGCTCAGCGCCTGGAGCCTGCTTCGGATTCTGTGTCTCCCTCTCTCTCTGCCCCTCCCCTGCTAGCACTCTGTGTCTTCCTCTCTCAAAAATAAATAAATATTAAAAAAAAGAAATAATTGCCATCTTCTGAAAACGAAGCAGCCTGGCCTGGCCTGAGCCCCCACCTGGCACCACACCTACCCTCAGACATTCCCTCTGTGTTTGTCAGCCCTGGTTCTGGGGACAGCTCTCGGGGAGCTGGGAGGGCGCTCTTTTCTTCGGCGACCCTGGAGTCATGACGGCTTCTCTAAAGGCCGCACCCGGTCCCCCGATGCCCGCCAGGGCCGCAACCACCGGCACAACCCATCTGCAAGAACCGCGTCTACTCTTCCCAGTGAAGCCTTCGCGGCCACGCAGCTGGGGCTGGAGAGAGAGCAGCGTGTCGCGTCTTGAGCTCGGAGGCCGGGAGGGCATGCGGACAGGTCGAAACCTTTGTGGGGAAGAGTTTTGCCAAACCCGCACCTGCCGCGTACCAGCCCTCGGAGCTGGAGACATGCCCCCGGCCCGGGGACCCTCAGAGAGAGCCTGGGGAGGTGCACGAAGACCGCGAGAAGGACGGTGGAAGCCTAATTCGAGGAGGTGGAAGCGAGACGGTCACAGAGGGCCACTGTCCTGCTTTTGCGAAGGTTCCCCCGGCAGCCAGCTGAGGGCCGCGGAGCGGGAAGGACGGGGGAGGGTCTCACGTGCCCCGCCTGCCTGACTTCAGCTTTCATTTTTGGGACGGAAACGTGCGTTTGGATCGTTTTCACCAGGTGACCATCACTACTCCGGACTAAAAGTCGGAGCGTTTACAAGGCTCACCATCACGTGGTCTGCAAATGTTCGGTCTGCGCGGCCCCGCTCCCCGGCCCTCACACCACTGAGCACTTTATTCCGACGGAAACAGACGACGGACCTAAAAAAGCAATTGCAAGACACATATCTGCGTAAATTAAATTGTGCATTAAATAGCGGAGGAATAAAAAGAAACAACGGGGGGGGGGTAGGTAAACCTGAGCAATTATGACCAACATCACGATTGAAAATCTTCCCATTTAGTTTTCTTTTCGCGATAAGAATCAAGGACTCTCTTGCGTCGCAAAATTAGTAATGTTTACCATGTGTGACTAAAGGAAAATCACATTAGATAAGGTAATATTTACCATGTCCACAGCACTTAACCGAGGAATCCATTTGGGGCTCGCGGGGAATTATTCCCTTTTCTTTTTAAGGTCGTTACGTACGCTGTTACATATATGTTCCAAAGCCTCAGAATCTAACCGAACACACACTTGCTAAGAGCAGAGAGAGCCCGGCGACCTGAGCGAGCGATCAGCTCTAAAGAACGAATCACTACTCTCCCACGGATTTTTATTTAAACGCATCTGCTGTCCTTAATCAATACAATTAATAGCAAGGAACGCACATTTATACCGAAAATGGCCAAAGTCGGTTTGTCCCGAAGACTCGGGGGCGTCCCTGGGAGATCCGTGTTCCGTTCGGCGTGGGTTATCACCCTCCGTCGTATGAAGAAGCGGTTTTCCATCCATTTCTCAGAATTCCTCGTCTGATTTCTCATGTTGAGGGCGAGTCTAATTGGATTTTTAATCCCGGGCTAATCGCACAAGGCTGGGGTCAGGGGGAAACGGAAAAGTGATTCCCACCAACCTATTATTTTAAGGCGAGCTCGAGTGTAACCCAAATCAGGAGGAAAATGATGCGGCGAGCCCTTGTACTGTGTGGATACTGCGTGAAAACAATACTCCCCTTTCTTCACCAGGAAGCCCGTCCCCGGCTTTGAAGCGGCTTTGAAATAATGGACAGCCCTGGGCGCTTTTCTTCTGGGTCCCGTGTTTCAATACCCGCTTGTCTCCTCTGTTTGTTTTTCGCTAATTGCCCCAAGATCTAATAAGTTAGTGATGATAGGTGATACGCACCGGTGACCCCTGCCAGAAGAAATATCACGTCGCACCCAAGCTGAAGGAGCGGCCCCGCTGGGTCAAGAATGCTTCCTAATTTCTTGAGTGGGGGTCAGGAGTGGCATCGGTGATTGGATTGGGCCCTCGACGTGTCCGCCCCAGGAGGCTTCCCGCAGAGACAGACCAATAGACTCTTCTGTCGCCGGCTGCTCGGCTGCTGCCTGATTGGGAAGCAGGCGCCGCGCGTGGCCCCGTCTCGCGGCAGGCCTGTCATGCTGTCCTTTCTTGGACAGCCGTTACGGGAAAATTCAACTTTGATGAGAAGTTTAATCTGGTTCCGTGGAACACGCTCTCCTCAAGTTTTATCCAATGTTCTTCCCTCCTCGGGGCAACTGAGCCTAATAAAGGGAACGGACGGTGTCGGCTGCGAGGAGGGTCTCAATCCAGGGGACGGAGGAGGCACACTGCCCGACTCTCGTCCATCACCGGGAAAATTCAGGGCCCCTCCCCACAGCGCTGGGCTGCTCGAACTCACGGGCCGGCTCCGGAGAAAGCAGCTCCGGAGCCGTGAGCGGAGATCGGAGCTCGTGGAGGGCCGGGGGCCGTGTTTCCTGGGGGGCTGGAGTGTCACCCCCAAACGCCTGTGAGGTACGTTTTCCAGGGTCGCCTCCCACCAGGGGCTCGAAACCACGAGAATTGGTCGCCTCGAATTCCGGAGCCGGAAGCGTGAGATCGAGGTGGCGGTGGGGCCGAGCCGAATGTGCCGGGGTCCTCAGCTGGAGGTGACGTCAGTCCCAGGCTGGCGATGGTGAGGACGTCACCCCCTTCCCATGACGCTGCTGTCTCGACTGTAGTCCTCTTCCCATAATGTTCTCTCTGTGTCTCTGGGCCCAAACATCCCTCGTCTTACAAGACACCAGCCACGGCACTGGGCTCCACGGATCCACCTGGACCCGAACCTGCCTACCTGTACAAAGACCTATTTCCGCGTCGGGTCAGTCAGAGGGCCTGGAGTCAGGATCTCAGCTTACCTGTCCAGGGAGCACGGGGGCACAGCGCAGCCCACGACACACACTGCAGGAAAACAGCTGCTTTCCCTCACGGTCCCCTTTTGCACGGCAGGCCCGCTGAGCTCACGTGCCCCGGCCTCAGCGGCCCCATCCCCCGCTGCCTCCCCCGCTCATGCTGCGTCTCCGTTGGCCGCCCCGGGTCCCACTGGGTTCCATCTGACTTCCGTCTGTGTTCAGGGTCTGGGGAGAGTCGGGCTGATACGGTGGCTCACCCTCTATCAACATCTCCAGGGGGTCAGAGCTGCGATCAGACTGGCAGACATAGCTTCACATTTGGGGGTCTTTCTAGGTCCTTCTGGGCACCCCCAAACATGGGCGTTTTCCCCACAGGTGTTCGATCGGTGGAGATGTGTTGGGAACACAGGGTTTAACTGCGACACGAGGAGAGGTCCCGGAAACGTTTCCTGGGTCAGCTGTGCCCTCTGCTGCGGAGGCCATGCTCCCGAGACCCCTTCAGATGCCCCTGCCCCGCACCTGCGCCCGCCCCTCCCCCGCCACGCTCCACCTGCCTGGCCTGCGCCCACCCGCACTCGCCACCTCGGGCACAGCCACGCTCGGCGCCGGGACTCGGGGAAGTCCAGGGGAAGGTCCGCAGACGCCGTGCTCTGGAGGTGGGGCGGGGGGCGGGGGGGGGGGGTTCTAAGTACTTGCGATTCTTAGCACTTTGTTCCTGTTACTCCTGGTTTTGTATGCAAAAGCAAAACTATTTTCTTTATCTGCCTGAACTGGTAAAACCGTTTAAACACGCAAACGTAAGGAGAAAGGTGCTCAAGAGAGACCCGTACGTCAGATGGGAGGCCAGGCCCCTCCGAGGCGCGAAGCAGGGCCGCCCAGAGCTGGAGGGAGCATCTCCGAGAGCAGAGCCGCCCGCAGGACCGCAGGGGGTCTGGAGCCCAGGGGACCCGGGGCGGAGCCCAGCGGCCACAGACTGGGCCTGGGGGACCGGGCGGCGGGTCCGAGGAGGCGCAGCGTGGGACGGCCAGCGGGGCTCCGACACGGGGCCCGCGGCTTTCACGGGTGCCTCGCAATTTCAGTAAAGGCCGACAGCGCCCTATTTTGTGATGAGGAGGTGTGATTCGCACTCAGAGCAACTTCTTCCCGAATCGCCAGGATACTCGAGGGTGGAGTCAGACTCTCCCGAGTCAGCGGGGCCCAAACCGCATGTCTATGAACTAAACGCAGATTTACCTGTTTAGGGCTCGGAGGCCAAAAGGGACTGTCTGTTAGACAGGGAGGAAAACGCCAAGTTCCGTTCACAGGGCTGGGGTCGTCGGGCTCTGCGGTCTGGGGGCGGGGCACGGGGGGGGCTCCCCTCCCTGGTCCTGGGGGGTTGTGGGGGGCAGGCCTCAGGACACACACAACTTTAGCCATAGTGTAACTGTTATTTGTACAACAACTCACCCTTTCATCCGCTTCACTGACAGGTGACCAGTCCGAGACGTGTTACCATTTCTCCTCAGTGGTTTGCATAGACTTAGATTTAGATGCCCAGATTTACTCTGAACCACTTACCGATTTAAATACAAAATCTCCACTCCAGACAAAGTGTTTAACTGTGACGGTTTGGACTGGATGCACTCTCGGGGGAAAAGGCATCATTTTTAATGATAGATAGTGCTGGGCTTATTTTGAAAACAAGAGTCTCTGTTTTAAAATCTATTTTCATAGCCTTTGACGTATCGGCTCTGCTTCGTGATCTTCGGCGGTATCGTACACGCTCCGGAAAGAAGTCGCGAGCGTTCGCGGAATGCACATGGGCTGTGAAAGTTGTGTTTGAGGAAGACCTCACCCTCTTTCTGATTGAGGTCATGTTTGCAGTCTCCTTTGTTTAAAATATTCCTAAGAATTTGACTTCTACTGCAAAAATAAATGATAAATTATTTATACGCACCAATTATTTATTATTATTTATGCAAAGCTTGTCACATTATGCATGCATAAGGGATTAAATCACCGTTAACCCGCGATGCCTTTAAGGGCGTTATGTGACGGGCAAAACGTGGCACGTGGGTCTTACCGTGGGCAAATGTGGGCGTCGGGAGCCTGCGCTTTGTTTACGTACATTGCTGCTCTGATGTACTTAATAGGAAGGAGAAGGCGATACCACAACTGTAGCAACCAATAAGGCTCATCCAGCTAATTCCAAATTCGATTATCTCCGCATTAAATAAATAACTCAGGCAAAGAAGGAACCGTTCCAGTGCCATGGGCATCGCAACGTAGACAGAAAAATGTCCAGTAGTTTAAACTTGAAACTGAAAGAAACAGATGAGCTCCACTCGGAAAAAAAAAAAAAAAAGTGTACTTTTCCTAAGGCGGTACTCTCGTCCTATGATAGCGACGTATTACCATCGAGAGAGAGAAATCAGGGAAATGGTGTGATATTAGGACTCGTCGTGGACTTTCCCGAGAGCATTCTGAGTTCCAAGGCGAATTCGGTGAAGGTATTTTCCCCCCAAAGACTAACGCATAGAAATGAAATTATTAGCAGCATTCGTTTTTAATGGGAAGACTCACGGGGGCCTGAGGACGAGGGCGCTGCCCTTTGATCGCGAGACGGAGCCTTTTCCACTTCCTAGGGCGAAAATTACACCCAGTACCATGACGCTAAAAACCACCCGTCCTTGCAACTGACGGCTGAAAGACGCAAAGTGTTTTCGCAGGAGGAGCCGCCGTGTCTGTGGTTGGCACTGGGGTTTGGGCACAGGCGCAGAAGGGGGCGCCAGAATGGAGGCTGGGGAACTGGGGGGGGGGCGGGGAGTGCGCTGCGGGTGCGACCGGGACGGGGCACCTCGGCGGAGCGCCAGTTTGCCCGGGCACTCTGGAAGGGGGTCATTCATTTCTTCCTCTCTCCCATCGCTGTGCCCGTCTGTGCTGCTGGGACATTTGTCACACCTGGAGCTGCATTCGCTCACACCGTCCACACCATGACGCCTGTGAAATGCTTCCTTGGTGTCGCACGGCACTCGTGACCTTGGAGAAGGGGCTGTGGGGGTGACTCCAGTGGTGGGCTCCAACACCTGTCCCAGCCCTGCTCTGTTTTCCAGCCACCAGAGCCACGTTCTGGCCGAGACACATGGGGACGCCTTCCCCTGGGCAAGCCAGGACTCAGCCTCCAGGCCCTTCCATGCAGTCCAGCTAAATGGAATCTGCAGCTTCTTGGTCGCCACGCCGCGTAATTAGTACCCTCCAGAATCTTTCTCTCTTATTTATGGTAATACCATTTGACGATTCATAATAAAATCACCTCTGTTCTCAATTTAAACTCCGTCTCTTTGGTTCTGTCCTCAGACAAGAGCTGTTCAGAGGCGGCACTCTCTATATGCGAGACGGGTATGTTCTGAGAGCTTTGTGAATCTCCAAATTGGCAAATATCACTACGGAATATAATCCCTTCATCACGTGCAGTCGAGCAGAGCTGAAAATTTTAAATGCTGTGTGAGGACCAGCCGTGAATGAGCCAAGTACCAGAGGTATTTATCGAATGATTCAGGTCAGTTCTCCCCTGAAAATGCCCTGCGGTGCTCACCGCGGTGGCCCCGGGCCCCCGACGGAGCCTGGCCGCCTGGGTTTGCTCCATGGGTGTCTGACCAGAGCCACGGCCCCAGTCCCGGGCTCCCGCAGGAACAGACGTGGGCGGCCGTGGGGTGGAGGTGACGTTCTCGGATTCCCCGCGGGACAGTCGCCCACCAGGACTCATAAGGACGGGGCTGCCACCCTGGACCTGCCACACAAGGCTCCGGCAGGGGGCCCCGGAGTCTGCATTTCTGACGCCCGTGGACGAGGGGGAGTGTTCAGGAGGCCAGGGTGGCGGTGCCGGAGGGGAGGAGGAGGAAGTGGCTTCCAGCCAGGCATGAGGCTGACACACACTCCCATTCAAACGCCGGGTCACCGTGGCTTTGCCAACGTGGCTTTGAGGAGGTCGAAAAAGCCGGCTGTGCTTTGGGAAATGCGTTTCCCCTGCATGCAGACCCTGAGTGGAGTCCCAACCACATCCGGCCTGGAGCCACTGTCCCCAGACTGTGCCTGGCTCCCCCACACAGGGCTCAGTGAGGAGCGAGCCCGGCCTCCCTAGGGAACCTGCGTCCCGGCCAGGGGTGGTGGGGGGCGCTCCGTGTGCGTGCGAGTGGGTGCGTGTGCCTGGGGGGGAGGGGCGGCGCACCTAAAACTGTCACCAAATACAAACAGGTGTCGTCCATAAAGCACCATTCCCCGCGCCTCCCGGGCCCACACGCGGATGCGCACGCTCGGCGTCCTCCAGTCATTTGAAAGGATAATTAGTGCCTGGTGTCTGTCTGGGACCCTCCGAGGGTTAGTGTCCATCCTGTTTGTCACTGTTTCTCTCCTAATCCCCTCTAATGAGGGTTTATGTTAACACGGATAAGCCGTCGCCAGCGCGCACTGCCCAGCTAGCCGCGCTCACGGAGGGCACGCTGCTCGGATGTCACCACTCGGCTCCCAGGCTGCGAGGCGTCAGAGGGCATCTGTGGGAGAGACTCCGTGTCCCTGCATCCGGGCACACCACTCCCTGAGGGTCCCTGCGTCTGGGCACACCACTCCCGAGGGTCCCCGCCGGGCACACCCCTCCTGAGGGCCCTGCGTCCGGCTACCCTCCCCCCGAGTGTCCCCGCTGGGCACACCCCTCCTGAGGGTCCCCGCCGGGCACACCCCTCCTGAGGGTCCCCACCGGGCACACCCCTCCCCGAGGGCCCTGTGTCCGGGCACACCCCTCCCGAGGGCCCTGCGTCTGGGCACACCCCTCCCGATGGGCACACCCCTCCCGAGGGTCCCCACCGGGCACACCCCTCCTGAGGGTTCCCACCGGGCACACCCCTCCCCGAGGGTCCCTGCGTCTGGGCACACCCCTCCCCGAGGGCCCTGTGTCTGGGCACACCCCTCCCGAGGGTCCCCGCCAGGCACACCCCACCCCCCGAGGGTCCCCGCCAGGCACACCCCCCCCCCCCGAAGGTCCCCGCCGGGCCCTGTGCTTCCAGGGGCCTTGTTTACGTCAGTCACCAGCAGCAAGTTAAGGACACTTGTGGGACAAGGGTGCGCTGGCTGCCGCCGGGATCGCCTCCAGCAGCTGCTCCTGCCCAGCAAGACCACAGACACCGGGCTCGGCGGGGCTGGAGCCTGCGACCACTGCGGACGGGGAGCCGAGCTCGGGACGGCCGTGGATTTGACCGCAGGGATCAGACCCCCACCGGCTCTGAGGAGCAGCGGGAGGCCTGTCTGTCCTCTGTGGCGGAAGTGCCCGCGAGGGAAATGCAGGGGGGGGGGGGCTCAGCCTTTTCCACACGCAACATGCATTCTGCGAGCTAATGCTGGCTATAAATGTTCTTAATGTTTATTTATTTTTTGGGGGGGGGAACAGAGAGAGAGGGAGACACAGAATCCCAAGCAGGCTCCAGGCTCTGAGCTGTCAGCACAGAGCCCGACGTGGGGCTCGAACTCACAGACCGAAAGATCATGACCTGAGCTGAAGTCTGTCACTCAACCGACTGAGCCCCCCAGGCGCCCCTAATACTTGCTAGAATATTTACTTAGCTCTAAGATGCTGATGGTGAAGAAAAATAATGAGTATTACAATTTAATAAAAACGAAGACTCACAACCTGTTAGTGTTTATAAATCCACGTACACATGTGGTTCAGACCACGCAAGACTTCGACGTTAAGAGCGTAATTATTAGCCCCCCTTTACAGAGACCACTGGGTCTCAGACCAGCCCCAGGGCTGCCGGCGAGCCTGCCGGCTGAGGGACAGGGAAGAAAGCACATCAGGACCAAAGCCTCTGTTTCCGGGTCTTACCGCGGCTGCTCACGTTTCTGCAAGGGAAGCGCACAGATGTCCCCTCGAGGGTTCTCCACGAGGACAGCGCCGTTCCCCGCAGGCGCTCTGCCCTCCGGAGCGGGGACCGACCTGGCCGGCAGGTGGGGCTGGGCCGGGAGAAGGCGGTGTGCAGGCGGAGTTCACCGGGGACGGCTCCGTCCCTGCTCTGATGGGCGGCCCTGTCACTCGGGCCGGGACTGCGGGAAATGGGGCCTGGCTTCTCTCGGCTCGTTCGGCTGGCTCTCCGTCCCCCCCGACTGCCGATCTCATTTTGGAGGAGGAGGCCGGACGAGGGGCTGGTCTGCCTCGCGGAGCGGGCTTCTCTGCTCTGCTCTCACCTTCTTGGCAACGGATCATCTCCCAGGCACGCAAGTTTTAAACGTGTCACCTTGCGTCACACCCTGGGTGGAGCCGTCCGGCAGGGGTAATAGACTGGCCCTTGACCTTCTGGCTTCCAGAACCAGGAGACAATACGTGTCTGCCTTCGAAGCCACCCAGCTCGAGACACTCGTTACTGTCCCAATAACCTAACATGCCCTCCACGAGACACAGAAATGCATCGTTTAGCGCGTCGGGCTCTGTCAACTGTTATAGAATATGTAAATATTCTGCTTTGGGCCAACTGCGTGCCACGTGCTGGAGGGCAGCACAGTGCGGTAACGGCTGGGCTCACGGGCAGAGAGCACGAGCCTGGCGGTGAGTGTTCCGGAAAGTGCTTCAAGGGAAGGTTCTTGGATTTGACAAACAGAAAGACAGGTCTCTCAGTGAAATTTCAAATTCAGATAAACGATGGGTAATTGTTAGTACACCCATGTCCCATGCCATAATTGGGGCGTGCACGCACGCGTGCGCACGCACACACACACACTAAGCAATCATTTGTTGGTTGTCGCAATTCTTTTTTTTTTTAATTTTTTTTAATGTTTATTTATCTTTGAGAGACATAGAGGCACAGCGTGAACAGGGGGAGGGGCAGAGAGAGAGGGAGACACAGGATCTGAAGCAGGCTCCAGGCTCTGAGCCGTCAGCACAGAGCCCGACGCGGGGCTCAAACTCACAAACCGCGAGATCATGACCTGAGCTGAAGGCGGCCGCCCAACCGACTGAGCCACCCAGGCGCCCCATGGTTGTCTGCAATTCTAATCCAGGTGGCATTCGGGTCTGTCTAGCAGCTTAATGTGGGAGCTCCCTGAGGTCATAGATTTCAAACGGGGACACGCAGTGAGCATAAAACACACTCTGACAACTTTTGGGCCTTGGAACTTCCAGCTGTCCCCAGGTGGGTGAGTTCTGGGGGCTGCTGGGCCGTGTGTGTCGTGCGGGCCCTACGCCCCTGAGGCCACCGCGGCCTCGCCGGTGGACACAGTAGGAGTCTTGTGGCCAGAAAACGGGGCCTGCAGGTGGGGCCGCCCTCCTCGGGGGAGGATAAACCACGTCTCCCGCCTTCTCGGCTCCGACTTTCTGCTGAGGCTGCAGCAGAGGGTCCGATTTATGGCCTTTCTGGGGGTGCTTCCGCGGCCGTCCCTCCCTCAGGGGTGTAATCAGACCTGCTCACGCGGACCCCGAATCCGGCAGGGACCTCATCAGGAAAGACTACAGTGTTGAGTTCTGGAGAGCTGGGAGCTGGCAAAAACCTCCCAGAATGTCTTTTTTTGTCCAATTTCTTTAAAAAATATATACCAACCAGTCCCTTTAAAAATCAAGTAATAAAACCACACTGAGCATGGGCGTAAACGGGTCCTGAAATAGCCGTGCATTCGGGGCTGGCGCACGGAGTGGGCTCAGGTGCTGCCGGGGAGGGCTCTCCACTCCGATTCCTACCAGGAGGCCCCGCGTGCCGGGGTCCGTGCGGGTCTCGAGGGCTAACCTAAACTCCTGACATGACGTTACCAGCTTGCATTCAATAGAACTTCCATCAGGAACTACGACGACGAAGTTCCTCTTAGCTTCTCACACCTGTGGTGGACATTTAGTTTCCACAGACGCCACCCCTGTGTTCCCACGGGCGCCTGTGTCTCCAGCCCGGCCATGCGCCCTTCTGGCCTCAGGACATTTAGCTTCCCACGTGAAATCCCCTGGCGAGAGTGGAACGGTGTGAGGAGTCCTTGCTCACGCTCGCAGCCGAGTGGCCGGGCAGGATGCAGAGAGCAGCCAGCGGAGACTGAGGAAGGAGCTCGGCGGGCGTCTCGGGCAGCCTCACCGTGTGCTGGCGTCTGCGGTCCCGGAGGGCCGACCCTGACCTTTCCGCCCGGGGTACCATGCATTCTGAGCTGTCCACCTTCCCGGCAGAGAGACCCGCCTGCCACTTCTGCTGATACAGGACGGGCTCTTCCCGGGAAGGAGGCAGGGCGGCGGCCGGCTCGGTGGACCGGGGCCACCTCCTCTGACAAGGCTGCGGCCCTCAGAGCGAATGGGGTCGGGGTGGCTGGGATCAGAGGAGCACTGTCTTTCCCCGGCCGCGACTCAGCACTAGGGCTGGCCCGGCCTGCCCCCGCACCCTGCTCAGCGGGCCCTCGCCCCAGAGGCCCTCTGGATGGACGAGAGAGCTCCTTCTGGGTTTGGGGGGAGCCCGCTGCCCCAGGGATTTCTGCTCCTGCCCCTCCCCTCTCCGGCGGGTGGGCGCAGCGTAGCGCCTGTGGCCCGGCCACACACCTTCCGGTCTTCGCTGGGTCCTTGGGGACCGCCTGCTTCTCGGGCTGCTTGGAAACTAGCGCTCACTCCCTTGCTCGGCAGGTCCCTGCTGCTCCGACACAGCCCTGGAAGCGAAGGCGTGTGTGCACACACATCGCGCCTGGAAAACCCCTCCCGCGCCGCAGAGGGGACACAGGAGCCATGCTGGCAACCCCTGCGGCCCCTTCCCGCACCTGCTCTTGCGTTTCCCGCCTGGGCGGTGCGCTCGGGGTCCGGCCCCGCTGACGGTGACGGTGGGAACGCACTGGCCATTTCAGCCCGGTGCTTCAGCAATTGCCACGTTACAGATTTTGTTTGTTCGTTTAGTCAGAGTCGGCTGTAGTTCAGAGCAAACGTTACAGCAGAGCTCAAAAACGCCAAACGTTACGGACTCTGAGAACCGGTTCCGTCTGCTCAGAGAAGGGAACCGTGAGATCCCTCACAACCCCCCTAATCTGCACCAAGACCTTCGGTAGGTCACGCTCAGATGTATCATCTGACTCCCGGTGTCGCAGGCGTGGGCCCCGGGGAGGAGAGGAGGGACCTCTCAGAGCGCTTCCCAGGTCGGCTTCGCTCAGTCCCGGCAGCGCGCCGGGTGGGGTCTCTGAGAGCAGACACCACAGGGGACGAACGTGCCCGGAGTTTGCTGGGGGAAACTCCCCACCAGCGGGGAGGGTCAGGGGCGGGAGGACGAGCCGTGGGACCGAGGAGTAAGTCTGACCCCAAATGAAGGCGGGAGGGGGCGGGGAGGTTTGGTGGCCACGTCCCTGCTTGCCATCAGGCCTCAGGTTCGTGGAGGTTATTGGCCAGCCTCCCGAGACCTCCTCTGCCTCCCCACTGCGCCCCATAGTGGGCTGGGAGCAGGCTGGGGTACAAAGGGCGTCTTCTCTCCTGCCCTGGAGGCCTGCAGGACCCCTCTGGGTATTTCCTGGCTCTGCAGGGTTCGGGCCTGAGCCGGTCAGCTGGGCTGTGACGTGAGGTCTCTCACAGTTGGGACCCGCACTCATCAGTCCCGGTGCTGCAGGAAGCAGGGACGTGCTGGAGGCCCTGCTCCTGGGCTCTGTGGCCCCTGGCCTGGGGGAGTCCAGGCATTTGGGAAGTTGGGGCCATCGGGGGTGCCTGGTTCGTGTGGTGGGGGCTGCAGGCAGGGAAGAGACAGAGGTCCTGATGCGGGGGGAGGGTGCTCCCCGCTGGCTGCCCCTGCCCCACCATCCCCTCGTGGCGGGGCCCTGATCTCAAAGCACTCTGGGCGCTGCTGCGGGGACCCAGGGCAGACACTGAAACCTAGGGGGCACGGGGGCTCCTGCTCCAGGCTGGACTGGCAGGGGACCGGACGGCTGGCTCTGGTGGGCGGCTGTGGGCCAGGCCACTGGGCACCGTGGGTTGTGTTGTGCACAGAACGCAGGGATGGGTGCAGGCAGGTGCACCGGGTGCTGGAGGGGAATGAAGCCTCCAGGGAGGGGCCTGTGTGGGTGTGAGTTTTCTCTGAACTTTCAAAGCTTTTGAAGATAAATGCTATACTCATCACTGAAAGGAAGATTAGAGAAAACAAAACTAAAACAAAGTAAGGTATTGTACTGAAACCCTATAGGATAAGAGAGAAGTGAGGTGGGGGAGACAGAGTCAGGAAGGGAGAGGAAGGGGAGGGGAAGAGAGAGGGATGGGAAGGGGGAGGGGAAAAGAGAGGGAGGAAGGAGGAGAGGGAAGGTAGGGAGAGAGGGAAAAGGGCGGGAGAGGGAGGAGAGAGGGAGGGGGTGGGAGCGAGAGGAAGAGGGAGGGATGGAAAGGAAGTGACTTTAAGTGGAAGAAGGTATTAGGAGAAAAGGAGAAGAATGAACAGACGTGAGAAAGCAGAAATAGAAAAGGGTACAAATCTCATGGAAAATTCCTCGTGTATCGAAAAGACCGACGCTTCTTGAGATGCTTTTTCTACAAAAACCAGAATCCCCGTTAGGGAGGCCGCTAGAGGGCAGGAGCTTCTCCAGAACCTCGCTGGCCCTGTCCGGTCTCGCCCTCGGTCTCGTGTTCACTGTAAATGGAGGAGAGTGTGCACCCTGGGGCTCCCAAACAGAGAGGCGTCCCCTCTGGGATAGGCGTGCCTCTCCGGAGTGAGCAGAGCCTGGGGACAGCCCGCTGCACGCGTTAGGTTGTCCCCGAAGGTGTGGGGGGAGCCCCTGGAGGGTACATGGCAGCTTTGCTCACCGCCCCGTGGGACTGGCTGAAGTCACATCCCGATAACTCATGTAATTTCCACACCTTAAATAATTTAATGCAAAATCATGTAAATAAAATGCTATAACTGAGCATAATTCTTTATACATTTTCTAATAATCCGAGCCTTTCAAATTAACATAATAACACTTGGAAACATTGAAGAATTTAATTGCATGGAGCGCCGGAATGTTTTCCGCTGTGCTGGGTGCCACGACAGAGCCCCGATTACCGCAAATTTCGCTGGTTTTCTCAATTTGGTTTTCATATCAGATACTGCTGCAGACGGGAGCGGCACACACATGGACTGCGGACTCGTGATGGTTCGTAAGTGCCTCGCGCTTTGCCGAAAATCTCTAGACACGCCGTTCTTGACCTCAAAGCAGAGGAAAAGCATTAGTGAGCAAAACGGGAGCGACGGCTTCCTCTCTGCTGCGTGCCCGTAACTGTCTGGACGTACCGACGTCAAGTTTCAGCTGCTCTAGGGTGGAAGCCGCCTGCCCCCTCCCTCTCTCCCACCTCCCCCCTCCTCTCCCCTCTTTCCCTCCCCATCTCTCCCCACCCTCCCCCCTTCATCCACAGCCATGGAAGGACGGCTATGTTCAAAAGCGGACCTTCGTGGTTAATGTGAGAATAAATTCTATTCTGCACACTTTTCACAAATATAACAGCAAGAAACGAGATTCTGCATGAACCCTGGGCATGTGAACATAGTTTTTAAGGCCATTTCACAGCCTCATGAGGAACGGGCATCAGTGACGGAAGGGAAGGTTTTGCTGTAAGAAAAGCGAATATATAAATTCTGGAGTCGCCCAGTGAGGTCAGCCTATCTTCAGTTTCTAAGAGGATTTAACCAGAATTTGTTCAGGGATCCCGTTTTTCCAACGAAAGGTGAAACCACGATAGTGGTTTACTTCTGCTGCACAGAAAATTGCCGGAAGCCAAGTGGGTTACCCCAACATGTTTCCACTGTTATACTGATGTTGTGGAAGTCAGGTCCCCTGCGGGGGAGTTGGGGTCCCCTGGGGCCACGTCACGTGCCGGCTGGTCTGACGCCAAGCTGGAGGCTGGACTGGGAAGGGGCTGCTGGAAAGTTCACTCGAGTGTTGGCGTCTTTCCCTCCCTTGATGTTCTTGCGGGCCGTGGACAAAGGCTGTCCTCGGCAGCTAGAGGCCACCTCAGCTCATTGCCATTTGGGCCCGGGAAGGCTAGGACCGCCTCAGAGCCCAGGACAGCACAGACTGGAGTGAGGCTGTACGGAAGCCAGGGGTCCCAGGGCAGAATGTCCACGGGAGCCCCATCCTGCTCCTTTGGCAGGTTCTGTAGGACAGGTACAGGGAAGGGGACCGTACCAGGAAAGGGACACCAGAAGCCAGGGTCGCTGGGGCCACCTTTGGGCCTACGAATCACACACGCATGAAGCTGGGGTGGGCGTTCCCGTCTGAACCCCCGTTTGACAACGCAAACCAAATGCGGGGTTGCTGGTTCCTTCCAAAGAAGCTACAGACGTGTTCAAGCTTACTGTATTTTCAGTGTCTAACGGTCTTTCTAGAATTTGGAGTTTACATGTTCTCGAAGGAACAGATAATAGACCTCTAAACTCAGGCTGTCTTTTTCCACCCGACATAGAAGCTCTGGTGAAGAGGTATGGACACACACACGCACAACACAAGGCGCATGCACACGCGTCCACAGATGCACAAACACACAGACGCACCTTTGCAGGAGAGGGGCTCTCAGGACCCTCTCTCCCTGCCCTGGCGTCCGGGATTCCCGGGGATTAACGTGCACTCTCTGGCAGCACCCCACTGCCTTGCGTTGCAGGCGAAGCTCCGAGGGACCCTGCCCAGCCCCCGGGTGTGGGGTCCGGCCCCGTTCTGTGCTCCGGACAGATGCCTCTGCCTCGCTTACCCCGCCGTGGTCTCTGAGCAGCGCCCATCGAGTGCTCTCCCAGCACCTTGGGCGGCGGCCGCCACACCCGGACATGGACGGCCCACCTTCTACCCCCGATGCCGTGTGGTTTGGTGGGTGGAGAGGCTGAGCACAGGTGCTGACAGGTACCACCCGGTCCAGTGACCTCCCAAGGCGTTGACTTTCACGCCAACGATTACAAGCGAGCTGCCATTCACCCCCCGTTGGGCGATCGTTGCTAAGGAGGGGAAGCCCTAAGTTGCCGTCTACGAGGCCGAGTGTTGGCTTCACCAGATGCTGGACTCACCGGTTACATACTGCCTACCCACGGGCTGCATGGAACACCAGGGCCACCGAGGCTGGAGAGACTGGCCGAAACCCGTCCTCTTCCTGGAAAACACGGCTTAAAACACCCGCTCCTTTACTGGCTGTGCATCAGTACGGACTCTGCGTCTAAAGGGCCGTCATCCTCGTCCTGAGTGACAGCTCGGGCCTGGGGACTCCTGCCCCCGCGCCCTCCCGGAAGGTGTCTGGTCCAGGGAGTGTGGTCCTTGGGGACGCTGGGGGACCCGAGTCCACATCCCAGAAGGAGGTGTCGTCTGTCACGTGGGAAGACAGTACGCGCACAGAGGGGAGGGGGCTGGGGTCGGTGTCATGTCGATCATGTGACGGAATTCCTGCCAGGCCCACCGTCTCTGTGGGTGCTTGTTCTTGGCTCGCCAGCGGCGGGGCCTGCAAACACTCAGCCCCTTCTTAGGAAAAACCTCCAGCTCATGGACAAGCTTACAGGGGGACGGTCGGCGGGATGGGCTGAGTGCTTGTGTCCCCAGAATTCATACGTTGACTCCTAGCCTCGGATGGGATGGAATCTGGAGGTGGGGGGGGGGTCAGGTCCTGAGGTCGGAGCCTCCCGAGCAGGATCAGCGTCCTGACAGAGGAGACGCCGGAGAGCCCCTCCCCCCTCTGCCCCGTGAGGACGCAGGAGAAGACGACCCTGCGGGAACCGGGAAGCTGGCCTTAACCACACACGGAGTCTGCGGGTGCCAGTGTCCGGAACCCTGAGGGAGAAGTGCGTGTGGCTCGCGGGTCAGCGGGCCGCAGCACTGTGTCACCGTGGCCTCAGCTGAGACATCAGGCAGGGCAGGGCTTTGGACTTCCTCGCTCAGGAAACACCTACTGTGCGCTGGCACGAGGCCCGTCGCCAGGGAGACCGGTGCCCTTTTTCTTGGGAGTTTGGGGGATTCACTGAATGAGGCTCTTCACAGGGAACGGGGATGGAAGGACGGACAGGGAAGTCCAGAGAGTCTGTGCAAAGGAGAGGGTCGTGTCCGAGCGAGACGCCTGAGCGGCGGGCGCAGGGAAATGAGGCACAGGGGACAAACGAGGCGTCTGGTAGTGGCCGCAATATGGCTTCCGCGCCGGAGGCCGAGGCTCCGGGTCCCCAGGCGAGCTGCCGAGCCCCGGCCCCGGCTCCAGGGAAGGGTCCTCTCTGCTCTTCCAGCCCCAGGCGCTCCTGGGCTTGGGCCCATCCACCGTCACGGCCTTCTCTCTGTGTGTCTCTTGTAAGGACGCTCGCCATTGCACTTAGGGACCCCCCCCCCCAGACACAGGGCCTTCAGGGCGAACTTCTCATCGCAAGGTCCGTCGCTTGGTCACATCTGCAGAGACCCCTGCCCACAACAGGCCACATTGTCGGGTCCCGGGATTGGGGCACGGACACGTCTTTTTGGGCCTACCCGCCCCAGCCTTGGTCCCGAGCAGGAAGGCGGGCCGGTGGGAGGACCCGAAGCTGAGTCATGCTGGGTGAGGGGGCGTGAGGGGCTCAACTAGCACCTGTTCGCCCCACGAGCCTGCGGGCTCCTGGGGACTTGGACCTTGGTGCTTCTGCTCCGTGCCCCCAGTCCCCACGCTGGCCGTCTGGCACTGTGAGCCTCCTCCTCTGTGTGCCGGCCAGACGCTCTTCAGCAGACAAGTCAAATCCGTGCTTGGAGCCCCACGCGGTGCACGCAGAAGTCTCCGCATGCAGGTCCATCCCCAGGGATGATGGGGGCCTCACTTAAGGCAAGAGACCTCTCTGTTTGGGGTAAAAATGGCTCAGCCCTGGGGCTCAATGGCCCAATAAGTCAAGTTGACCCTGCGTGTCTGAGTGATTCTCAATATCACCTGTAAATCAAGAGAACATTCCAGAAACCGTGAGAGCTCAGCTTCTTCCCTGCGTGGGCCCTGAGTGGGAGACAGTAAGGAGCCGAGCAGAGAGGACGGGTATCCACACAGAAAGGAAAACAGCTTCCGTGATCTTACTTGTAGTTTGGGTTGAAGGAGGCTTCATACCAGCGTGGAGCCCGACGCGGGGCTTGAACTCCCAACCCTGAGGTCAAGACCTGAGCTGAGATCAAGAGTCAGACTCCTAACTGACCAAGCCATCCAAGGGCCCTTTATCGTTCGTTATCTTCCCTTCTCTGTCTTGGCCCACATAGAAGAGCACACAGGCGCGTGCACACGGGAGCACACACGCCCACACACCCAGGCTCACACGTGGGTGCCCACGGACACATGTACGCGGTCTGACAGGTACACACAGGCACATACACGGACACACAGGCACACGGGCACACGCATGGGATGAGGCTGTTCCTCGGGGAGTGCGGAAGGGCGACACTTCCCCGCGGGGGTGGCTGAGCTGAGGAGGCGGTCCAGGCACCGTCCCCAGCAGGCGTGGGCGCCCCCAGAGAAAACCCGCAAAGCCAGGGATTGGTTTCATTGCCTTTAAACCCCGTGGGTCTGACAACCAATTACAAGCCTGCTAATCACCAGTTTGCCGCGAGCTGGGCGGGCCCCTGTTTCCTGAGAACCCTAATTATCCCGTCTCTTTGTTTGACAGAAGGTTGGCTAACGCGTCCTCTGTGGGAACCCGAAGGTGGGACCGGGGCTCCCGGGGGACAGCACGGCCCGCGTCTCTGTTGCAAGATGCGTGTGTGGTGGGCGCTCACGTACCGGCACCCCTGTGGATGCAAGAGCCTGGCATGTCCCCCTCTTCTCTGCGGGTCGCCTGGCTCCGCCTCTGCGAAATCACGGGGTCTGGAAGCCCAGAGGAGCCCCCGCAACTTTGCCTTTGCCCTTCCGGAGCTTATGGGAGTTCCGTCTGACGAGCAGCGGGAGAGAAGTAACTCAGAGGGCTCACGCACTCATCTCGCTGACGTGAGGTGGGTCCCGAGGGGCGGGAGCTGCCCCCGGGTGTAGACAGACATCCGACATTCTCAACACTGACCAGGTGGACCCCAGTGTCAGACTCCAGGGAAGGGCCTTCTGGGCCGCCGCTCACGTGGGACAGACGTGGGCACGTGACCGCGACGAGGGTGGACGGGACCGGAGTCCTCAAAGGGCAGATTTGCTGGGACTGGAGTCCTCAAAGGGCAGATTTGCTGAGCAGGAGAGGACGGAGGGCCTCTGCTAGGACCCCCACCCGCCCCAGCCTGGGCTGTAGCGGGAAAGGGGAGGGCCGGCTCCGTGCACACGGGTGCTGTCTCGAAGCTTGGTTGAGCAGGTGTCTCTTGTCACTTTTCCTGACTCACCTTGTACAGTCTGCCTTGTCCTGCGATGGACGACAGTCCAGTTTGGCGGTGCGGGAGCCTCGCCTTCCAGAAGCCCCGTCACGCAGCTCCCACAGGCCTGTGAGGACCTTAATGCCGACATCAGATGTCCAGCGTGCATGGGACGGGGCAGAGGAGGGCGGCATGGGGCGCTTCCTCGGCAAACAGGAGGTGAACTGGCTGGCGGCATCCCAGCGAGACAGAAGGCCCCCAGACGGCTGCGGGAGCAGGAGCCCATCTCTGTGGCTGGTGTGCCGGCCCACGGCCCAATCCTTCACCGACCCAACCTGTCCGCTTGCCCGCCCGTGGCCGTACATTCCACCGATTCTCCCAACGGTAACGTTTGGAAAAGTTACCTAGTGTCCCCATGCTCTGTGGCAGAGGGATCTGCCTGGGCCCGGCCGATGGCGGACTCAGAAGCCCGTGTGTGAGCCCCAGGGCCCAGGCTTTCGGCTCTGCAAGCTCCTGTGTCTTCGACACCAGAGATGAGTTTTCTCCAACCCCAGCGGAAGCTCCGGGGCCAGGAAGGGGAGACGCAGGCGACCTCTCTCACCCCAGCCCAGCCCATCGGAGCCTCCCTCAAGGGCGCTGAGCCTGCTCTGCCCTTCCAGAGCAGGCTCCATATCCCCCCTCCTCCTCTCAGTTCCCTGGGCCGCCGTGGTTCCAATCATCTCTTCGTGGCCCTGAGCGTCTCGACGGGAAGAAGGGGGGCAGAGACGATGGCGCGCTGGTCTCTCCGGGGTCCTCAGGCCACTCCTCCTCCTCCCGCACCCCAGCGCCCCCCTCGGCCTGGTGGGGCACACACAGGGTGCGGGTTCTGGGCCAGGCCCCGCCACCCACCAGCTGTGACCTGGGGCAACGGAATCAGCCTTGCTGTAGCTCTGTCTCCTCATCTGCAAAACGGGATGTGGGCACAGTACCGGGCTCAGTGACTCACCATCAGGACTGAGTGGGCTGATAGACACAGAGACGACTTGTAGAAATGTCAGTACGGTGAAGCATGAGTGTGGCTGAACTACAACCTGGCCTTTGCCCATGCCTTAGAACCTTTGTCCCCAGAGAGAAAAAAGGCCGCTGTCCCTCCTCTAGTGGGATATTTGCAAGGTGCCGAAGCTTCACGATCATTGCAGTGGTGGGGTGGGAGGGGGGCGCCTGGCTGGCTCAGTTGGTTGAGTGTTCGACTTCAGCTCAGGTCATGATCTCACAGTTCGTGGGTTCCAGCCCCACGTCGGGCTCTGTGCTGACAGCTCGGAGCCTGGAACCTGCTTCAGATTCTGTGTCTCCCTCTCTCTCTGCCCCTCCTCTGCCTGTTCTCTGTCTCTCTCTCCAAAATAAATAAACATTTGAAAAAGCAATCATTCCAACGAGGAAAATGCCCCTCTACCGGGAGGGCCCGGCGGGCTCCTCCCCACAGCGGAGCACGCAAAAGGCGGGAAGCCTGGCCTTCCTGGAGCTCTGGCGTCATACGATGGCGGCTGCAGCATCATGGGTCAAGTATTTTTGTCACTAAAATGTTGGAACTGAATCCAAACTCTAGAATCCATAGTGCATCCCAGGATTTTGCTTCCTTAAGAATTCTTAAACAGCTTAAACATTTTTTTTCTTACTGTTTATTTATTTCTGACAGAGAGAGAGAGACTGAACACAGGTCGGTGGGGGGGAGCAAAAAGAGGGAGACACAGAATCCGAAGCAGGCTCCAGGCTCAGAGCCGTCAGCACAGAGCCCAATACGGGACTCAAACTCACGAGCAGTGAGATCAGAACCTGAGCCAAAGTCGGTGCTTAGCCAACTGAGCCGCCCAGGCGCCCCTAGAATAATAATTTAATAAGTAAAAAGAATCAGCTGTCCTTGGTCATTTCGAGAAGGATCAAGTTTCTAGATTCTTCTGCCGTCTTTCCTGGCTTCTCTTCAGTGTGTGCATGAGTGCGGTTAACACTCCAGAAACCTGAGTAAGCAGCTCAGCTCCCTCAGTGGGGATTCACACGTACCGGGCTCAGGTGGAAATTGTCTCAGGCCAGGGCACGTGAGGGCGTCTGAATTCAGATTGGCCTCCGGAAAGAGGCTGACTTGGGAGTCAGATCCTCACCTGACTTAGAGACCAGCAGACAGATCCGCAGAGGAAGTCCCCCCCTCCGTATTCCAAACCCCGCTCGGCCGCCCTCGGCTCCCAGCATTTCCCCGGAGGCACGGGAACCGAGCGGGCGGCCTCCGAGCAGCGACTCCGGACCCGCGTGAGGAAGGGAGAAGGTGACCAGCACGGTGGGCGCGCCTCTGGCCTTATTTACACGCTCGCCCTCTCACACTCGAGAGCCCCGAAGCTTAGCGCCGTCGTCCCGCACACCAGTTGTCACTAAATGGACTAATCTGGCAGACGCCTACTTGTTGACAGTCTCGAGATTACTTCATTTGAGAACCAGAAAAAAACCCAACCAAACGCAAAAGCCCTGCCACCAATATGGGCCCACGCGGGACGTGTCTTGAACGTGGCACCCGCTCGGAGCAGCGTTTCTGCTTCGGGAACAATTAAAGGGCCCGACGTCCGTCTCCCATATCCCTCCTGATTGGTCTACACCAGCCAATTACCCCAGGGCCCTTTAACAAATTAGGGAAATGCCAGGACTTCTGCCAACCATTAAAAAATCTACGATTTTTAGACGTATTTCTCGTTCTTCCAAGTGTAAAGGAGGCAAGGACTCCTGGAGGGCTGCGGCGCCGGCGCAAAAGCACCTGTTTGTGCGGAATTACGACAGCGGAGGCGAGGGCCGCGTCCCGGGGAGGCCTCATGGGCTGGAACGAGGCTGAGGATTGGCGCGAGCCGCGACCCTGGGATTTAACTTGCTTTAGTAAGTAAATGAACTGTCCGTCCACATAAAGGTAGAAAGAATTCTGCTGGAATAAAAACACAGCCATCTGAGAAGCAATCAGCGGATTTAAGGCAAACCAATCAGTGGTTAAAATAAGCAATTGGGCCAAGTGCTGATGGTTTTACTGCAATCCTGTCCTCACGCGGGGACGCGGCCACAGTCTGTGGAGACTAATTGGTTTGCTCATTTTCATAAATGCACTTTTTCTCACACGATAAAGCCGAGCCACTCATTAATTTGTTCATTAATTTTTACAAACATTTAGCGAAAAATCCAACAACCTGCACAAAGCAGAAGGCCCGCCGCTAACGGTGGGAACCGGAGCAACGCAAAGGAATTCCGAAGATGTCTGGGCTGACAAATCTGAAAGTTATAATTAAAAAAGAAAATGCAAACTGCGAACACAAGCACGTTACGGATATCTGTCTGGATGGACTTTTTTTTTCCCCTTATCTAACCACGAATTTGTATCTGTGTCTTCACCAAGCTGTCCCTGGGACCTAGAGCAGTGCTAAGAATGTAGTAGGTGCTCAATAAAGATGTGTCGACTAAGCGAAAGGACAAATAATTGCAGTTAAAATACAACAAGGGCTGGAGAATATTTAGGAGGTGGAAATCGCAGCCCACAATCTTCCACGTACGACGAAACAACCCAGTTTTTCCAAAGCCCCATCTGCTTGCTCCAGGCGAGCAGGAACATTGACTTCTGTTGATGCGAGGGAAGTTGCAATGATTTTCTGGTTCCGTCTTCCCTCGTCCCGTGGCCGTGCCAAGTGCCCTCTGGGAGCGAGTGAAGGTTCCAAGCTTGGGGGAGCTGTTTGGGTGCCCGGTTCTCACCCTGGATGCTCACCTGTCCTTCCTGATGTCTCCCGCAGGTGGAGTCTGTGCGCCCTCCTCCTCCGGGCCCTGAGGGCACATGGGAAACGCCGGCGTGGCTGCCCCCTCCCCAGCACGGACGACACACACGTCACTCTGCTCCGGTGGGCAAGACCGTCATCCCTACTCTGAGGCTGGTGCAGGCACAGCACGCTGCTGAAGGCTAGCAGCAAATGCGCGACACAGACACTCGACACTCTCGAAGGCTCGGTCTCTTCCGTACTTTCTTTTAATTTTTTAATGTTTATTTATTTTTGGGAGAGAGAGAGAGAGAGAGAGAGAGAGAGAGAGAGAGAGAGAATGAGCAGGGGAGGGGCAGAGAGAGAGGGAGACGCACAATCCGACGCAGGCTCCAGGCTCCGAGCCATCAGCACAGAGCCCAATGTGGGGCTTGAACTCACAGACCGTGAGATTGTGACCTGAGCCAAAGTTGGATGCTTGACTGACTGAGCCGCCCAGGCGCCCCTCTTCTGTACTTTCTATCAGTACCTTTTTCATGCGGATTCTGGCCTAGGACGCAAAACACAGGCCCCATCCCCAGGGGACCCATCAGGAAAATTCTAGATTCTCCTTGGACTCTGTCTCTCAAGCCCTTGACCCTGTCCCAGAGAAGGGTCCCTCGGCTCTTCTGTGCTTCACGATCCACGCTTATATCTGTTTTCTCGCAAGGAAAAAACCGTCTCTTTCAAAACTCAAGTATTTCCTTGAGTTGTAGAAGACTCTTTCGGCTGCAAGAGACCGCAGTGGACCTCTCTGCGTGTTGCTCTTTGGTCTGTGCTCTCTCGCCACCGAGGCAGGCAGCGCGGACGCCTCACCCTGCGTGGGCGGCAGCCGGGGGAAGGAATCTGTCCGCAGTCAGTGACTGAAACAGAGCCCGCCATAGACACCAAGCCGGGTGGGAATCGGGGGCGCAGGTGCACCCCGTAAGGGACATTTGGAAAACAATAAGAGTCTTGAGCTGGGTTCACCAGGAAGACAAAAACCGCAGTGAGGGGGTTCTGAGAGTGCGGTTAGAGGGAAGGAATGCAGAAAATACATGTGCGCACACATGTCAACGGGGTGGGGGTGTGGCGTGCAGGAGGAAGCATGACCTCAGTCCGAAGAGACACCAAACCCCGCTGGTTTGTGCAGGGTGAGGATGCTCGGTCCTGGGAGAGACTTGGATGTCGGCGAGGCTTGCCGCGGTCTCTGCGGTGAGTTTCGTCACAAGGACGAACCTGCACTGTCGGATTATTCCATCAGACACCAGCCTAGCTTCGCCGGGGAGGGGGCGGTGGATGTGATTCACCTGTATAAGGAATCGACCTCCGCAGGGCACCCCCAGAATCTGGGCGAGTCTGAGCCAAGCAGGTGGAGGTCCTGACGGGCAGAGCCGAGGTCTCCCTGAGGAAGGTGACGAAATGCCAGGCGCGGAAGTCTGCAAGCCCTTTCTGCATGAGACGTCCCCGCCCGCCCGTCCTCCGGGTTCCGGGCTGCCCCGGCCACCCCGGCCACAGCGTCGTGACCCAGGGCTACACCCGCACGGCCGCTCACACCCGTTACAGTCTCCTGCAGCTCCTGCTTCTCTGCTCAGAGCTCGGCCGCCCCCGATTCGGGCGTCCGGGTGGCTGCAGCAGACGCGGCTGGAGGATGGGTTTTCTGAGTTGGTTCTGGCATCTGGGGACTCGGCTCTCTCCTGGGATTAGATCTGGAGACAGGAATGAGCTCGTTCCAGGGGAGAGAGCAGCGTGCTGGGATGTGGCCGCAGAGACAGGCGAGGTGTCGCCGCAGAACACCCACAGTCCCCACGCTGGGAGGCCGTGTTCTGGCTGACCATGCGCCGGACGCCACGGGGCGCTTGGGTCCAGGTGAGGACCGTGACGAGATCGGCTCGCTGCCCCCCTGCTTTGTGCAGAAAGTGCGAATGAGCTCGGCTTTGCATAGACGACCTGGAGGTTTCTGTCTTCCCCAAAAGGAAGCTTTCCCCCTGTAGCTGTGGGCTGACGTTTCTGAAAAGCAAACTGGGTTTCGTCCGGCGAGCGACTGAATTGCGTTGCGGTTTGAAGTCCTGACCTCAGGGCGCCGGCATCGGTTGGAAAGGAAGGGGCCCGGGGGTTGGACGGGGGACCCGTGAAGAGACCCCTCGGGAGCTGTGCGCCCGGGTCCCCGATGCTGACGCCTCGTCTCTGCTTGCAGAAGGGACAGCTCCCTCCTGTCTGAACCCTGCCTGGCCTGAGAAGAGTGCGATGGCCCCGAGGAGGCTGCCCCTAACTCCCTCGTGTCGCCAGCCGCCACCCCTTGGTGCTTCCAGGCCTCAGGCAGACTCGGGTCCCGGCAGGCCCCAAAGGGGGAGGTAGAAAACGTGGCCCCGAGAAGAGGCGTGGCCTTCCCATCCTGGGGACCCTGAGAAGGCGAGAGACAGGGCGGCCGTGGTGGCGGCGATGGGAGGGACGCGGCCGTGCCTCAGGGACGCCCGGTGTGTCCAGAGGCAGGAAGAAGTGAGGAAGAGTCGCCCCCGGCCGCTTCAGAGGCGCGCGGCCCTGCCCAGCCTGGATCCCGGAGCGGTGATGACAGGGACTTGGGCTGCGTGGAGCCCCCGCTAGTGGTGACTTGTCGCAGCACCTCCGGGACCCCGACACGGTCGCCCTCACCCCAGGTGCGCCGTCCAGTGACCCCATCAGGGACCCGAGGGAGGCACCTGCCCTGGGGTTGGCAGACCTTCCTCCGGACGCTCTGAGTCTCTGATTGGGGAGGGTCCCAGGAGGCAGGTCTGGGTTGAAGGAAGCCTGTTCGGGGCGTGGGACCTCTGCGCCCTCTTCCCGGGTCGCCGCCGAGGCAGCCCTCTGGTCCCCAGCAAGTCATTCCATTTCTCTCTCTACAAACCGGCGGCCAGGACGCTCACACCCGCAGGGGCTGAAAGTCGCACATTCACGAGCACCGGCCGGGGGCGGGGGCCCGGGGTCTGCGCCCCTCCTGGCGTGGTCCCAGGGGTGACCTCACGCCGCCCCACCCACCTCCGCCCTCCCCAGTCACTCGAGGACCTCGCTCTTACCTGTCACCATGCCCTGGGTCAGATCGTTAAATGGCTTTGCTTAGTTCAGGCAAAAGAATATTTATGAAAATTCTTGGGCCGTCAGGGGGCCCCTGGGTGGCCCAGTGCCTTAAGCATCCAACTTCGGCTCAGGTCATGATCTCGAGGTTTGTGGTCTGTGGGTTCCGGCCCGCGTCGGGCTCTGTGCTGACGGCTCGGAGCCTGGAGCCTGCTTCAGATTCTGGGTCTCCCTCTCTCTGCCCCTCCCCCGCTCACACGCTCTTTCTCTAAAAATGAATAAATACATGTTAAAAACAGTCATTTAGAAGAATATTTATGAAAATTCTTTAAAAAGGGGCGAAGCCCTCTCATTGCAAACTTTGGATATTAAGTTGCATGTGATCACGCCGTCGTGAGTTAAGACTTTGATGCCTGAGTGACCTGTGCTCCAGTTTCAGATTGGTGGCTTACCAGGAATAGAGGGCATCCGTCTCACCGAGCCTCAGTTTCCCCGCTGGTAAACTGGGGTCGTAGCTGCACCGACCCCACGAGGTTCGTGGGAGCGCGAGGTGGTGTGCGTCAAGCATCAAACCTCCCCTCGGCTCCTCTTGTCCGCGTCGCGCCCTCGCACCGTGTAAACAGCACCTGCTCGGAGCCTCCGCCTTCCGCGGGCCTCCCATCCTGCCTCTCCTGATCTCTCCTGATCACGCATAAAAAACGTGTTAAAATAGAGGCACCGCAGGATGTATCAGGTCAGCCTTTCCGAGCGCACAGGTCGGTGGCCGTGAGCACATTCAGTGCTGAGCGACGGTCCCCGCTAGGCCTCACCTCCCGGGAATGAAATGGACCTCCCCCATCCCTGGACCACCCGAACCTCTCAGCCCCCCTCCGTCTGCCCAGTCTGGGTTTCGTCCTGAAGTCAAATCACACAGCGTCTGGGCGTGCGCGTCTGGCTTCTTCCGCTCGGCGTGGCGTCCTCCTGTTTCACTCGTGGGGTGGCACGCGTGGGAACTCCCTTCCTTGCCAAGGCTGAGTGCTAGCCGTCTGCGTGGCTGCACGGCCGTGCTGGGTGTATCGACGCCCCCGGCCACGGACGCGGGTCCTTTCCACCTCCCGGCCATCTTGGGGGGTGCGACCCAGGACGTGGGCACTGGAGCATCGGTTTGGGGGACGCATACCCCAGAGGAGCTGCGGGGTCACATGGCGACTCAGGTTTCACTTTCTGAGGTGCTCACTCTGCACCGTGGCCGCTTAGCAAGAATGTCGGGCGTATCGATTCTGTCCTTTCTTCAGGACTGTCTCGACGCTCGCAGCCTTGGGGCCCCGTGGGCACGTCTCCGCTTGGCGTGCCTTCTCTTCCCTCCCCGTTGCGTTCCTCTCTTCGGCTGGGGCTTGGCTGGCCCAGAGGGACATCTCGTCAGCGCCCCCGGGTCCGGGCTCTGGGCCGGCTCTTGATACTCACGCCCGAGGTACGGAAAGGGCCAGGCCCCACGGGTCGTGGCACCGGCCTGGAGGGTCTGTGATGTTAAGGGACGGTTTCCTCTTCCTACGCATGATCGCCTCCGGGCTGTGTCCCTGAGCACCGGGTCCGACTCCTCGTGCTGTCTTGCCAGGAGGCAGTGGGGTCGGCCGAGTCGTGTGTCCCTGCAGCTCCCGGGCTCCCCGGCCCGACGCCTGGGGCTCTCGAAGGCCAGCCTGTCCCCGGCCAGCACCCAGGCCAGGGGACAGACGGGTCACTACGGTGGCCGTGGGTTCCTCTCGACTCACTTGAAATCAACCCCCTGCGCACTGGGAGGTGCGCCGCTGGGCTCAGCCGAATATTGAAAGCAACCTTTTTATTTCCAACCAACTGTAAGCTCACGGGATATTGTAGATACGAGGCGGGGGGCCCTGTCTGCCCTTCACCCGGCTTCCCTCAGTTGCTCTTCGAAAACGGGAATTTTAAAATTTTTAAAAAAGTGTGTCTCACAAGACATGTCTGTGTGTTTGAAGCAGAATTGCCGCAGCCGTGGCGTCCCCACCCCGCTGAGGCTGGACCGCTTTTCAAACTCCCTCGAGACGATTCGTTTTAGTTTATAGGTTTTTACCCAGTGATACGCCACTCTGGGGGTGTGGGTGTGTGCCGTATGTGTGTGGTATATTGTGCGTGTGTGCGTGTGTGTGGTGTATGTGTGTATATGCGTGGTGCATGTGTGTGCATCTGTGTGGTGTGCACGGTGTTTGTGCGTGTTATTTGCGTGTACGTGTTATGTGTGTACGTGTCCATGTGTGTGGGTGTGCACGTGCGGGGTGTGTGCATGCAGGTGTGCGTGCACGTGTGTGTATGGTGCATGTGCACGTATGAGTGTGTGCTTGCACACGTGTGTGTGGTTCATGTGCACACACGCACACACCCGGGGCATCCACATGCACACCCGTGTGTCTGCACACACTCCTGCCCCCATACACATAGTCACGCGTATACGCACACGCAGCCAAGCACGGGCACACACACCCGCACACGTGCACACGCGCACACACGTCCACGCACACCCTCACCTGTGCACACACCCGACCCTCTGCACACACACCCGCACATTGCACTGTTCCCATTATTAGCAGGGGTCGTGTGGAACCCGTCGAGAACCCAGACCCCCAAGGGCCCCACGCCGTGGACACCGGCCGAGAGTGACAGTGCCCCCACGTCACGCGGACCGGACCCCGTCGTCGGCGTGTGACCTTTGTCGGAAGCAGAAGTGCGGATTCCTGCGCAGGTGGTAGCGAGGAGAAGGCGTGACCGCGGTTACTGTTTGCTGGGATTTACGGCCTCGGTTAACGGTTCCTCCTCCAGAGGCTCTCCTCCGGCCGCTTCGTCGGCACCCGGATTTTTCTTTAACAACAAAGGAGACAGGACAATATGTGAAGCCTCATTAACTCCCTTTAGTTTTGATTTTCCCCTTCTTCTCGGGCCCGCCTCCTCCCGGAGGTGAGACAAGAGGTGGCCGCCGGGCCTCTCCATAAACCCCGGTTCACGGGAGGGTGAAGGTGGCCGCTGCACAGAGCCGCCGCCCGGGGACGCGCCCCCGTCGGTCCCCTGCCCTCTGCGGCCGCCGCTTTATGGCCTCCTGGATCACCAATTACACAACCGGGAACAACAGACCTGCCGCTTTAACGACCGGGCCTCGACTTTGCCTCGATCGGCCGGCGAGCGCCCTAGCAACACTCCCTCCTCGAGGCGGGGGAGCTGAGTCCCAGGAATGAAGACAGATCGGCCCGAGAAAGGGCGGTGCTGGGGACAATATGCTTCTCCCTGCCCCCCGTCCCCACCCCGTCATCCTGACCCCAGGCTGCCCCAGACCCCGACCGCCCCACAACACCCCACCGGACCTGGGGCTCCCGAAAGGACCCTGCCTGCTCCCGGGGACCTTGCGAGGCCCCGCAGAGAGAGGGAGGCGGCCAGGAAGGCGGCCCCCGCCCCCCGGGGCCCGGGAGGAATCAATCCCACGTGGGGGCTCGGACACAGAAGCGAGGACGCCCCGCAGTGCCCCGGCGATCCAAGCCGGTTCCCGCGGAGGCCGATGAGCCCAAGCCCTTTTCTGCTCTGCGGGTGTGAGCTGGGGTCCGGAAGCTGCCGGGTTCCGCACTCACTTCCTTTTAAAAGTGCGGACGAGGGGCGCCTGGGTGGCTCAGTCGGTTGGGCGGCCGACTTCAGCTCAGGTCATGATCTTGCCGTCTGTGAGTTCGAGCCCCGCGTCGGGCTCTGTGCTGGCAGCTCAGAGCCTGGAGCCTGCTGCCGATTCTGTGTCTCCCTCTCTCTCTGCCCTTCCCCTGTTCACACTGTGCCTCTATGTCTCTCAAAACTAAATAAACATTAAAAAAAAAAAAAAAAAGATTTAAAAGTGCAGACGAGCCCCTGGGTGGTAGATTGGAGCAAAGCCGAACGCTGTTTCCGAAGTCGAGAGGCTGGCTCGGCCGAGAGGGATGGACAAACACCGCTCCGCTAAAAACCGCGGCTCCCACGCGGCTGCCTCGTCTCGCGCTCCTCCGGCCAGTGTCAGGAACGGGCTTGGACCCGGGAGCTGCTGTTCTCTGCGACCTGTCAGCGTGGCTTCAGGAACCGTGACTGACGCAGTCGGCCAGGGCCCTTCCTCGGAGCTCGGGCGTCGGGGAGAACAGACCTGGGGCGGACGAGGGGACGGCCCGGAGGAGCCAGCGACGACAGGGAAGGCCTCGTGCGGTGGGGTTTCCGGAACTGGTCGGTGGCAGTTTCCTCTGTCTGCAGAAACGAGTGACCACAGGCTGCGTGGCTCTGAGCAGCAGGGACTCCGTCTCACAGGCTGGAGGCCAGAAGTCTGCAACCAGCCGTCGAGGGCCACACTCTCCCTGAAGGCTCCGGGGGGATCTCTGTCCTCCTGGTGGTTTCCAGCCCTGCCTGCTGTCCCTTGGCTTGTGGACACCTTGCTCCCGGTTCCGGCTCTGTGGCACGTGGCCTTCCCCTCCGTGCCTTCTGTCCGTCTTTCTTTCTGTCTTTATAAGAACACCAGCGAGCTGGGTTAGGGCCCGCCCGGTCCCTGCATCCTGTCCTCTTAACTAATTGTACCTGCAAAGACCCAACTCCAAGAAGGTCCCGGGGGCTGGAACTTGAACGTAACTTTTGTGGGGGAGGCCAGATCCACCCCACGGCGGGCCCTTTCTGGGAAGCCGCACGGAGGGCAGCCGTGGAGAGAAAGACCCCAGACCCTTTCTGATGGGAGGCTTCCTGCCCACATTCTCTGCACGAGCCCCGGGCATCCGGGAGCTTCTAGATCTTCCCCTTGGGCTCTGACTTTTCTCCTCCTCTGCTCCGACCACTTACAGAGGCCTCTCTGCCTGGAGACAACTCTGAGCCTCCGGGACGCCTCATGGATGAGAGAGACCACGTTGACATCCACGCAGAGGCCTGGCCTCAATGCCACTTTTCAGCCTTGGAAAGCATCCATTGGGAGAAACTTTGCTGTATCCAAGGATGTCTTATGCATACAAGGAAATACCAAGGTTAAAAACACGACAACCACATAGTAAAGACTCTTAGCGAGACTACTTCCTTTTTCCTCCGGTTTCCCACCCATGGCTTAAGCGTAGAGGCTTAGGTGACGAAGCCCTCTTCTGCCTGAGGAATAATTACGGACTATCACTCTGGGCCCTGTGGGATGCATACAAACGGCAGGATCGTGTGAGGGGCGGCACTCAGAACGAGTCGTGACAGCCTGGACAGTCGAGACCAGCGGCGATCCGTGAGTCAGTCTGCGAGTACAGACAAGGGACGGCGGGGCTGAGCCCCCAAACCCATCGTCATGAAGACGGGATGAGGAAGGTCTGGCCTTTGAAAGTTTAACTATCGTGCAGGCAGATTTAGGAAAACACGCCCAGGACGCCCAGGTAAGTTGGAAGGCCAGATGAGCCCCAGATTGTGTTTGTGTAATATTTCATGGGAAAACTTAAATAAAATTTGTTATTCATGCTGGTTCTAAATGTAACTGGACACCCCGAAGTTCAGAAGCGGGGAGGGGGGCCGGAAGGGAGTGTCGGCCCCTCCGTCCCACCCGTCTTCCTCCCCTCTGCAGGCCTCTTGCGTTATTTCAGTGAAGTGAATGATTTCGTGAGTTTGCATAATAAGAAAGACGAATGAGTTATCAGGACTCTTCCTTCACCTGCACTGCCCTGCTCTCAGCTGGCAGCCGTCACCACGCAGGAAGGGGGCGGGTTGGCCCAGAACGCACAGGTGGAGTGCTGGTCGCTGGCGTGGTCAGAGGGGAGCGAGCCACCTCTCAGCCCAGCGGCCAGGGCGGCAGAGGGGAGGGAGATGGGCGGAGTGGAGGGGCCGACACTCCCTTCCGGCCTCCGTCCCGGCTTCTGAACTCCAGTTACAGTCAACACCTCGGTCCCACCTTGGGAGGATCGGGGGCTTGGGCCCTAGGGGAATTGTAAGCAACAGCAGAAAGAGCCAGTATTTGCAAGAAAGAGGAACGCCCGTAGGTGTTTGGAGTGTCGGTGAACGCGGGCACGGGAACAAGAGACACCTGGTTCTGGGCGCCCCGGCTGCCCCTCTCTGTCACTGTGTCTCAGGGTAGCACGAAGGGCACGTTTGTGCCTTCTTGCCTTCCTGGGTGCTAGTGACAGATGAGCACAGTACTCGTGGGGTGGGGCCTGGCCCTGGCCCTGGCCCTGGTCCCTTGCAGGGACTGCTGTTGTCCTGTGTCCATCGGCCCTGCCCCAACACAGTGTGGGGCCGCCGACAGATGACAGGGAGGGGCAGTTAGAGGTGTGAAGACTCTCTGTTCCCATCAGGGCAGGGCGAGCCCCCGAGGTGCTGTTTTAGGGAGCCATGCCAGCCCCGTGGGGCCTGTCTCTTATTTCTTAGCGTAGGGCAGAGTGCGAGAGAGAGGTAGAAGATGTCAGGAAAACAAGCCAGGAGCAGCTCCAAGTTTCTGTGTATCTGTGGGAAATAATTTATAGCGGACGCGCTCTCTGACCACCCCGGGATCTCTATCACAGAGAACTAGCCTGGATTACTTGGGACTTTGCTAAAATTCTGGAAGTCTCCAAAGGCTTCCTCCTCCTAACCTAAATTCCCCGGGTGGATTCTAGCATCTTCTTTGAAACTTAGGGTCCTGTCTGTTAACAGAGTAACAGATAGATTTTTGAGTCTCATCAAAACTACAGTGATTCGGTCCTTTTATATTAACCACCTGCCGTGCTCAGAAAAACCTCCAGCATCGTGGGGGACTGTGACCGAATCGTAACACAGGGTATGTTACGTACAGTCTATGAGTTAAGTGCGTGTCATTGATTTAGATCAGGAGAGAAGACGTAAGCAGATGAGTCGGCACAGTAAGAAGTCAAGGCAACACATGTCCATATGTGTAAACAAGGGCTGTACTCACTGTCCGGCGGGGTCATGGGGGGAAGAATCTAGAAGAATCTAGAAAAGTGTCTGGAAGGACGAGGAGACAGAGCCAGGACCCGGGGTGGCTGGGAGTGTTTGAAGAGGGCACGTGGCTTCTTCGGGTGACAGAAGGCAGACTCGGAAGCCCGGATCTGGGCACGTGCACGGGGCGTTTCGGGCGGTTGAGGAGAGGGGGGTTTTTCTGTGGAGAAGCATCTATATTTGTGGCTGGCGCGGCGGCAGGCGGGGCTCAGGGGTAATCTTCCATGCTTGCTGGGAGACACCCAAGGCCTTTCGGGGGGCAGTTCCCGGACGAGGTCAGCGCTTTAGGAAGCCCCGACCGGTAGAACGGGCAGCGGAAGGTCACTCTCAGCTCCAGCGCCGGCCGGTGAGCCAGAGCGCGTGCCCCCGTCCTCGGGCCGCAGGGGGAGAGGGTATCTATCCATCTCCTCGCGGAGCCGCTATCTCGTGGTATCTGAGCGCACCGGACACGCGTCCACCGGCTGGGCTTCGCCCACACGTGCAGATAAATCTTCACGCTTACCTCCCCCACCAGCCGGTGCCGTGTATTCACGCGGCCCTGGACCCCAGGCTCTTCTTAATCACGGCCGTCAGGACGCGCCCAGGGACGCTCGCCCATCTGCGCGTGAGCCCTGCACTGCCACAAGGACGCCGCTGCCTTGACCGGCCCGGAGCCCCCAGGCGTCCCAGGGGCCGGGCGAGGGTCGGTGCCCAGTGATGTCAGCTCTCTCCGCTCCCCAGGGCACGGGTTCGCCGGGGGGCCGGGCGGTGCTCCCCCAGCCACGGGAACTGAGAGCCGTCCACGCTGTGCGCACAGTGCCTGCCCCCGGCCACCCCGCGTCCACCCCGGGTTCTCTCTTTCTCTGGGCCAGGGTGTCCACTTAGAGGTTATCACCTACCAGGGCCACAGAGCTGCCACCCCCGGGGCTGGAAAGCCCGGAGGCGCCACGTGGAGAAGGCTGGGCCCTTAGATCGTCCTCTGAAACACACTTTCTTCTGACCCACATGCAAACGGGGCGCCACGCCCCTGTGCTCCCGGGACATTCAAGGGTCTCCGTGTCTTCACCGTGCCAGGACAGGTCCCAGACGAGGGGACCTCACCAAGTCCCTGGGTGGAGGCCTTCTCCCCATCATTGTTCCAGTGACCCGAAGATCCACGGTCTGCAGACAGAGTCCAGAGCGGCCCCTGGAAGACATCCGGCCGTCCCAGGTGCCCTCGAGTGTCGAGGGTAGAGCTGTGCACATCCGGTACTTTCTGCCGTGTGCATCCGGGGGTGCTCCACCCCCAGGCCACCTGCCCCCTCGCATGCTAGGTGAGTTGGTGCGTGCCGGGGAGAGCCGCCACCTGCCACCGCGGGGGTCCGAGCCTCCTTGCAGTGGGAATTCTGTCTTTTCTGTTCCAGCCTTCTCGAATGACCACGTTGCCTTGCCGAACGTTGCTTCCCCGTTGCATGCCTTGCTTCAGCCACCTGTGAACCCTGCAGACGCCGGGCTGGGGTTGCCCATCGGCGCACACCATTCACACTGACGCCGCCCTCGCCAGAGAGGTGTCTGCTTCCAACACCGAGGTTTGCCTTGGAATTTTCTTGCCGTCTCTGTCTCCAGGAGTGACTGGAGTTACAGCCGTCACCAGGACCCAAGTCTGGGGGTGGTTAAGAGCAAGAGAAGCTGGTGGCCACATTTCTACAGAGCTGCAAGAGGGAAGGGAGAGAAAGGGTTTGGATCAAGGGGACTGACCTCCGAGGAGCCAGGCCTGGGGACCACCTGACGAAGCTCCCAGGTGCTTCGGAGCACCTGGGCGGGAGGTCGGAGAGTCTCGAGATGGGCCCCCGGTCTGCGCTGCCTGCTCTATGCGCCCGAGTGGCCCCCTCCTCAGGGGTGAGTCTGATGAGACCCCACCCCCAGGAAAAGTCGTCCTGGGCAGCGCATGGGCTCCTGGGGCCGCCGGAATAAAGTCTGCCACGCGCAAGGGGCTCGAGACTCAGAGGCTAGTTTCTCCCCCATTCTGGAGGCTGCATGTCCAGCATCCGGGTGTGGACAGGCTGGTCTCTCCCTAGACCTCTCCCCGCGGCGTGTAGACGGCTTTTCCCTGGGCCTCTTCTCCTGGTCTTTCCTCTGTGCACGTCCGTGTCCCTTTTCTCATAAGGACACTGGGTGGAGCGGACTAAGGCCACCCCTACAGCTTCATTTTACCTTAGTCGCTGCTTTAAACACCTCTCTCCAAGGACAGTCACCTTCTGAGGACGGGAGATTAGGAATTCAATGGATGATTTTTGAGGGCACCCATTTCAGCCCAGAACATATGGCCAAGACAAAGGATTTGCATCTATAATTAAGGTTCCAAATCAATCGATGGTTTTAGTTAATTACAGAGAAACTGTCAAGGGTGCGTGGGTGGCTCAGTCGCTTAGGAGTCCAACTTTGGCTCAGGGCCTGATCTCATGTTGTGTGGGTTCAAGCCCTACATCGGGCTCTGTGCTGACAGCTCAGAGCCTGGAGCCTGCTTCCGATTCTGCATTTCCCTCTCTCTCCGCCCCTCCCCTGCTCCTGCTGTCTCTTTCTGTCTTTCAAAAAATGAAATAAAATGTTAAATAAAAAAGAGAGAGGAGCTATGCTGTGGGCTTGACCTGAGCAGACAAGAGCCGGAGGGGAGGGCCTGGCTCCTTCAGGGACAGCAGTGACTCTGTCCCGCTGGCCTGGACAACGCAGACAGGCACACCCTGAACGGCGCCGGGGGCTGGTGGCCTCTGGGGCTGATGACCTTGCTCCCAGCGAACACAAGCTCCTGAGCAGCCTCGAAGCATGGTTTTCGTTCCTTGGGCCAGAAGGCAGCGGCCAGACTTCAGCCTGCTGAGACCCTGCCTGAGGACACCTGGCCCAGGACGCTGGGCTCACAGGCGACTTGCTTGGTGCATGGCTCCCCAGCAGCAGACCACCAGCCCTGGGGGTGGGGGCTGCGGGCTGCTCCCTACCTTCCCGGAAAGTCCAGGAATGAGGAAACCTGGAGCGGAGCTCACACCCTCAGGGACTGCAGGTCTGTAGAAATCTCCAGAAGAAGGGAGGCCTTCTCCATTCACACAGAGACGAGCGGGAGGAACGGGGATCCACAGACGTCTGGACTTCCCGCCCCTTTGGGGTGCGTCTGTCCCCAGCTTTCTGGGCGGCGGGCTTGGCCGGCTCTGGCTCTGGCTCCAGGGCCCGGACGAGCCCGCCGCCCGCCAGCCCCGACGTCACTGTGCGGTCTCGCAGGCCTGCTCGGCGTCTGCTGGCTGGAGGAGGCCCGATCGCGCACACCCGGGCTCTGTTGAGCCTCAGTTCCCGTCGCTGGCTTTGGTGAGGAATGCAGGCGGGTCCGTGGGATTTTGTGCAGAAAAGAAGTGAGTTTCCACCACTCAGATGTGGGCTTCTCTTAAGCTTGCCTGCCCCCCACCTTGCTGCCACACGCCCTTCCTCCCCACCTCCTCCCTTTGTCGGCGTCTGATGCACGTTTGCGGCCTCGGAAACTCCTCCAGCTCCGGAGGCCCATGTTCTGCCCTCACGCACCGTCTCCCGAAGAGCGGAGCCCTCCCTCACTTGTCCCTGGGAGGGACACTCAGAAACCGAGTATCCGAGAGAGAATCCGCGCGGCCACGTCGGCCTCGATGGCGGGAGCCTCGGGACCAGGTGTCGCCCAGGAACACAGAGCGGAGGCTGCAAGCCACCGGCCTCGAGGGGGAGTCCCAGACTCGCCGTCAGACCAGAACGTCCGGCTGGAGAGTCGGGGTGCCACCGACCCTGGAGGAACTGCCCTTCCCGGGGCTGGCGAATGGCCAGAGGCTGCAGACAGCCTGTCCGTGCAAGCGCCCTCTGCCCGCTAACCTGCAGGCCCAGAGCTCACAGCCAGGCACCCTCTTCTTTGGGCTTGAACGTTCCAGAGCACAATTCCTTGGCCCTAACCACCTCGTGACAGGCACCAGACAGCCAGGGACGGCCCCTGTGCCCCAGGCCCAGTGAAATCACTCACACCAGCCCTCCCGAGTCTGCTTACCCTCCTCCTCTCTTCCTTCCCATGAGAACCACAGTCGAGGGTCTCGCCGAATCTTCTCCTTGTTCTTGCTGCCTCCTGTCCGTCCCTGGGGCCTCCTCACCGTCCCTAGGAACTCGTGACTGTCCCCGCGTGGTTCTTGACTGTCCCTGGAGCCTCCTGACGGTCCCTGGGGCCTCCTGACCGTCCCTGGGGCCTTCATCTGTGGCCCACCCGCCGAGTACACTCTACCCCCTGTGTCCGGGGAGCTGTGAGCATAAATGCTTCTTCCTCAAGAAGCGCGTCGGTGTGTGTGTCTCAGGAGATTTGAACCAACACCAGACGCCCCGTGGAAACAGAACTAAAGTCAGAAGCGGGAGCCTCCTCCCGGGAGCGCAGCAGATACGGATCTGGGAACCGACCCTCCTTCTCCCCTGATGACCGGCTTCAAACGAGTCACTCGCTGCTCCCGGGCTCACGTCCCTCAGCGGTGGATGCGGAGAACGACCCCTCCTGAGCTCGAACACACCCGGGAGGAACACGGAAACGGCACCGACTCTGGGGAGGTGTGCCTGCGTCTCGGCCCAGCTAGAACCAAACGAGGGGGCGCAGCCAGCAGCGGCCTGGGAGCCGGTCATCGCGGGGCCAGGCGGCGAGCCGGCCCAGGCACACTCCGTGTCTGAAGGGTCCCATTCAGCGGGGACTGACTTTCCAAGTCCTGGGAAGGAACCAGGAGAAAGCGCCCTGACCGGATGTAGAAAGCATTGTCTTAGATTCCTGCTGACTTTTCCAAGGCAAGCCGATGCGCCCGCATCAGAAACGATGATTCAGCGTGGGCCCTGAGAGCGGTGTGCAGCCACAATGTTGGAGCGGGGCCGGCAGCGAGGCGCGCCAGGGCGCCGAGCCCTGCTTCCCTGGTCTGTCACTTACTCCCTGGCCGTGGCCCCCACACAAGAGGCTCAACACCTCCGGGCCTCAGTTTCCCTCCACGTACAGCCAGTAGGTTGAGAGGGAAAGGCTGCACTTACTTCTAGATGTAAATTCAAGTGTGTGCTGCGAACGCTCTTAGGCTCAGACTGTTTCGCTGTGTTCTGCACCAGCCCGGGGGGGCGGCTAAGACACACCACCGTTCCCAGCGTGTGCAGAACACGGTGACCGTAGGTGTCCTGAAATCCGCACGCTGGGCCTTCAGCCCATGCTTCCCTCAAAGCCTGGGGTTGACTTGAAAGATCTTTTGAAAGAAAGTCATCAGGACATTCTGCCCAAGGGAGCTTGACTTCCTTGGTGGGGTTTTCTCCGCGCGTACGGTGGCTGCAGGCTCCCTGTCCTCACCGCGGGCATCGCGTACGCCTGTCTGAGGAACGCCTACCCTGCAGTGTGCAGCCCAACGCGAGCTACCCGGTCAGTGTAGACGAGGTGGGACGCCGGTTCCTGGAGCCAGCAGTGTCGTCTTGCGAGATAACAGCCCCGCGTTTCGTGGGCCCGGAACAGCGAGTTTAAAATGAGAGACGCTCAGTAGGAGGAGAAGAGGCGAGACTGTCGGCCCCACAAACTCGGCGGAGCGTGCCAAGGCGTGGGCGTCTGCAGCGCTCTTTGAAACCCGAGCCTGGGTCTTTGTAAGTCGCCCCCAGATCACCGCCTGGCATCGCCCTCCGTGTCTAAGCACACCTCGATGCCTGTGCTCAGCGCACAGGAATGCTCAGACCCTCGGGGCGATTCCGCGCCTCCCGGCCCCCGCAGCAGCAACCAGGGGGGCGCTGAGCAGCGCCTGCCGCCATTGGATCCAGACCCCTGTTTACTGTCTTTGTGTACATGTCAATAACCGTGCGCGCCCTGTGGCGAACTTTCCGAGTGTGCGGTGCCATCAACAACAATAAATCATTTGTGAGCACATGTAGCAATTATCACCCGAAATAAAGGAGTTCGAGCTTCACGAAGGGGAGTGGCCCAAGCGGGTCTTCGCGGAACTGGCCGGGGAGCCAGGCCTGGCGGTGAGTCACCTGCTGTGCCCTCGGTTAATGGTTAAACGAGCAGGCGCGTTAGCTCCGCGGCCCACGCAGTGGAGACAATGCGTGTGCTGTCGGTGGGCCTGGGAACAATAAAGCCCTTTGTGCCCCTCCCGTGCTGCAGATTTAGTAATGTTTTCTCGGCTGGAGGGCAGGCAGCGACAGGCCGTGCGCAGGGCGCCGCGAACGGAACGCCGAGGCCGCGTTGTCCCTGGGGAGGCGGCTCCTGAGAACCAGACCCGGGGCCCCACACCTGCAGGCGGAAGCCTGTGTCCTCTGCAGCCGGTGTCACGGTGTCACGGGTGTCGCAGGGTCTCAGGGGGCGGAGGCTGGGGTCCGGGAGCTTGAGGTCACCCGAACGCCGTAGAAGCACGGTATTTGGGGGCTTCTGAGTCAGGGGCTGCCCTCAGCGAGGAGGGTGTCGGGAGGGGCGTCCGGGACCCTGCTGCTCTCCTTGCCCCCTCCCTGCCCCTCCCCTGCCCCATGAGTCTCTGTCACCCTCCCTCTCCTCCTAACGCCCCTCCTTCCCTACCCTCCACGCACACTCCCGCTCTGCTCGGAAGGCAGGGCCTGCAGGCCGCGTCCCCCGGCTCCCACGGGCTCGCCAGTCACGGGGCTCCGTCTCCTGACACTGGTCTCTGTCTCCAGTCCCCACCCCCTGGTCTCCCCCCATCTATCGCTCTGGGCTCCGAGACGTGCGTGAGTGACCAGGCCGCTCTGTGTGTCCTGACCCCACATCGTCTGGGTGGGAGCAGCCGTTGCCCCCTCTGCACAGAGCGGCCGGCCCCACGGCATTTTGTATTTTCCTCCAAAACAAAGGGCTTGAGGACCCGTCGAAGCCTGCTCAGACCCCAGTGTTCGGGGAGCTCCAAGGCCTGTCGCCTGCAGCTTCCCCCGCCCACCCCAGGAAGACAGGGCAGGCTTCGGGGCCCGCAGCGTGGGTACAGAAGCCCCAGGGCGGAGCCCGCAGCCACGGCTGGGAACCGTCTCCAGCTCTGGTGGCATCCGTCGGGGGCGTCTCTCCCCCACGAGTCACGGCTCCGTGAGGACCCCCCCACCGCACTTCCTCACCTGATGTCAGCCCGAAGCCCCAGGGGCTTCCCGAGAACCAAGGCGACCAGCGTCCCCGGCGAGCAGCGGGGGCCGTGTGCTCACAGGGAACCTCCGAGACCGTTTTCATCCCCAGCCGTCTTGGCCCCTCACTCCTGGGACGTGGAGGGCGTGACCCCAGCACTGTCAGGTGCCTCCCCAGAAGAGCTGGGCTGCAAAGGCCAGCTGGCTGCTGGCCGCGGTCATCGGAGCAGCGAGGGCATCGGAGGGCACGGTGAAGCTGGGGAGCGGCGGGCCCAGCCCCTCGGACTGCGGTAACGGTGCAGCTGCCGTGGCTGCGGCCCGGGTTTGGGCCGCCGCTGTGAACAGGAGCCCCCCGGGGTGACTAGGAGAGCGGCGGCGGTGGGGAGGGCTTCGTGAGCATGGTGACAAGCACAGCAAGGAGACGGGCTCGGAGCCCCCCTCCCACACCGCCTGGAACGCGCTTCTGCTCAGCCAGAGCGGCCCCCGTGGCCCGGGCCCGAGCCGTGGCTGTGGCCCCAGAGGGCGGGGGAGGGGGCAGCAGCCGGCAGGAGCAGGAACGGGCACGCAGGACGGGTTCTGCCCCTGCCACTGCCCCCGCCACGCACGGGCCCAGGGTCAGAGCCGGCAGGACGTCGGAAGTTCAACGGGCCGCCTCGAGGGCAAAGCCGCCGGAGCGCCTGCCTCCGTACATTTGCTCCTCCAGACACCGGAACCTCCGGAGGGCAGGGGCTGCTCCGTCGGTCGCGGAGCCCTGGTACCTGACGGCAGTTTTTCCGGTGTGAGGGGAGCCCGAAATGAGCTGGCATTTGTACTCCATCCGAAGGAAAACTGTGTTTTGTATTATCCCAAGTTAACAGCACTGGGCCTGTTTTCTGGAAGGGACTGTGCATTTTTTCAGACTTAAATATCAGATGTGAGCTCCCATCGGCCCTCGGTAAATTCGTTTCCCATTCTCTGCTAGAAAGTAGAGGTCCCGTCCTCCTCCGCTGCGGCTGTAGGCGACTTCAGGTCACGGTGTCACCACCGCCTCCCCTTCCCCGGGCTCAGAGCCCGTTTCCATGGAGGAGTCGTCAGAAGCCCCCACCACAGCCCACCTCCCCACGGGGCCTCCTTCACCCCCTTTCTATCCCAGAGGGAGAGGGCCACATGGGCCGTGCAGCGCGGGCCGCAGTGACCAGGAGCTGGGGTGCGTGCAGGGAGGCCTCCGGAGGAGGCGCCCGAGCCGAGGCGGGAGGAGTTCGGAAGAGTCCGTCCCAGCCAGCTCGGCCTCTGTAACAAAGCAGCCCAGACGGGCCGTGTGAACAACAGACCCCATTGGCCACAGTCTGCGGGCTGGATGTGTGTGATCGGCGTGCCGCCAAGGCCCGGTTCTGCCGAGGACCCTTCCCCCAGCAGAAGGTTAGAGAGAAAAGCGACTTTCTCCAGAGTGCCTTCCTGAGGCTTCCGAAGACGCCGTCTCTGCCTGCCGCCACGCTGGGGTCAGGTCGTGGCGCAGAAAAGTCGAGTCCACCATTTGAGGAGCTAGGAGAGGACCGGGCCGGCGGAGGCCCCAGGTGAGGAGTCAGTCAGTCGCTACAGCTGAGGCTGGTCGCGGGGGTCACGCGGTCACTGTGGTGACTGGCGATCACTGTGAGGGCTTCACATTCCGCCCTGGGCTACACAGGAAGCCTACGGGCCGTTTCTCTCGAACAGACTCTTTTACCTGGGGCAGTTTCAGGGTTGTAGAAGTACGGAGTGCAAAGCACACAGGGCTCTCCTAAACCCCTTACCCCTCACGTGCGCACACATGTGTGCACACACATGCACACACGGACACATGTGCACAGGCACACATGTGCACACATGCATACACGTGCACACAGACACACGTACACACGTGCACATGTACACACAGGCACAGACACACGGCACACATACACACATGTGCACACACAGGCACACGAACACACACAGGCACACACACATATACACACAGGTACACACCTGCACACACAGAGACATGCACACAAACTTGCACACACAGATACACACACAAACACATGCAAGCACACATGCCTATGCACACACAGACACACACAGACACATAGGCACATAGATACACACAGAAAAGCATGCACACATGTACACAGACACACAAGAACACACAATCACACATGTACACTTGCACACATGTACACAGAGACATACACACAAAGATGCACACATGCACACACATATCACACAGAGACACACACACAGACACACAGGCACACACGGACAGGCACACACTCAAGAGTTAGCCCCAGCATTAACGTCTCGTCTTAGTGAGCGCGTTTATTACTGTTGGTGAGCCAGTGTGAACACGTCACTGTAACTGAAGTCCGCAGCTTATGCGCGGGGTCGTTCTGTGTTGGACATTCTGGACAAACATAATGACACCTGTCAGTCTCTGTAGTGTCACACAGAGCGGCTTCCCTGCCCGAGGAATCCTCTGTTCCCCACCCGTTCATCCCTCCTGCCCCTAACCCCTGAAACCACTGCTCAGGTTACTGTTCTGTCTTTTCCAGAACGTCATGGAGCTGGAATCAAACAGTGTGGGGCCTTCGCACACTGGCTTCGCTCAGGGATTTTCACGTCCATTTTCTCCGCGGTGTCTCGTAGCCTCATAGGTCATCTCTGTCTTCCACCAGGACTGACGCTCCGGCGTGTGGGCCGCCAGAGTCTGTCCCTTCACCTGCCGTGGGGCGTCTCACCCTTCCAGAGACACGGGTGTTCTCGACACTGGCACACAGCTTTGGTGCCGTCGTACGTTTTCAGCTCGTTCTGGTAAATACGCCTGAGGAAGGTCAGCATTTTCAAACGTGACGCATGGGAGGAGACCGGCGTCGGGCGTACGAACTGAGCCCGGCCCAGCGCACTCGCTGACCACTCGCCCTCTTTCCTCCTACCACGGGGAGCTTAGTTCCTCTTAGGGACACCTCCCCCGACCGTCTCCTGAGCATAGAGCCTCTCATTCCCCACTGGATCCAGAATTTCCTGGGCCCTAATATCCATCGTATCGTTCCCATTCAGGTGAGTAGCGTAGGATCTGTCATCTCCTTGAGGCCTGAGCTTCTGGGAGGACCCTTCGGTGTCTGTCCCGTTGCTACGCCCGGTGTTTCCGCAGACCCTTCCGTGATACGCTCCCAGTAAATCAACACCTTATTGAAATATAACACGAAGTTAGCAAGTGCCTGGGGGATGGAATGAACTGTATATAGAGAGCAGAGCAAGAAACCCACCACCGCACGCTGACTCCCTAGGGCAAGACTGTCCTCTTAAAATTATATATCTAAATATCAGGGCTGTCTTTTCGTAACCACCCTGATGGTTGTCGCTACCAAAGCAATAAACGTCCCCGTTTGCCACAGCCGGCGGCAGCCCCTTCCCCACCACAAGACTCTCTTCGTTTGGGTCCTGGGGTCAGTGACTTGTCCCCCCTTCACAAATCAACAGTGTTCCACGTCAAGTGTCAATAAAAAAGACTCAACTGACGTCCAAGCTCCGGTAAATGGCAAGCTGGAAATGTGACTGACAGCGAGAAAGCACGATTAATAATTCTGATCTGACGATTTCGGATTTGAAAGAGTGATTACACAGCTTCCTGCCACGAGAAAAACGTGCTGAAGAAACACAACAAAACCGGAGCTCAGCTGCCTGACCATCCCGTGCTTTCCGAAAACTCACGTTTTACGTAGGAAGCGCGGGTGCGGTATCTCAGGTCTGCTTCCGCATCCAGTATTACCTAACGACAGATGCAAGAGGTTGAATTTACAAAATCCCAGGCCTCATGATAGGGCTGGTGCTGAAACCGCAAAAACCCTGTAGAGAAGCCTTGGTCCTCACACGCAGCAGCGCCCCAAATGACGCAATGCGGTTTCCCAGGTCAGCCTCGTTTGTTTTGCTAAACCAAATGTATTGTGATCCTAAATTCTATTCTACACAAACATCAATTAGTTAGCGCTGACCTAATGACAATGATCTCGCTGCAAATTAGAGTCAGCTGATACTTTCCCTAATTAGAGGAGCCTCCAATTATTGTTAACCCGAAGGTCGGGGCTCCCAGCTCTCGGGCCAGGCGGCGGCATCGGAGCGATCCGGGCACGGTGGTGATGAGCCGCGCGACCCAGTGCGGCAGCGGCGTGGCCCAGGACGAGGCTGGACATCCGCACGCTGGTGTATCGGACCCTCCGGCGCGACTCTGCGGCCGGCTGGCCGCCGGGGCCGTGAGCGAAGACCTTTTCTCCGCTGACCCGATATTCCTCCAGCTACTCATCTTCTGCTCCGGGGTGCAAACGCTTCACTTAATCACTTCGTCCACGCGGACGGGCGTCATTCTTCTTACAGAATTCACTCGGAGGGCGCTTTCCCAGGTTTTATGGCAGCTGAAGAACTTAAATAAAACATTCACATGCTTTTATACAGAATTAAAACAGTCTTCTTAGTGAGCGTGTCAGTGAGCACGGCTCTCCGTCTTTAGGGGGTTCCTCCTCTCCGAGCCTGATTTCCCAATGACCGTGCCTCCCTCGCCGTCTCCTCCTTTCCTTTGTCCGTCAACCGGTTCGAACCCCTGCTGTCCAAAGCATCTTGTGCAAACCAGGCCGCAGTTGCTTTCTAGCTATTGTGGAGAAAATTCCCTTCACTCTTGAAATTAGCAGTCACGTTCTGTGGGCATTCCTGCCCACGTGCGACCATCTTTCATCCACAAAAACACGTTGGTTGAGTAACCAGCCATACAGATGAGATGAGAACTATTAGGGCAACATTTAACACATGCATTTTTTCCAGTAAAAATACCAGTGGTATTTTACTGTTGACATGACAGTTTTCAATAAGACAATTGTCCTCAAGTAAAAAAAAATAAAGAAAAATAAAGAATATTTATTACATATGTGTGTGTGTAGTGCCACAAGGGTGCCTTTCGAAATAGGGCAAATATCAAACGAGTTTTATTTCTACCCACTTTCCAGCTAAGCAGGTAACTCTGACCCATGAAGCTTAGATTTACCTCCTCGAGGGTAAGCGCTTTATTATGTGAAAGTCTAGTACAATCTCCCTTCATAGGAAGTTAGAGAGGGCACCAAACAGGACTGTCACGGCCCACTGCCTGGATAGGAGTACGTTGCCTCCACACCACCATATGGGAGATACTTCTAGAATGTCAGCAAAGTTGACTGCAGTTAGATACTATAATTGAATAGTAATTATATCGTGATGCTGATGGAAAAAAAAAAAAATGTCTCAAGGAATTTATCGGAAGAAATCCACAGAAATTGCATCCCTCCGGCCCGAAGCAGCAAGCAGGCCGAGTGTGCGGTCCACGCGTCTGCCATCTTCCAGGGAACATTCTCGCCACAGGAGGGCTCCCATATGAAAAGCGAAGAAAACGATTAATAAAGAAATTAATCACACGGATAGAGCTGAGTCAGGAAGCAGGGAGACGAAGCTAACGTGATACTCGCTGTTTTGATAAAACCGACACCATGCAGGCCGCGCCGCGGGAACCCCATGTCGCGGGAAACGCCCGTCGAACTGCCTGTTCAACCTCCAGGAGCCCCCAGAGGAATCACACGTTAGTTCATCCTGCAGTTACTCGGCCACTGTCACCCAGACCGCAGGGACACGGCGTTTGCCATTGCCGTTCCTCGAGTCTCCCCAAGTTGGAAAGAGTCGCGGGTGGCTCAAGTGAATTAAAAGCACCCGTCCATCCGTCTGTGAATTAATGTACCTGTTCTCCCAAGTTCATCACACACACCTGTACTGAGTGCATTACTTTGAGCTCCTGGATCGTGACAGTGGACGAGCGGAGATTTTTTCTTTTGGAGGCGGGGAGATCGATGCTTCTTTCTTGTTCTTCCTGAGTAGGAAGTTCTTGCCAGCAGGGAACCTCATATATTTTGAGGACCACAGGCTGCCTGCTCTCTGGCGGAGGGGAGACACCGGCCAGGGCTCGAAGGGGCACCCCCGAGGCACGGCTGGCCTCCAAGTGCTCGCTGCTTCTGGTCTCCAGAGTAGATGAAGTGCCCAGCAGGTGTTCCGTGAAGACAAGGGCCATGAGAAGCAGGCATTCTTACCCTAGCATTGAACACTGGGAGCCAGAGATTTCCCTGTTTTTTTTAAATTCTGGGTCCTATGGTCCGCTGGGGGGACAGAACCAGAAATCCAGGGAGGTGGGCTGCTTTTCCTTCAGCTGTACGATGAGAGGGCTGGGTTTCTACAGCTCTGAACCTGAACCTGAGTCTTTTGCGACAATGTCAATGGAGAAAAGGATTTCATTTTTGAGGAGGTCGGTGTTGCATCCTTCCCTGATAAGGAGGCAGGAGCCGACATCTGGCCGACTCTGCCATCCGGAGCGCGCACGGGGAGCTCCCTCCCTTGCTAGTCCCCGCAACCTGGCAGGAGCCCCCGAGAGGAGGCAGCCCCCCGGGATCGGGGACCCCTGGGCCTTTCCGAGGCTTCTGGACGAGGCAGCGGAGCGGCCCGGCCTCGACGGCAGGCCGGCCCTCAGCCTGGAGGGCGGAATCCGGAGCTCCTCCCCGGCACAGAAACCTCCCGGCGACACGGCAGCTAACAGCGGGCCAGACCGCAGTCCGGGCGCCAGCCGCCCCAGCTTTAACCTTTGCGAGGAGAGAAATGTCCCCTGGCCACTTCACAAAGGGCACAGGGAAACGTCGAGGCTGAGCGCCTGAGGGGCGATGCTGCCCTACTAGCAGCATTTTTATTTAATTTTAAATCTCATAAAATTTAAAATACGACGTCTGGTGCTTTGACTGTTCTCGCGGCGTTCTGTTCCCACGGAGGGATCTCGCGAGAGTCCAAGGAGTGGGCGGAGCTTGTGGGCGGGGCTGTTTCTGTGGCCACCGGGTTTTTTTTTCCCCTGTTTTTTGTTTGTTTGTTTGTTTGTTTTGTTTTTTAATATCCGGTAGAAGGTAGCTTTCTTTGACATTGACCTCTGGACGCTTCCTGCCCAGGCGCTGCCGAGAGTCGGCTGTCCTCTGAACACACAGATCTGCCCGAATCTTTGGGCTCCGACCGAAGCCGAGCATGCGATAAACCGCGGGACTTGTACGTGCCCACGCGCATCTGGGTGAGTACGCGTACGTGTGCACGCATATACTTTGGGCTCTGCATTTCTCCTGCACGTGTTCAGAAAAGAAATTATCCCTTGGCTGCAGGGCTTGGAGGGATGATTGCGGAAGCAGACATAATAACATGTTTTCGGGATTCGCCATAAATCGGCTTCCATCTTGTTTTAACCTCGCATGATTTCATAGGTCACACGTGTAGGAGGCATGAGGAGAGAGCACACTTGGGAGATGCGCTGTGTACGTTTTGTGCGCAACGTTCGGCCGCACCGACGGTCTGGAATCCGGGCCCAGGTAACGTGTGCCGGCCCACCAGCGTCACTTTGGAGGAGGGGCTTCCCCAGCTGCTCGTTAACCGCTCAGTAAATTGTCTGAAGACTGCACGTGACTGCTCTATTAATAAACGCATATTAGGAGAAATGAAGTTAATAACGAAGCTGGAGTGATCTTTTCCGTACAGCACCTTGCAACCGCTGACAGGCGCTCGAAATGAGCAGCTAAAGACCGAAATGAGCCCTGCAATAAAAATTAGTAGGCCGGAAAAGCCGTAAGTGACGCGGCAGCGATTTGCTGGGCATAAACCACATTTTCTGGGAACTTTAGGTCCGCAGTGCACACGCGTGCTTCTCGCGGTGCGCGTAGGTCCGGGAGAAAGGCGGCCCCGTCGCGACGTGGGCCGGGAGCACGGGGAGCTCCGAGGCAGGGATGTCTGTCTCGGGTTTCCTACGGGATCCCGCGCGGTGCGGGCAGTGACCCGGGAGTGGGGTGCGGGGGAGGGGGAGCGCCTCGGGGGCTGGGTGGAGGAAATGGACACCGAGCCTGCGCCCTCTCTGGGGCCCGGAGCCAGGATTTGTGGAAGGATGTGGGCCGCAGGCTGGAGGGGCCATAAGAATGTGAGTGGTATATGTGCACACAGGGTGTGCTGTGTATGTATGCACACATGTCTCTGTGTGCATGGGTGCTTGTGTGCACGTGTGCGGGGTGTATGCATGTGTACATGTATGTGGTGTATGTACATGTACGTGCATGTGTGTGGTATGTGCATGTGTGTCATGTATGATATGCTTGTGTGTATATGTGTGTGCATGTGTGTGGTGTGTGTATATGCATGTACATATTTGTGTATGAACAGCATATGGTGTGTATGTATGCATGCCTGAGTCTGTATGTATGTGCATGCGTGCAAGCATTGTGTGGTGTGTGTATACACACATGCATGTGTGGTGTGTGTATATGTGTGTGCACATGTGTGAGCAGTGCACTGTGTGCATGCGTACTCATGCATGCCTCTGTTGTGCATACACATGCATGTGTGTGTGCAAGCATGTGTGGCATGTGGATACATGCACCCGTGTCTCCGTGTGTGGTGTATGTGTATATATATGTATGTGTGTGAGCAGTGTGTGCTGTGGTACATGCATGTGTTCGTGCGTATGTGTATGCATGCGTGTGAGCATTCGTCTATGTGTGTGCACGCATGTCTCTGTGTGGTGTACACATATGTATGTGCATGCGTGCGAGCAATGTGTGGGGTGTATGTATGCACACCTGTGTCTACGTATGGTGTGTGTATGTGTGAACACGTGTGAGCAATGCATGATGTGCGTGTGTGCACATGTCTCCGTGGATGTGTATTTATGTGCGTGTGTGTGAGCAGTGTGTGGCGTGTGTGCCTGGCATGCCTGTGTCTGTGTCTGCGTGTGGTGTGTTGGGTGTCGTACGTCATATGTTTTGTGTGTCGGGTGGGCAGTCTCGGGGTCGTGGGTTCCGGTTGCCCGGGGTGGACGAGTTTCCACACGTTAGCCTTGGCCATGGCTGCACCAGGGACTGGCCGAGGGCCGCTGTCTCCCTGTTGTGGAATTTCGCCCGGATCGTTCATGAAAGCACCCAGGGCCCCTACAGCCACTCGTTCCATCCCACCCCACCGGGCACCGAGCTCCCTGACACAGGTTGAGCCTCGCACCCACTTATCATCACCTGGACGATGTCACCCGACCTGCTGAGCCTCGGTTTGCCAGGCCGCGGACGGCGGGTTATGGCCGTCCCTCCTCACGGTGCGGTCAGGCCTCCCCAGGAGAGCTGCGGTGGCACGTCAGGATGGGGTTAGCTTGTCATTTCTATCGCCGAAACCGGTGGGGTAGTGCCCGCAGGCGCTGGACCCGTCGGGACACGTCCTTCCTACTGAACACCCAGGTGTCCCCTCCGCCCCCTGCTTCCCCGGAGCCTGCGGGACGCCACACCCCTGCTCCGGCCAGGGTCCCGCACCGAAGGCGGTCCCGGCCATGCCAACAGGGGACTGGTGTCTGGGCTCATCCTTGTGGACGCCTCACTGGGGGAAACGGAGTCAAGCACACATATGGTCAGTGTGACTCATCCGCAGGCCCCGCCCTGCCTCCTGGGGACCAGGGAACAGACACAGCTTTTGTAGACTCTGGACTCTAGAAACCGAGAGGCTCAGCGTCTGCCCTTCCCTGTCCCTCCGCGGCTCCCGGACCCCGCCCAGAGCTCCTCCGGCTACGGACTCCCCCGCCGGGACCATGTCTGCCGAGCGGCTGTGCCCTTTGCTTCGTCCCACGGACTTCTCAGTTCTAGGATGCTCTGGATGCGTCTTCAACAACTGCCCCCATTTCCTTTCGGAAAAATAGGGGACGGAATGCCAAAGCCACCCCAATTCTGCCGTTGTGCGTGCGTGCGGTGTTGAGTATGTGCGTGAGTGCATCGCTCTCGAAAACCAAAACAAAAGAAAACAGACAGAGCTTGGTGCGCTCTCGGGAGGAGACTTCAACAACAGGGTGTCCCGTCATGGACCCCAGCGACCGACCGGCGTGCCATTTTCACAGCCGGCAGGAGAGCCGATTCGCGTGCCGCTTCTCGGACAGCCTCGCCACACCGCGGACACCGTCGGGAGATACACGGAGGGGCGTCTTGTCTCGGAGATGCGGGGGGGGGGGGGGCTCGCCTGTCGGAAGGGGCCTGAGATGCGCGATAAAGAGCCGTTTTTCCAGGACCACCACAAGGCAGGGGACGTGCATAAGGGCATTTCAATATTTCTGCACACTCAAAGAATGAGCCATTTCCCTTTCATATTTAATAAAGATCTCCTCCGTCAGCTGCAGCCGGTGATAAGGGTAATATCCTTAAATGGTTAATCCCGGGATCACGGCTCAAGTGTTCTCCGCCGGTCGGAGCAGGAGAGCTGTTAGTAGCTGCAGTGTGCATTTCAGAAACCCGAGGAAAAAAAAATTTTTTTTGATTTGGCTTTTTACTCTATCTTAAATGCTTTCTTTTTCAGGGGCGAGATAAGGGCTGGTTCTTCACATAAAACTAGAGCTTAGCCACCCCCGTCTCTCTCGGTGAAGGAGAAGGTCCTGTCTGTGCACAGATGTCTCAGATTAAATTGTACCTTTGCAATCCTCCTCCTGCTCGCGCTAGATGAACTGCCAGAAAGGCCGTAGGCAAGAACTGAATTGCTTTGGTTTTAGTACACAGCGAATTTGGCTCAGACAAGCTGAATCAGTACATTAAATGCGAATCCCTCACAGATTTGAAAGCAGCCTTTAGCACAATTATTGAGTGTGAGTGATGATTATGTCTAATTGGGGGAGACTTTTGCTACCTGTAGCCCGGCTGGAGTCCACCGCGCCGCGGCAAGGCGCTGCCTCTTAATTCAATGTTCCAGCTTGAGAGCGGCATTTGAAGCTAAATCCTGACGTGTGTACACATGGTCGATAAACTTTAATAAACTTTACGGGTTCGGTAACTAGGCTGAGTATATAATTCAATTTTTTAATTCAGGAAAGGAAAGTAGCTAACAAGTCAGTCGGCCTCCAACCGGGTGCTCGCTCGCCACGGGCAGACGCCTTCCGGAACAGGCAGACGGGGCCGAGCCGAGCTCCTTCTTGCTGCCCCCGGAGCCCACCCCTCTCTTCGCTGCCCACACCCCCAGCCCCCAGCGCCCCGGCCGCCCGGCTCTCTGGGCCGGGACCCACTGCCGCAGAGCTGGGGGCAGAACACAGTCATGTGACGACCCTGCCTCTTTTGTTAGGGAGGTTTGTCAATCACCAGGGGAAGGGGAGGGATTTCTTAACAGATCCACCCGCTTGCCCAGACCTGGGTCCTTCTGACTCACGTTCAGAGGGGTTGGCTCTTCCCAAAGGTGCCGACTCTTCTTCCGAACTAAAGGTGATTTTTTCATGTATTTTCATGGATCCCTTTTAGAATCTTGGGATTTTTTGCACTTTGAAAAAGACACACCACTGAATCCTGTCCATATATCGGCCGTGAATGCGTGAATGTCTCCTTTCCCAAGAGGATGTGTGTGTGTATGTGTATGTGTGAGTGTATATGTATGTATGTGGTGTATATGTGCGCATGCACCCACATGTGTGTATGTGTATAGGTGTATGTATATATGTGTATATGTGTGTATGTGTGCATGCACATGTGTATATGTGTATGTATGTGCACGCACATGTGTGTATATGTGTATGTGTGCATGTGTGTATATGTGTGCATGTGTATGTATTTATGTGCATGTGGGTGTATGTGTATGTATGTGTGTGCATGTATATGTGCATGTGTGCATGTGTGTATATGTGTGAATATGTATGTGCATATGTGTATTGTGCATGTGTGTATATGTGTGTACATGTGTATATGTGAATATGTATGTGTGCATGTATGTGTATACGTGTATGTATATGTGTCTATGTGAGTATGCATGCGTATATATTTGTGTGCATGTGTGTGCATGCATGTATATGAGTGTATGTGTGTATGTGTGTATACGTATATGTGTGTACATGTGTATGTATATGTGTGTATGTGTGTATGTATATGTGCGTGTGTGTATGAGTGTACGTGTGTGCGTGTGCGTGCGTGTGTGTGTACGTGCACGTGCGTGTGCGTGCATGTGTGTGTATGAGTGTACGTGTGTGTATGTGTGTACGTGCACGTGTGTGTGCGTGTGTGTGTAGTCTCAGCCCCTGGCAGTTTTCCGGTTGGAGGAAATTCATTTCCGAACGGGCATCAGGCCACTTAACATTATTTTAAAGAGCATTTATGGCAGGACTTGCAAATAAATTCCTTTCCTGTGCTGCAGACACAAAGCCGGGCCACGTTTCTCCGTGAAATCATTCCCCAAGTCCTGCACAAGCCAGGTCACCAGGCCTGTTTGCCATTAATTTTCCGTGTGAGGAATGGGCCAGCGTCCACAAGGATCTGAGTTATGCATTTCTGCAAGCCGGAGCCTTGGTTAATCAGAGCAGAGCCTGGAAGTCTCCGTCTGCAAACGGCCGGAGGGACGGTGGGCAGCGTTCGCAGCTGAGGGCGGGTCGTCCCGCCCAGCCCAGAGCAGACGGGGTCCTTGCACGTCTGAGGCGTGGCACCGGAGTCCACTGTGGCTCCGTGGCTGCTCCGCCGTGGCTGCGCCGCGTCCCTCACCGCCACGGGGGCAGGCCCCGGACCCGTGGTGACCCACTGCGCGTCACACGGACGTCTCCGTTCACGTGTGGGTAGGAAGACCTTCTGCCCAGTTTGCCGTTTAGGCAGCTTTTGCTCAGTGTTTCCGCAGAGATCATGCCATCGGGTCACCTCTGTCCAGATGACTGTAACGCCCTCTCTGCCTTGCCCTTGAGTTTAGAAACCCCGGGGAGTGTTGCGTGAGGTCACTTTGGGAGTCCAGGAGGGGCTCCGCGCCGAGAAGCCCTGGGCACCACGGCTGCCGGCTCAGGAGGCAGCTCCCCCGTGGACATCCGCCCCGTGTGCTCTAGAGATTATCATGACAACCGGAGGGTACGCTTTGCGATCTAAAATCTTCACCAGCAGCACAAAGGCTAGGTGACGAGCAGCTGTCCCGTGTCATGGTTTTTCCTGTCTTGTTCGCCAAGTGCCTCCCGCGTGCGCGATGGCCGCCGTCTGGTGAGACGCCGAGCGGGGCGTCTGCTGTGCAGAAGCAGAGTCCACAGTAAATGGGCCCCTGGCCCACGAGGCCCGCCCCGACGGGAACCCGGGCGCCCGGTCCCAGTCCTGCGGATGGCGCTCGGCCAGGGCCCGGTCCCTGCCGTCCCGGCTCCGCGGGCGGCATGACCTGGGCCTGGCTTCCAGGAGCTGGAGTCGATGAGAAAGAGTCAGTGCCTTTTGCTTCGTGGTTCGTGGCTGGAGCTCCCGTAGCGGCTGCTCCTGAGGCCCCTGGGCCCCCTGCTGACGAGCGTGCCGCACGCCCTCTGTGGTGCAAACCCGGGCGTGTCTCCCGCTTGCTCATCAGGGGACAGCGTGGCACCCGGTATGGCGGCGAGTGTGCTGCTCTCTCTTTACAGAAGGACGAGCTCCCCTCCACTGGGGCCGGTCTCAGGGGACACGGGGTCCTCCTACCCCGGCTGCATGGTGGCTCTCGTGGAGCCGGAGACGGTGGTTTTCTTCCCGAGCGTGTTTCCCGTGGACCCACCCGATCGGACTTCGCGTCGTGTCTTGAAACGTGAGCACAGAACCCGATCGCTGCGGTCGCTCGCTCACCAGGCAAACAGTTCTAAGAGCAGAGATGTCCGCCCATGGGGCCGCAGGCGTGCGGGGCGGGGCGGTGGCCACCCCTGAGCGAGTCTGTCCTCACCGCACACGGCCGCGTCGGTGCTCAGCCTTTGTCCTGCCCCGCGACACCTCTGCCATCTCACATGCTGCGTGTCTTCCTGCAACTCTTCTGGAATCGGTTCCAGTGTATTTTTTTATGCTGCTTTTTCAAAGCCGGAATGACATACGGACCTTCGATGTACTGAATTTAGCAGCAGTTACGACGAGTGCAGGGTGCAGGGGGTGCTGTACGCTGAGGACTCTGTCTTCTTTGCCGGAGGCTCTTCCTCCCACCACCACCTAGATAGCCCCCAGCTTTTTCTGACTTTGGGACGGTCACACCAGGGAACAGTGGGTGCAGAGCGGGGCGCGTGGGCAGCGTGGCTGTCACACCGTCAGAGACGACACCCGTAGGAAGGCGCAGCGACGCGGCCTCGGTTCTCTGGGGTGCTGTCGTAGCCAGCATGGCATCTACAACAATACTACAGGGTGAGGGGCCTAAACACAGACACCGATTCCTCACGGGTGTGAAGGCAGCTACGTGCCAGATGAAGGTGCTGGAAGATCTGGTTCCCGGCGAGGCCCCTCTTCCTGGTCTGCGGCTGCCGCCTTCTCGCGGTGTCACCCCGCGATGGAGAGAGAGCTCACCTCTGTCGCGTGTCTTTTTCCAAGGGCACTGAGCCTGTTCCCTAGGGCTCCTCCCACACGGCCGATCGCCTCCAGAAGGCCCCACCTTCAAACACCGTCACGTTGGGATTAAAGCTTCAGCATGAGAATTTGGGGGGCAGGGACATTCAGTCCTTGGCAGGTGCCCAAGTTGGTGGTGTTTGAGGATCATGAGTCTGGGGCTGCGTCTCACCTAAGGCTGCTTAATTATCTGAGTGGCAGGCCGCGTGTCTGCACAAGGAAAGTCCTGGCCGTGACCTACACATGGGGACATACGGACTCTGCAAACACCTCGCGGGAAACAGCTTCCTGGGAGGGACAGAGATCCCCAATGACAGCTTCTATCCGTAAAGTGTCACAACGGCCTGGAACGAAGATCGTGGAGCTCCATCGCTGGGCGATGTCCAGGGCAGGGCTGTGAGCCTGGGGCGGTGTCAGGGAATCTGGTCACGAGGTCAGTGAGAAGCCCACAGGTGGGGCGGGGCGCCCCTGCTCCCAGGACTCTCCGGGCCGTTGCTCAGAATTGCTGAGCCTCAGCCTGGGCCGGGCTCGGAGTGTGTCTCTGTCCTCTTCGTTGGGCTTCTGACCTGCTCGTTCTATGATCTTCTGTCCCTCCCACCGCCCTTCCACCATGGTCAAGCGTGTTGTGTTAAAGCTCACTTTCTGAAGAAGTTTTCTGTCCTTGGAAACGTAGCAGACCGGATTATATTAGATGATGCTAAAAATCCTATATAAAGATGTTTTGGTTTAAATGTATTTTGAAAGAGGAGTGACCTGAAATTGACCGCCAGAACCTGGCCAGAGAAATACCTGGATTTCTACCAACCCGGGGAAGGTTAAAATTGGCTTCCGAGGTGACAGACTTCACACATGGGTGGGGCGGGGAGAGCGAGCCCCCCGCGGGGACGCCCTGCTTCTGTGCCATCTCGTGTCTGTCTCGAGGTGATTCGCTGGCACCCAGCAGTCCTGCCATTAGAGCCGGCCGAGCGGCCTGCTCGTGGTCTGAGGATGACCCTAAGGTACTCCTGCGAGCAGGCACACGGCTTCCAAGGACAGGTTCCCGGGGTCCTCCTTTGCAAGGCCAGAGGGAGGCCAAGGAGGCCTTGTTTGGGATTTGGCAGTCTGCTCTGAAGGTGGCAGGTGCCGGTCAGATGGGGAGGGGCGTCGCCTGTGCTGGCCTCTTCGTGGAAGGCAAGTCACCACTGTATGTCATTGTCACACTTCAAATATTTAATTTAAAAGTTTTATTTATTATCCATGTGCTTCCTAGTTATTTTTCACAAACATCATTGAGCATTTCGAAGGGTTAATATCTATCCGTTTGAACCGCGTGCATAATTTGCCGTTTATAAAGCTCTCCTTAGCACAGTACCCAGACATCGGAAGTCCGTCAATCATGTAGTAAGTTTGGGTTGTGGGTAATTTCTGCTGGATTTGGCATTCTTCAGACGCTGAAACTTCTCTTTCTAAACGAGTCATGTGTTAGCAGACACTTGCTTTGATGGGACACAAAGAATACAAACAGGCCTCCCCTGGCCTGCAAGGTCAATCGCAGCGCTCATGAGCACTGTCCACTTCTGGCCATCAGGGCGGAGCCCCTCGGGGTCCCCGAACGCCGGGTGCTGACGGGGAGCGCGAGGGGCATAGGGCTCTCCCTGTGTGTCCCGCCCCCCATCCTCAGCCAGGCCCTGGCTGAGCAAACTTGTGCCGTGAGGACACTTCTCTTGCAACGCCAGTGATGGCTCTGAGCTGACCTGGAAGAGGGTTTAAAGACAACGTACAGACACGCACACATCACAAACGTACTGCTTTTACCTCTTAAGAGATAGAAACTTCTAGTTCCAAAATTTACGTCACTGGGATGGAAAGCGAAGCGTAGGGCATATAGGCAGTGAGAGGGTAATGATGTTTGGTGACCGGTGGGGACTTCAGTCATCGGGTTGAGTGCCGGCTGACACCCAAGTGTTGAATCACTGTATCGAACATCTGAAACTAATATAATAAGGTGTGTTATTTATACTCCAATTAAAAATTAAGTATTATTTTTACTTGGTCTTGGAAACCAAACCTCCATGCTGCCAGCCTTGATCTTCTCAGGGGGCAGCTATTTCACCCTCCTAACGGCCTCGGGCAATGCTGACGTCCATTTGGTTCTAATTCGTCATTGAGAAACGAGGTTCGAAGTGTTCATCGCCTGCGTATTTTGTTGGTCCTCGAAAGACGTCAGGCCGGTGGAATACTAGAGTGGTGAACACAGTAGTGTACACAGTCACACGCACACACACGCACGCAGAATTAGTGCAGTATTAATCACTGTAGTGATACCGTAGTATTCTGTAATCCTATGGAATGTATAATTCTGCGGAGCGAATATACACCTTGTATGTACACACCACATGCACACGCATGTGCCCACATCTTCTCTGTCGTGGCGTTCTATGATGCGTAGACTGCGTTAGACACACACCAGACTACACATGGTGGACACAGAGGGTGCACACACGTACGTTCTGTATGCACACTACATGCACACGCGCTCACACCACCGTTCACGGCAACGCAGGCACCCGCTATTCAGATCGTGTGTGTATTTGTATTTTCCTAACCTTTGGAAGGGTGAAGCCTAAGCTTCCGCCAGTGTAATAATGCATTCAAGTAAAAATGGACTGTCAAACTCAGGCAACAATTAATTATAGAGCACATAAATCCTTCCTTCCAAATGCCTAATGCACAGGCCCTCGCGCATAAACGTTTCTCCGAATTCTGTTTGAAATACTAGCCTCATAACATCAGATGGTGCATTCAGGATAATTTTCATTAGAAAAATAATTATAGGCTAAATATGGTTAATAAAACATTAACTATAAATTTGAATATTTTAAAAGCATGTCCTTCTAGAAGCCGCTTCTAATGAATTTTGATGAAAATACCATGATTACTTAAGAAAAAATAAATAGACGTGATTATTACACACAACTGTGAGGTTGATGAATTACAAAAAACAATTTTCACTCGGAAATTATTATTCTGGGCAATCTGCCTCCTAAAATTGATGATTAGAGGAAGAAAAGAAGAAAATGATAATTCTTCACGGATGACGGCCCGTTGGGTCTAATTTTGGTCCATCCCGGCTTCGTGAATTTGTAGCTGTTAGTCAATTATGAATCTTTCGGGTTTTAAGTTTAAAATAATATCAAAACATGAAGTCCTGGGGAAAGATTTCACACCCGTGTGGGTCCAGCGAAGAGGTTTCTTCCCTCCTGCCCTGTCGTCCTGCCATCAGCGTTGCCCGCGCTCTGTCCCTCCAGAGACCAGAGGGACCGTGAGTTAGGAAACATTCGCCACGCAGGACGGCATTGGCCGCTCACACTCAGGGATGGGTGCCTGTCACTGCTCATTTCAGAGAGGAGCACAAGAGGCTCAGAGAGGTTCAGGGCGTCGGCGGATCGATCCTGGCCCTGGCCTCGATGCCCGCTTCCCCTCCCGGCCCCTCCTTTCCTCCTTCAGCTCCCTGAGGACTCGTCTTCCTCAGCCCATCTCGGCCCAGCCCGCCGTGAGCCCGTTGACAGCAGCCCCCGTGTCTGCTCCTTGGTTTATTTGTGGTCACGGCCTCAGCAGGTGCTCAGGTGTGAAGTCGACGCCCATCCCCCAGGTCACCAGAGCCGTCTGGGCGTGACAGCTCCAGGCCGGCCCCCTCCCTACGCTCCCCCCACTCCCAGAACACTGGCTCCCGAGCCTCAGGATTCCAGCACAAGTGGACGAGACACGCGTGGACGGGTCACGGTTCCCCGAGACCACATGCGATTGGACGCGTGAGTAGAAGTCTCTGAGGGACTATTGTTGCCTCCGAATTTGAAAACGAAGCTTGAGACATCACAACGTCCTCACCAGGCATTCCTCGCCCATCTGTGCCTCGGAAGGAGGGGTGGGCCGCCCCGGGCAGGGAGTGCGGGACGCGAGTTTTCTCAGCCCCGCTTCAGACAGCCGAGCCCTCCGCGGACGGGACCGAGCTCCGTGAGGACGGCGTCAGGCTCGCAAAGATGTTCACAACAACGGGGACGAGAACGGTCTCCAAGCAGATCGTGGATGTCCTCGGAAGGTCTCATCCCGCGGGGGCGAACAGAGGAGACTCTTGTAAGTTTTTTAATAACACTTTAAACTGACGTCCTTAAAAATTAAGGCAGATGCCATATGTTTCCACGCACAGGTGGACTTTGCGAGACTTAACAGAAAACCAGGGGGGAGGGGAAGAGGGGAAGAAAAAAAGACACAGAGGGAGGGAGACAAAACAGAAGAGACTCCTAAACACTAAGAACAAACCGAGGGTGAGGGGGGTGGGGGAGGGGGGAGAGGGGGTGACGGGCACTGAGCAGGGCACGGGTTGGGATGAGCACTGGGTATTGTATTAAAAATCAATTTGACAATAAAAAGTTTTAAAAAACATTACACGTCTTCGGTCTTTCTTATCCAGTTCCCTGCCTGTGAGGTTTTAGATTAAGGTAAGTCTGTCCACTCGGTTTCCACCGTGTGACCAAGGAAGGACGGGTGTGGCCTGGAGGGACCCCTGCGCGCCCACGGGGAAGGGGCAGGGTGTGCGGGTGGGAGTTGCATCTGCCGTCCTCGTCCCTGGGCGGCTCTGAGGCCAGCCGGCTCGCCCCCCTGCTCATCAGCAGCCGGGGCTTGGACCTGGAGTCCCTGGGAGCCCAGCTCTGGAAGGGGGTCTCTCTCCGAGTCTGGGAACTCCAGCAGGCCGGGGAGGGGCGCTGTCACGGAGCCGGGAGGCGGCCGGGGGTGGCGGTCAGGGCCCCCAAAGGATGTAAGCAGGAAATGGGGTTCTGCTTTGCTGCTCTTGAAACTACTTTGAACACCCTCTGTTTGCATTTTGTGCGTGCATATATGTTCGTGCGTGCGTGTGCATGTGTGTGCGTGTGTGCATGTGCATGCGTACACACGTGTGCATGTGCATGTGTGTATGTGTGTGCACGTGCATGTGCATGTGTGTACGTGTGCATGTGTGTATGTAAAAGGGTAAAGCCACAGGACATTGGTGATACTGCTGGGACATCGAAAGGCAGTTGCCAAAATGTCTGGGTTGTTGTCAGTGAACCAGAAACACGTGACTTAAATTATCATAAAAATTCATGTTTAGAATGTAATGAAAACTGCCTTTGCGGACGGGATGCTCATCAGAGAGGCGGCTGGAGCCAGACTGGCAGGGAGACGGCGAGCGAGAGGCCTCGTCCTTGCCCAGTCCGGCCCTGAGCCGACCTGCCGCCCCCTTCCCTCCCGCTGGCCCACGACCCGCTCCGGGAGTGCCCGGACTGTGGACTTGTTGGCGCTTCTGTTCACCAGGGACTCGACGTCCCCACGTGGGGGTGAGCCGTCCGTGCCAGCAGCAAGGGGCGGTGACACACACCTGCGGCTCCGCTCTGGGCCCGCGTGCGCCCCCTCCCTTCTTCTGGAAATTGGGCAGCGGGGGGCCCACGCGTCCTGCGGGCCTCGCGGTCTCCGGGAAGAGAGCAGGCGTGCCGTTTCCTCTCTCTTTCTCCGGAGATTGAAGATGAAGCACTCTGTGTCTGGCAGTCCGTGTGTGGGCCTCGCCCGCAGTGACAGAAGACACCCCCAGGCTGTCTTCCATCCTGCCCCAATCTCCTGCCGTGGCCTCCAATGGCCAAACCACCCGGACACCCGGGGCCGGGAGCCTGGACACGGCACCACGTGGGCGAGCCCTCCACACACCGGGCGGGACAGAGAACGGGACAGCGGGCCGTGAGGCCACTGGGCAGACGCAGAAAGAGGGGCGTGCTGGTGGTGAGAGACTTCAAGCCGGCCTACGGCCTCCTGGCCTGCACCCACCCAGACAGCGGGCTCCCGCCCTGGCCCAGACACCTCTGCCCTCCAGGGGGATCTTCCCGGGTGGGCTCGAGGGCCAGCCCTCCTGACACCCATTCCTCCCTCCACCTCCTCCCAGGGCCCCGTTAGGTATCTGGCGGTCGACAGGTCCCCTGTGAGTGTCGCCGCAGGCTCACACTCCGACGCCTGGCCGGGTCTCAGGGCGTCACCATCCCAGCTGCCCTCGCCCTCCCAGGGGGACAGACACACTCCGGATTCTCACACCCTCTCCAGGTGTGGCACCGGGCCCCGCTGACGCTGCTTCGGCTGCCTCACCTGGATGGGACTGGATGGGGCGTCTCCGAGATCTCCTTCCGAGAGATGGAGTCCTCCGTCACCAAATCTCGGGAGCGAGGGGTGCTCCTGAAGGGCACTTTACAAGTATGTGACCCCACTACTGCTGTCTCTTCTGTCGTTAGTGACCTGACAAGCCTTCCGGCCAGCCCGCAGTGCCTCCCCCTTCCCTCCGGCCCTCCCCCTCCCTCCTTCTCACCTCCCCTCCCTCCTCCCTTCCCTCCCTCCTCTCCCTCCATTCCCTCCTCTTCCTCCTTCTTCCCTTCCCCTCTTCCTCTGCCCTCCCCTCCTCTCCTCCCCCCTCCCTCCCTCCTCCCCTCCCCCTCCCTCCTCCCCCTCCCTCCCTCCTCCCCTCCCCCTCCCTCCTCCCCCTCCCTCCCTCTTCCCCCCTCCCTCCCTCCTCCCCATCCTCCTCCTCCCTCTATTTTTTCATAGGCATTTTCTCTTCCCCTTCTTTTTCCTGGAACAGAGATGAAAGAGAGCGAGTTATTTGAAAGAGACTCTCGTCCGGTGAGAATGCACCCCTCCCCGGCCCTCTCCACCCTGCGGGGAGCCCACACTTGGCCGACAGACAGCGGCAGGCTGGCCCGTTCCCCGCAGCTCCTCCTCGTCTTCTGCGACACAGAGGAAGTGGAGCACGTGTGGCCTCCGGCCGGGAAAGTCCCCGCGCTGCTGCAGAGTCACCTTTCATCCTCTTCTCGGTGTTGGCACTAACGACACAGGGTCCACGGCTCCTCCCGGCTCTCCGGTGACCTCAGTCATTGCCACCCCAGGACGGCCACCCCGATGTTCACCGGCCCCTCGGTACGGCTGACCTGGGGTCCCTCCCCCTGGCGGCGCACAGGCCGGACGGAGGGCCTTTCGGAACAGGGCCGAGTGGCCTCCCCAGGGGGCCCGATCTATGGCAGCGACCGCGCGAGCAATTCCCGTCCCTGCGTCCAAGTTGGGAAACTTGCATCTAAATTATGCATATTCAACACGACCGATACCATCCCAAGAGGACGAAATCGGTTCTTGGGGAATAAAAGTCTTAATCCTTTCATGCATTAAGCACAGACACACATACAATACAAAGACAGATAGCATATATGTGTTATTAAATTTTCATGGGTGGGGAGTAATTAGGTAAAAGAAAGTCTACAAAGGCTCCTTAGGTGGATAGTGATGAGAAAAGGGGGTGGCAGATGAATTTTATCTCAAAAAGAGCTGCCACATATATTTACATTTTAAATGAAAGCATGTGAATGCAGTTGGTCTATGAGCGCCCTGCCCCCGGGGACAGGCAGGGGCTGCCTTCGGAAATGCCGCTCGGGGGGCCTGGATGTCGCCGCAGCCATTGTATCTAGTGAGGATATAACAGGCCTTTTGGGTCGGGCTGTCGGGAGGACGAGGACTGAGGACCGAAGGCCAAGGAGTTGGGACTGGATGGGAGAGGGGAGGCAGGAGGGAGAGGGGAGGCAGAGGGAGAGGGGAGGCAGGAGGGAGAGGGTTGCCCTTCGCTGCCCGGCGCACAGAAAGCCCTGCAGGAGGCCACACGCTCAGGTCTGGGGAGGGCTCAGCGCGTGGGGAGGCAGCCTGCAAGGTCAAGGGAGGAGGAAAGCACTGTGGTCGCCCAGAGGCACCTGCGGGATGGAGCCGGCCGCTCCTGCTCGTGCGTGAGCACCCGCCATGCTGGTTTACCCGAAGGCCAGGAGCTACGGACGTCCCCCGTGCACCGACCCCGACCCGTTTCTGTCCCCACGGAGACTGACAGTCACCGTACGGACGACAGCTCAGCCTTGCGGGGACCGTACTCCCTGGTCTCTTGCCGGCCGGGGTGTACTGTGGCAGCTGGAGTCGTCATCACCTTTAGTCCGTGAGCTCCACGGCCACCTCGAAGGTCCCAATGGGGCCATTTCCTTGGGATAGATCCGGATGGCGGGGTTGCTGCCTTAGATCCTTGAGACCTTGGGGTCCGGACCCCGGGTGGGCATCGCACTCTGCACCCCAGGCCCGGCTTGCTGTCGGGTGTCCCCGAGGCCCTGCTGGGGCTGGAGGTCCCCACACGCACGTGCATCCTCTCCGCAGCGTTGTGACGAGTTCGTCTTTAACGTGCACGTCTGCACTTCTTCCATTCAGCATTCATTTGGGATTCTGTTCCTAGGTAAGAATCTAACATTCTTCAAATCATTATCTTTCCCTATTACCGGTTTCTCCTCATTGATTCGAAAGGACTTTCATCTTGTACTTAATTCATATACTTATTTTATGTACGTGATTTACAGATTTCCTGTGTCTTATTCGTGAGCGTGTATGCGCAAGTTTCTCTTGCCTTAAGTCCAGCTATATTTGTGGGAGGGGGCTGAGATCGGGGGTGGCCAGTCTCCCTCCTCTGTTCTCGTTTCTTTCCTCCGGTCTCTCTCCCTACCTCTTCTCTGGCTTTCCATCCGTGTCTCTCTGTGTCTCCATGTCTATATACGGAACTACATTCGTATGTATCATGTATGTATTTTTTTTATTGGACGTACATCCATGCCTTGACTTTCAAATTTGTTCCACTGCTTTCTGGTATGTTTGATAACCGTTTCGGTTTGGGAAAGGACACCTTAGCTCATTGCCTCCTAAAACACCTTTTTGGTTATCCGTGTTTATCTCTCCAGGTAGCCTCTAGAAGGATCGTGCCAGGTATGAGGCAGCTTGCATTGGAATTAGAATTGCATTAAACCCCCTTGGAGGGAGGGGGGTCTCTTCCAATGGTAACTCGAGTTCCCCCGTCGCCTACTCCTACCGTCTTCCCCCAGGGCCGTCACACCCGCTGGGGCCCCGTGCATCTGGCGGCGGCCGGAGACTCAGTGTGGGATGACCTATACATCCCAGTGGAAGCTGCCCGCCCGACTCCTATCTCTGCTTCCCACAGCCAGCCACGGAGTGCAGGGTGGTGGGCGACACCCCCAGCAAGGCAAGGAAGGTTCTGGGGCCCCGTACCTGGAGCAGAACCGGCCCGTCCCTGCACCGATGTCTGCCTTCCCCGGGCCACCTCATGTTTAGACCTCTGTCACCACGACTCGATCCACACACAGCGGGACGACTGTCCAAGAATATACAGTTTCCCGTTTGATCCAACGTTTCAAATGTCCTTCAGCAAATCTGTTACGGGCTTTCATTAGTTGCATTTATTCTTAGACATTTTATCATTGTCATTGCTGTTATAAAGACCTTCCTTTATCTCACGATAATTGGTCATTTCTATCATAGAGAGAAATACTCGTTTTGAGAATTCACTCAACAATTGCTTTTCTGACTAATTTATCATCGTTTCTAATTTTAAAGCCGTTTCTTCTTACGTGTTGATGTTTTCTAATACATCACATGCGAATGGCATCCTTTTTTTCCCCTTTTCTGATGTCACGATCTCTAGGTTCTCTCGCAATACTGACCGGCTCTTTCTCCGCTCTCCCTCCAGAATTCACTTACTTCCTGAAACCCCTTGTCTCCTTTACGGACACATCTGTCTAGATCTTACTTCCTGTGGTTCCAATTTCCAACCGGATTCAACTCGATTTCTCCACTTAGCTAATACGTATATTCACTTTTGCTCCCAAACCGGCCTCCCTGGGGACCCACTGGGCTGGGCTGGAGGCCTGTCCCTCCATCTGTCATCAGCAACCTTCTTTCCTTCGGTCTCGCTGAGCCCGGGCTCCCTGCAGCCTCTCCCTTGTCCATCCCCAGTGACCGTGATTCAACTGGGCCACCTCACACTCCCGGCCTATACCACTCTTGCTGAGCTCTGGCACTTCGATTTAAATGTTGTGATGCATTTTTCCAACTGCAATGGAAGCTCTCCGGCAGAACAGACTCTGCGCACTGCACACCGTCGTCTCCCCAAAGTGGGGTTGAGTTCGGCAAAGGCTCCTTAAGCAGCTGCCGTGGGCCCAGCATGGGGAGAGAGCCGCCTCCCATCACGCGAGGAAGTAGACCCATCTCTAGGTGTATCGTAACCTAGTCGTGTCTACAACTGCTTCTCCAGCAGGGCAGCCGCTGCTGGCCTGTGATAAACTGCTCCTCTTCCTCTCCTAGGGGGCACTCCGGCGTGTTCTAACGGCTAACCTGGACGTCGGAATGCAGATCTTGTTCCTAGCTGTGCGGTGTCCTGGTGTTGGGGAGCCCCTCGATCCCTCTACTCTCCCTGCTCCTCCCTGTGAACCACCTCCAGCCCCCACGGCTTAGCTTCCTTCTGGAGACGTCTCGAGGATAAATTAGGTCCTCGCACAAGAGTCAGAGGGAGACCCTGAATCAACACGACGGGAAGCTTTCTCTGCCCTAAGCGGCTGGAAATGCTGCCGAGTGGACACTAAACAGATGACCACGTTGTTTTCCTCAGGGAGCTCCTTTCCACTTCCACGAGAGTCCCCGTGGGCTCAGCCTTTTAAAAAGAAGGAGAAAAAAACCAAACAAACAATGGAAGGTGCCTTGGTTTATAAATGGCCATGTTATTCTTAGAAGGCACCCCTGGAGTGGAGCCCTGCGAAGCTGCTGACTTGACACGACTTAACTAGGCGAGATCGATGGGTCCCGAAGCCCGAAGCGCTGGGGCCGGCGTTCCCGGCGGCGCCGTAACCCGTGCGGGAGGCTGGGGCCGACAAGGTAGGAAATCCACAAGCTCTGCTAGCGATACTCGAGAGCGGAAAAGTTCCTGGGAGCGCAAAGTAAAACCAACGCCAGGGGCGCGGGACCCTCGTTCACTAAACAAGAAAGCCGACCTTTGCCCGTCATGTTTTCCGCCAGCCTGTTTCAGCAGGTGCCCAGACGCCCCCCCAAACGCGCAGCTCCCCGAATCGTGAGCAATTCCACGTGGGCAGCTGCTCGGTTTTAAACGGACCGGTTAAAAGCGGCATGTTCTCCATCTAGCGTGCTCGGGAGGTGTGCCCAAGCCACCGCTCTCTGCCATCAGCCCTCCGGTCCGGAGGCCCCGGGAGCCAAGCCGGCCCTGGGCTTCCGGCTGGGTTTGACTGTCAGCCCCAATCGGGGCATGGCCCGGATGACCACGTTGCCCAGGGGAGCAGCATGACCAGCTGCTGTCCCATCTGGGAACGGCAGCACGTCCTGCCCATGCCTCCCCGCCCGTCGGGGGGCCTCCCCGCTCCTTCCCAGCGTGGGCACACGGACCCGGCACCAGCTCCCGAGCCGCTGCCTGTAAGTGACACTCTCCCCACGCACCTGTGGCCGGGGTCTCTCTCTCATCGGTTCCATCGGAGACTCTGGCGTGCCAGAGAGCGTGCAGCGCGGCTTCCCCGGAGGCTTAGAGAACCGGCAAGCGGCGGAGACGCGCTTACACGGGGAGGCCGCCCTTTCTTTCTCCGCAGCACGAGGTGTGGGAACGGGCACGATGGTGGGAACGCCGCAAACTCGCTGGCAGGGGTGTGAGCCTGCCCCTGGCCTGGCTCCACGCCGCCGTCCCCCAGGCTGGGAAGGGCATCTCCCAGTCGGGCTGCACTGTCTTCATCCTGACTCGGCCTCTCTGTCCTGCAATCAGGGCAGATCCCGGCTGGACCGAGCTGAGCAACAGGGCAGTCACAGTCCCCAGCTTTCCGGGTCCCACGAGCCGCGTCAGCGACAGTCCTGAGGTGGACGGGGCATGGCAGTGCAAAGCCACGACAAAAGCCCCAGATTTGGGGGAGTCTGCCAGTTCTCCCTGCTGGGGAAATCCGGGCAGGCCGCTCTGTTCTCGGGCCTCCCAGAGGCCACGGGACCGGTCCCCGATGGCTTTGCGCTGGGGCTTCCCGTCAGGCACGCAGCGGATGGGAACACTGCTGCATCTCACCCGAGTCCTGGCCAGGGACCCTGAGGCCCACACGACTCTGGTCCTTACTCAGTTGCCAAGTCCAACAACGGCTGCGTGTGCGAAGCGGTGGTCACGTCGCAGCCGCGACTGGGGTCCATTCCGGGTTCCCGTTCAAACGCCGGGTCTTCTGGCACAAGCATGAAGGCCAAGGCGGGACGTCCACGGCCACATGGGTGAACACCCTCCATATTTTCTTCTGGCGAAAATTGTGAGAACACCTTTTTCAGAGTGACAAGGTAGGAAATCCACACGAGGCTACCTAAAAGTCAAGAATTTCGAATCCGTAGTCGAACAGGATGCCGTGAAACCACTTGCTCGATGAAGCTTTGACCTTTCGCTAAGGGCGGTGATTGGCGGTTACTACTTTTGATGTACTGCCTCTCTCAGAAGCTCACTTTGTGGTCCCGGAGATGAAAATACCCGGACACCCCTTGCGGGGGGCGCGTCCCCCTCGGTCTGACGGAGCACAGGTCGGGGGGCAGAGGTTAAGTGGGGCTGGCCCCTCACCGAACCAGGAAACGGGCATCCTCAGAAATCTCCGGCGTCTTCTTTCTGTCTCATTTCCCCTGATTCTAAATAGTGTTACCTCCTCCGTCACCTGGGCCTCTCACCCCCCGCCAGGGGGATCCGGTGGGACCCTTGCCTTCTGGGGTCCCCTCGTCTCGTCTCGGGCCCCAGGGCGTGCACTCAGGCCTCGGTGTCATTGCCGGATGAATCCGGGCTTCCCGAGTTTTAACCCCAGGAGAGGTGGAGGGAGGACCGTGCGGGGAGTTTCTCTGAAAACGCAGCACAGAGGTCAAGGTCACCGATGTGAGTCTCGGGTTTATGAAGAAAGAAAGTTGACCCCGTCGGAAAGCGACCTGCTCAGAACTACCTAGGCAGCCTCCCCAGCGAACGGCTCATTGACAATCCGTGTCTCTCTCTCCGTCAGGTTCCTTCAGATCTAAAAGACAATCTATACTGCCGCGGGTTGGAGAGTCCTCGCGGTAGCTTTTATTTTCACACCCTTTGCCCTTGCCTTCGCACAGGCTCCTCTTCCCAGGGCGAGGCCGATGTGTGAAAAGCAGGGCAGCCGCGCGTCCCCCGCGCTGCAGCGGACAAGCCTGTTAATGTGTCAGGCGACAGTCTCTGCTCGGACTCGGCGGTCGAGACGGCGTCTTGGCCAACCTGGCCGAGCACCATGAATAAATGATGGCTCTGTGGGGCAGGAAACAAACGTTCACTTATCTTTGTTTCCTCTGGAGGCAAAGCTCGCTAGGGAGCAGGGGAAGCCTGAAGTGTCTGCAGGAAGCAGGCCGACAGGCCAGCAGCGATGGCCGGGATTCGGAGAACGGGGCCACCGGCCGGGGACGGCCCCTCCCAGAGTACGTCCAGCAGTCCACATGTCTCCACAGAGTACTTTTCTTGCTAGAGTCCATTTCCGCTCTTCTAGAGATTTCCGCGCCTCCGTGTGGCCGTCTTCGTGCCGCGGGACGGCAGGTAGATGAATGCCCAGGGTCGCCTGGCTCGGGGACACACAGAGACGCAGCGTGTGAGGCAGGAGGCAGGCCGAGGTGCCTCCGTGGTGGGGAGCCTCACGTGGCACAGCCGCGTTCTCCCTGGGATCAAACCCGCCAGTGACCTCTGGAAGGTGAGATGCAGAGGCTGGTGGACACTTGACCGCAGAACTCTGTCATTTCTTAGGAACCTTCTCTACCAAGTCAGGTTTGCAAGGGAAGACGGAGACGCCTCTCTGCAGGTCGTGGTTCTGCCCGGGGGCTGTGGCCCCGCTTCCTACCCAAGGTGCTGATCTTCGCAGAGTTTCCGTGGTTATAACGGCAAAGATGAGTCTAAGAGGGAGCCACCCAATGCAGATTATGGCTTGTAAACCTGCCGTCCTCATGTCCTGTGGCTGCCATAACCGATGGCCACAAACCGGTGTCTTAAAGAAACAGGAATTTATGCGCTGGCTGTCCCGGGGTCAGCTCTGGGGTCGGAGTTCTGAAAACAAGTGGGGTGAGGGGCCACACTCCCTCCAGGGCTCCAGGGGAGGGTCCTTCCTGCCTCCTCCCGCTCCTGACGTCTGAGGTGGTTCTTGGGCTTGGGGCTGTGTGGCTCTGATGTCTGCCTCTGCCCTCACGTGGTTTTTGCCCCTGTGTGTCCCTTACCGCAAGCTGAAGGCCACAGAGGCCATCTTCCGTCCCTTGAGAAAGGTGCCCAGCTGCGCCCACCTCTCAGGAATGCTGCTGACGTGGGACCTTCTCCACCTCGACCTTTAAAGCCCAGGTTGGGACTCTCCAGGTTCAAGGATCTCAACTCGACTCCAATGAGCTCCACTCATAACCTTCAACTTAATTATATCCGCGAAGACTCTTTTTCCAAATCAGGTCACTTCCAGGTCCGTGGCAGGCGTCTTGTTGGAGCGGGCAACCCACTGCGCCCACCTACACGTCACGTTCACACAGGTAATGTGTGCGCTGCCCGGCCATGGGGGGTACAGTTACGTTTTCAACGTTTCCTCCGGAGGGGCGGTGTCCTCCATCAGGGAAGTGGAGGCGAGGGGAGCTCGAGCACGTCGGGACCTCCGACATGACTGTCCACCGAGTTTCCATCCTATTTTGAGCTATTTATAAATTACAGGACAAGGATTCTGGTGCTCAGCATATGAACATCTACCCCTAAGTGGAATATAAGTCTAGACCGGCTGAGCTGGTGGAGAAAGAGGCCTGGGGTGGGCCAGGGAGGACATCTGTCCACACAGAGGGGGAGCAGACTCACTTGGTGGCTCCTGGTGACTCTGGGGCCACCGTCGGTGCAGGATGCGCCGGCACCGTCTCCACTTAGAGTTCGAGTGCGGCTGGCGTCGGGGCTGAGTTAGCCAGCACTCGCAGTGGTTCCCACTCTTAGCTCCTTCCTCGGGATGCCCTGGACTCCCAGGTGGTGAGGATGTGGGGTCTGCGGGCAGCTTCTGGACTCTCTGCTCTAGCAGGTGTGTGGTGTGTCCGAGTGGCTGCGGTCTGGCTGCAGCGTGTTAAGCTATAGACAGGCCTTGTCCAGTGTTTACTCCGAGTTACCAGAATGAGCAGATTTAGAAGGCCTGGGACATCATGGGGGCATGTGGCCCGCACTACTTTTCAAAGGCCCAAAGACTCTTTGGGGAGAGAAGAAGGCTGGTATGGGGATGTGAGGAGAGCTCGGGAGCTCCTGGGGCAGGAGGCGGCGCGGGCTTCAGCGGTCGGCGATCGGTGCTGGCAGCACAGCGGCGCTGGGCAGTTAACCCATACCCAGTCCTCGCTGGGTCTGCACAGGTGTTCACAGAGCCCCGGAGAGGACTTGGCGGGGAGGGCAAAGGGGAGAGGCAGCGAGAGAAGACAAGCAATGGCTACGAAGTAAGATGGGTTTTGTCGACAGGATACTTAATTGACCTCATTGTCCTCCAATTCATCATGTTGGGAGTCGAGCGTTTTCCGAGCGGTTAAGAGGGAGCAAAGCCCATCGAGGTATGTGTCGTGGCCTACGTGTGTCCCTGTCTGCCAATCGTGCAAAGACGCAAGGAGCTCAAGACACCAGAACACAGAGCATCAAGGAAGGAGGAGCAAACTAATAATGCATTTTGATAAATTATCCAGTGGATGGATCTCGTCAAGCTGAACGGGGGAATTTCAGGAATCGTGAAAGTCTCCATTTTGTTGAAGCCGGACAAGTCTCCTTCCCCGAAGAGTTTTAGCTGCGTGCAATTTCAGGGCTTCTACTCTCTTTGCAAAGTACCAGGCATGTCTTCAGTGGGGGTGTTTAGAAAGGATCAACGTTTGTGCTTATTTTTGTAGGTTATGTCGATATTTTACTATTAACACGGACACTTCCCAGAGTAAAGGAATATGTTGGAATCCAACGGATGGTGCTTGCAAAGCCAGGAGAGAGCGGAGGGATGTTCTAGATGGGTAACACACGACACTCCGAAGCGCTCCTCTGTGTGCACAGGAAGATGTCTTGGCCACCCCATCCAACACGCAGCCGCTGCCTGAGAGAATTTCTATGATTCCATCCCTCTTCATTCCCAACACCACCAGACAGGATTTTCAGGTCTGTCCATAAAGTTGACCTCATCTCTAAAGACTTCAACACTGCCTGGGAAAATGTTTATCAGCACAAATTCCGGCAGTAAAGCATCTCAAAGAGTCTGGCTAGCTGATGAGCCGAGTGTCTCGTTTACTATGAAATGTTATCCGAGCATAACGTGGGTTTGGAGTTCGCGTTATAACCTGTGACATGTGCTGTGAACCCAACTGGGTCTGTTGCTTGGAATCGCTTCGAACCTGCAAGCTGGCTTCCCCGCTGCTCTTTCTAGAGTCAATGCTAAAAACAGCCCATCTTTCCGAGTAGCGTTTAATTCTAGGGAAAAATAAAATAAAATTTGTACCTCAATTGTTCCAGGATCAGAGCTCATAAAATGCAGCGAGAGTTACTTCAACTGTGTAGAAAGCACTTCGCAACCCACTTCGTGAAAAAAAAACCATTTCGTGTTCCCTTTGAGGACTCACTACTGCTCAGAAATGTCTTCTGAGGGACCCTGCCTCTAGCTGGAGTTTGGGCTTTAAAAAGGACCGTTTTTAGAGCTATTTTTAATGTTTATTACTTATCTTTGAGGGAGAGAGACAAACAGGCAGAACAGTGAGGGAGGGGCAGAGAGAGAGGAAGACGCAGAATCGGAAGCAGGCTCCAGGTCATCCGAGCCGTCAGCACAGAGCCCGACGTGGGGCTCGAACTCATGAACTGTAAGGTCACGACCTGAGCCGAAGATGGCCGCTTAACTGACTGAGCCGCCCAGGCGCCCCAACAATGATGCATTTTTAAAGCAAGACAGGTGCGTCACGAATGTGTAGAAGTGGCCGTCTTTGCCAAGGTGCCTTCGTTAGCTCCCCCGGAAGAGTGGAAATGCCTGGCCCCACAAAGGGGCTGAGTTCACACAGGGGGAGGGGGAGGTCTTCTCTCAAAACTCAACCGCTCTCTCCTCTCTGAGGTGGTGTCTGCACCTCTGGGGCCTTTTCTGATGTGTACAAATTCTCTTCCCTACTTTCCCCATTCCCAGCAGCAATTATTTAGGAAAGACAGAGTCCGAGACCCCCTTCTTGTGTGACATCAGAGTCCCCTACGTGCTCACATTCCAAGACTGAAGCAGAGTCTGCTTGGATGTCTGCTGCCCTTGAGGTTCAGTTTTATGCGCCTATTGCACCGGGCCATGGGGCACCCACATATTTCATTACGTACGGTTCTGGGTGTGTCTTTAAGGGTGTTTCTGCGTGAGGTTAGCATCCGAATCTGCAGGCTGAGTGAAACAGAGTGTCCCCCACTGTGGGTGGGTCTCATCCAACCAGTTGAAGGCTGAGTAAGTAAAGACTGAGTAAGAAAGAATTCTCCTCTGCCCGACTGCCCTTGAGGTTGGTCATTGGTGTTCTCTGCCTTTGGACTCAGATGGAAACTAGACCGTTGGCTTCCCTGGGTCTCCAGCTTGTAGACTGTTGTTCTTAGGACCCTCCGGCCTCCATAATCCTGTGGACCAATTCTTTACTGTACCTTTCTCTTCCACACTCTCTCCCTCCCACCACCCTCTGCTCTATCTCTCGGTTTTTGTCTCCTTAGATAGACAGATGATAAGTAGATGATAGATAGATCGATAGATCGATAGATAGACAGACAGACCTCTACTGATTCCATCCCTCCGGAGAACTCTGACCAGTGCATCCACCCATCCAAGCCCCTGTTGAGCACACCTGCAAAGCCACTCACCGGGGCAGCCCCTCTGTGCAGGGCAGGCCCCACGTGGCATGAGCCACAGTCCTCAAAACGCAGAGGAGTGCCCCCATAGTCTTTAACCCTGAGGAAGAGACCACCCTCTCCCATCTTTGGGGTCGGGGTGTTGACTTTTTGCACTTAAGTCTAAGACCAATGAGCCGCTTAGAAAGAGCCTCAAGGTACTGTTTGGTCCTGCTCATCTCTGGAGATAATTCGAATGGCGGAAAAATGTTACAAAAACGTATTAAACACGTCCGCATGATTGACGATACTTTTTTGAAAACAACAGTTGAATTCAGAAGATTTGATTCTCCCAGAGAAGTTTCCTCTCCCATTATCGGCTTTGAATCTTACTTGCGTCATGTTCTTAGAAAAGAAATTTACAAGTAATTTTTCGTGCGTCCTTCCACCTCCTTTAAAGAGGAAAAGCCTGGAATCCCCAAACACTCCCCGCTGCTGCTGGTCTCCTTCCGTCTGGGTAGGGGTCAGTGCGAGACGCCAGGAAATCTGATCAAATAAGAGTCTCCCAGCTTTTTGTTTTGGAGGCGGGAAGAGAACACCGCCCCTCCTCTCCCTGGCGCACCGTCGCCCTGGCGCTCCTGCCTTTTTCGGGCCTGAAGGAGCGACCTCCTGTCGCCGGAGCCCGACGGGAAGGAGCTCCTGAGCCGCTCGGGCGGTGGCAGCGTCTTTGGTCTGGAGACAGGCACGTTAGTCCGGATGTTAGCGCATCTCCTTAATCGGATCGCCTGCATAAATGGCAAGATGAGGTGGACGAGCGATAGGGAAGAAAAGTCTGTGTTTTTCCCTCTGAAAAGAACCGAAACGTGTAAACAGCCGATCGTGTGGGAGGAAGCGTATGTGCCTCGGATTGAAAGGGGAAGAACCCTTTGGAGAAATAAGAGAGCACAGGGTAGCAGCCGACAGTCTTCTCTTCGAGCGGACAGCCCCGAGTGGTAGAGGCCATGATTTCTTGCATTTTCAGAGCAAATGAACTTGACAGATGGCCGTGTCACCCAAACCCCCACCTACCAACTTGATTATGCAGAAAACAATACAATAGAAAAGAAATCATTACTGCAGGAACCTGGTTAGTCCACAGAGGGCCGGGTTGCCGAAGAACCAAATTACGGGGCTAGGATTGAACAGCTAGAATGCATTTAACATAAAGTGGGTTACAGCGAGGCAATCAGTCATGGCGAAAGCTATTGTCTGAGCTTGCTTGCATGGTATATGAAGTCATCTGTCATCTCCCCCGGAATTTATGCTGAGTTTATAGGAGAAAACTACAAAGGTTTTGCCAGGACATGTCTCGGGAGTCATAAGTAGTGCAAACGGGGACCCGCAGAGAGGAAACGGTGGGCGTTTTCGGATGCTTTGCCGCCGTCTGTGTCTGGGAGGCTGCGACCGTGTCGCCGAGACACCCCATCGGATGCTCACGTGACCCGAACGAGGCCGTCCGCGGGAAGCACGGGACACGCTTCCTTCCGCTTCCGCGAAGAATACGCCGTCGACGGCAGCAGCAGGCTCACAGGTACCGCCTGAGAGAGGGAAGGCCACCATGCAGACAGGGCTTCACAAAGTCGGCGAAGAATGTGGCCTTAAGTTCGGAAGACAGATATCTCCTTCATGTGGCCGTATATATTTGCGAGAACAGATCAACTCTGAATAAATAGGCCGTGTCACCCGTGTGACAGACAGCCAGGGATAAATGGCTGTGTGCCGATCTAGCCGTACAGGGCGTATCAATCCCCGATGTCAGAGCAGGTGTTTCCAAACCACTAATGACTTCTCCTTTGGAATAAGGCAGCTTCTCTGCTCCCTTCCTGGAACTCGGTAGGATTTTGCACTCTTTCCGTATTTCTGCCTGGTGCTTCTCCCATCAGAGAGTCTTCTCCCTGTCCGTTCCTGCTTCTGGAGGCCACGGGCATGCTGCAGGCGCAGCCGGGATTCACCAGCCGCTCTGCACACGGTGCGCAGCTCTGTTACCGGGAGACCCAGCTCTCCCTGGGGCTGCAGTGTTGGGTCGGGTCCTAGCTCTGCCAGCAGACACCCGCTCCCCAGACGGGGTCACGTCCTGTCCCTCCCCCGAGGAGCCGTCCCCCGTCTGCACATCGCAGCCTCTCTGCACGTGGGTACGACATCTAGACATAGGCGTCTCTACCTGTCGTGTCCCCACACAAACACGGGGCGGTTCGGCAGGACACCTGAGTTCCCGCAGAAAACGTACCGATGTGTGTGTGCCTGATCATTTAACAACTTGATTTCTTATAATTTTAATGCACTTGTATAAATATTAATATTATAACAGTTAAATATAATAAATAAGATTCACTCATCGTAACATATATTACAGTGTAATGTATGAAAACTTTTTTGGGTAATCGTTTGCGGAGTTTAATTAAACGCAAAATTGTCCAAAATTGACCTGGGAATAAAAATGCACACATTTTTGTCAAGCCTTCGTTCTGTCTCACTTTCTTTTTTTTAAAATAATTTATTGTCAAATTGGTTGCCAAACAACACCCAGTGTTCAAGCCAACAAGTGCCCTCCTCCGTGCCCGTCACCCACTCTCCCCCCTCGCGCACCCCCCTCACCCTCAGTTTGTTCTCAGTCTTTCAGAGTCTCTGTCTCACTCTCTACCGCTGTCATCGTCACACGTCCTTTTAGCCGGTGGCTTGTGTCCTCCTTTCACACTTATTTCATGAGAGGTGCACACCGACTGGGCGGGGCCACAACCGTAACCTGTGTGCACAGTATGTCAAACTGAAGAACAAATACGGACGCTTGTCCTAGAATATTCTTACTAAAAGAAGTCCGAGCCCGGAGTCCACTGTGCAAGCCTCTCTGGGAAATGCAGTTTTCCCAGACCGGAAGCCCACGAGCAGAGGAGAGGTCTCATGTACCTAACGGAGCTCCTACCGTCTGCCATGAAATCGCATTTGCTGGTAATTACTGGGCTCACAATCCTTGGAGGAGGCTGCGTTCCGCCTGCCCCGAGCGCAGGTGCTGCCCATCCCCTGTGGAAGGCAGCTGTGTCTCTGAAACAGCCACCAGACCTCGAGGCTTCAGGGACCCAAACTTCGAGGGCTGTCCCCGTGGCCCACCTCCTGACGCAGGCAGAATCCGATCGGATCCTCTGGCTCTCTGGAGAGGTGGTGCGTTTGGATGTCACTTCAGCCCCGTGCCAGGCATGGGCTCACCGGGGACCGTGCCACCACGCTGATTTCTGAGAGGGCCAGCTCCTCCTCGCTGGAACACCCCAGCCGGGCAGGGTGGAGGAGCCGAGGGCCGCGGTGGGGCGAGGCTGGGACTGAACTGGACAGGTCTGGGTTCTGTGACTGTCAAGTCCCTTTTACAAGCAGGAGTAACAGCCAGGCTGACATCTTGGCTGTAGCCCAGTGGGACCCGTTGCCGGCGTCTGAGCTCCAGAACTATAAGGTAGTAAGACTGTTGTTTTCAGCCGCAGAGCCTGTGGTCGCTTGTTAGAGCGATGGCGGGAAACAAATACACGTCTCCCCACTTCCCTGGCTTGCAGCTCGCCGGACGGCCGAGGGTGATGCTTTGTTGCAGGGAGCGGACGTGCCTTCTCACCGAGACTGTGACAGAAATTCCAGAAGAGAAGTAACTTTAAGAGACTGGAACTTTAGGGGAGTCCCCAGACCTTTGGGGACAGGAGCCCCCAAGGAGCCTTGAACTTGCTGAGCGCACTGGTCCGGGGAGATGCTGACAGTGACAAGGTGCGTGTGGGTGCGGAATCTCCTCCGGTGCCCCTCGACGGGGCTGCCTGACCCAGAATGGCTCCCCCGGGAAGGGGCGGCGCGGAGCAGAAGCCACAGAAGGTTCACGGACAACCACTGAGACAGGGAACCCTGGGAATTCCGAAGTCCGGGGGCCATGGGGGCTGTGCGCGCACGGAGAGCACGAACCACACAGGTGTGCGGGAGCCGGGGCCGAGGGCACAGCCGGGCTCCAGGCTGGGCTCCGCACCCAGAACTGCGAGCACCCGGACATGAGCGAGCAGGTGACGCCTCGGAGCGGGCGGCCGTGCCAGGTCCCAGGGGCTCAGGACACGGCCATAGACACAGGCCGGGGCTTCGGGCCTCAGCCAGAGGGACCTTGAAGCCTCCGCCCTCCAGGCCGCTGTGCCGAGACAGGTTGGCGCATGCTTCTGGGATCGGGACGGGCACCCGCTTCAGGGTGGAGGCCGGGCCCCACACAGAAGACGCAGACACTAGGGGTGCTGGAGCCTGGGAGGTGACGCTGGCCACAGTGGGTCAGGGCGGCGCTGGAGGACAGATCCCATGTCACGGAGCTGCGGTTGGGACTGCGGCCGGAGTCTCACAGCTGCATCCGCACCCCGGCTAGCATCCAGGTTTATGGGTGAGTGTGCCTGGGGCACCTCACAGGAGGGGCGGGATTCTGGCTTTCTCGAGACCACCGGCCTCAAGTTCAAGCCTGTTGCAGTACCGCCCTCAGAACCATCCTGTCTGCCGCCCCAAAGGCCCCCACACAGAAACGCCCCTCTCCGCACATACCCTGACGCCTGGCCCACTGTGCCCGGGACCCCAGGACAGAGCCGGGCCTGGGTTAGGACGTCTGAGTGCGCTTCTGCGCCCCGCAGCCGCTGTCCCCTCACGGTTGGCACAGACACACTGACGGCCTCTTCCTTTAAATAAGAGTCTGTGTGTCTGAACCTTAGGAGCTCTGTGCTCGGTACCAGAGACCCAACTCCTGACGGGGTTTCTCAGAGCAAAAGCTTCACACTCTCAACCAAACGTAGTCATGATAAAATAATAATAATAATAATAATAATAATAATAATAATAATAATAATTCACAGACTTCGTGTGAATCAAAACCAGTACTTGTATCCTGGTGGGATAAAGCTGGGTTCTGAGGAGAGTCCGTTCGGATGTGGTTGTGGGGCATGTCTGTGAGCAGCCCCAACAGTGACGCTATGTCCTGTCACCTGTACGTTATCCTGCATAGTCTGCACGTATAACCTGTATATTCTGTATGTGTATCCCATACGTATAGAACCCATGCGTATATGCTATATATTCTGTACACATATCCCGCTTATTCTGTACAGGGAACCTGCACATTCTATACATACACCTGTGTATGCTGTGCATATACCCCGTGTGCACGTGCCCTGTGGTGGAAGATGGGGTTCCCGGAGTCCCCCACGCTTCTGCCCCGTCCTACCCTTGCTGATTCTGCCTTGGGGGTGAGGAGCCCCCCCTGCCCCCCCACTGAAGACAGGGGTTCCTGGGATCACCGTCCAGGCTGCTTCCTCCTGGCTCCATCACCGCCACACCACGAAACAAGTTAGTGGAGAAGCAACGTCGTCCTTGCCTATGAAGTGGCTGCAAGATTCTTCTGGGGGGCCTGTCCTCACCCGAGCCACCAACTTCTTGACGTGTACACCGAGTCTCACTCTCTACCGCCCACCCCGTCTTGCGTGCACACGTCGCGGGCCACAGGGCGTGGTCCCAGAGCCGTCTCCGTGGTTTCTGGGTCTTTCCTTTCCCCGGGGACAGCGTCCACGACCTCACGCTGAGACGCAGAGGCCTCCCTGGAGCCTCCCGTGCTGCCCGACTTCCCCTCCACCTCTCCTTGCCGCCCGCTCGCCTGCTGCCGACTCCAAGTCTTCTGGACAGTTCTTTCTCTAAACTGGACAGTTTAGATTTTCTTAAACACTCTTCCTGAGATTTCGCCTCTTCTGTGAAGACACTGTATCTGCTCAACAGCGGCTGCCAAGATCGAGGACTGTCCCCTCTCCCGGTATCAACCTGGAGATCCTCAGACCGTTGGCTCCTCCTCTTCCCGACTCTGCCACGGGGCTCTCCCTGCTTCAGATACGACTCGAAGGGGCTTGGTTTTGGCTACGGAAGTATCTCAGCGAAGCCTGACACACTGCCGGGATGGGACGTCCTGAGTCAGGACCTCTGTAGGGACGTGTTCTGATCACATCGGAAGCCCCCAACTACAGATGCTCAGACAGAACCGCTTCCGAAGTTGCACAAAATCCCCGATAGTTTAGACAAATTCTAGCGTGTGAATGCATTTCTTTTTTTGAGAGGGTCCGCGACTCTCATCGCATGGTGAAGAATAGAAAGGTGTCTGTGATCAAAGGGCAGGAATAAATTCCTATGCATGAACTCCAAAATGACCTGGAATGTCGAATAAAGACGTAGCTTATTTCGGGCCCCGCAGCTTCCTGAAAGAACGACGGAAGACAGGACGTGTTTGTTACCCTCGCGGTGTAATGTTTTCAAGTGCAGACGAGGTTCCCTGCGTGTGCGCTTAGCGGGAAACACGCTGTTCCGATCACTGTCCCGCACGCGGACACCTCCACACTCTGCTCGGCCGAGGACGCCCCTGCTGGAGGGGCGCAGGGGAGAGGGGCACGCGCCCTGTTTCCAAGGATGGCCGCGGTCCACGCAGGCGCTCCGGACCGCTCCGCTGAGGACAGAGACCCTCCCACTCCTTTCCTCTCAACTCGTCTTAAACCCGTAGTTCTCAGGGCGAGGACGCACGGAACATGGGAGAGGCAAACGGATGTTTATTGAGTGAAGTCATCAGTTCTACTCCCTGAGGAGCGATGGGGACGAGACTGTGAAGGCACACGAGGACCAGAAATTCTGAAAGGGGCACAAGAATGAAAACAGGTGTGGTCGGGTCAACTCCCATACCCCCTGAGGGATGACAGGCCCCGGAGGACACAGGTGACCTCCTCAAAGGGACAGACGCAAGGAAGGGACATGCACGGGGAGCCTCAGACTCCTGGACCTCGTCCTTACGGTCCGAACCCTCTGTGACTGGTGCTGGAGGGCAGGAGGCACTGGGTGACCGGAACCTATTACTTTCCAGAAAGTTCCATTCTCATTTCAGCTATTAGAGAATTTGCCATCATAGTCAGCTGAACCTGGCCTTCTCCTGGTTATCGACTGGCAGGGTTTAACATCTACCGCCTTGTCCTACGTCGCATATTCCTCTTCTAAAGGTGGGAACAGCTGTCAGTTCCTCCATGACCCCAGCCAGCTTCCCCACCTATGGTTCTGAGCACTGTGCTCGCCTCTGTCTCCCCTTGGCTCAGCTGTCAACTGGCTTTGAACATGATCCTCCCTTGTGGAAAGACCCTGTGTACTGCCCCATCGATGGTGAAGAATGTATCGCTTTCAGACGTGGCCCCTGTTCTCTTTAAGTTTACGAGCTACCGGACAACACTGATAATAAACCACCCTGAGCGTCCGTGATGACAGAGAGAGAAGTGGTCAGGGAGGCCCTCTGGGAGGAAGTGACATTTCCTCAGAGAACTGAGGAGAGGAAGGCGGGCAATCCAGGGGCGGGGGTGGGTCTCTGGGCCGCGGGGGTCAAGGTGTCCAGACGGCAGGAAGCTCTGGGAGGTGGGGGATTGCAGAGTCCCGGGGAACCGGAAGATGCTGCGGATTCCACCCAGGATGGGAGCCCTGCCTTCACAGAGCCTCCTGTCCAGGCATGGAGGGGGAGAGTAAGAGGTGTCTGGGTCAGGCGGGAGGGGGCTCTGAAGAGGAGGCAAGCGGGAGCACAGAGGGCGGGGAGGGCTGTCTCGGCATCACCCTGAATGTGGGGAGGACCGTCAGCTGCAGCCCAGGCGAGCCCAGGGCGTCTGCCAGCCGGCGTCGAGGAGCCCCCGAGGAGGGAGGACGGTGGACCAGCTGCCAGGTGTGCCCACAGGCAGGGCCAAGGAGGAAGAGCTGTCCCCAGGCTGGCGGCCAGTGCTGTCACCGGCTCCCTCGGTGAGTTAGAGAGAGACTCTCTTTCCGGGGAGCACTGACGACGAAGTCAGGCCAGGGCTTGTGAGGCTGTTGCAGACGGAGCTCCAAGCACCTTCTGGACCCGAGGTCTGCCTCTCGCCGCACCCCTGGGAGGTCAGAGGCGGGCTGAACCCGCAGCCAGTGTGGGAAGGACACGGCGCAGCTCCCCGGGCTGGGAGTAAGGACGCTGGCCTTCCATGCCCGCTGCCCCGACCCCCGGACGTATCACTTCACAGCTCACACCCTCTGTGCCCTCGCTTCTGTCACCTCGGGTGCCCTCCGGGCCTCGCCACCCCCGATCGCATTCCGTGCAGGCGGAGCCTCGAGCGTGGATCGGACGAGGGGGCGTAGACGGTTCAAGGCAGATCCATCACAGCTCGGCCCTAGCAGGGCCCGCGGGTCGGTAACGCCATCTTCATATATTCCGGAAGGCACGTCTTAGCGAGGAGCGAGGGACAGCTCTATCAGCATAACTTTTTAAAACAGTGACATAAGTATCTATCATTTCACTATATATGAATTTTTTAATATTTCCAATATAGATGATGCTGAATGTGGAATTTCACGAGATGTGATTCCACTTCGCCCGGGGGCCTTTCGAGTCCTCCAACGTGGTTTTTCTTTCCTTTCTTTTTTTTTTTTTTTTATCAGGTTTCATCAGCTTTATTGGAAAATGGGCTAGGGCCTTATTGGAAGACGGGTGGGAATTTGTCAAACACTTAGCCATGCCATCAGTCTCGAGCATAATCGTTGCTGTGGACATGATTACTGCACGGGGGTTCGGATTCCGGGAGCCCCTAGAATGTTCTGTCCTTGGACAGAAATATGAATAACACAGTTTGAAGATGCTTCTTCACGTCCATGGCGTGAAGAGGTGGCGAGGCGGGAACGAGGGAGGTGGGTGTCTGGATGCCCACGTCGCCTGGAATTCGTGAAAACTGCCAATGTTTTCATGGAATTAGGAGCCCAGAGAGAAGGCAGAAACGATTTCCTGAACGAGCAGGCGTAAGAGAGACTTTCTTTCCCAAAGGGAACCATTAAGAGAGATCTGAGGGTGACAATTGAATTTGGGGGAAATCCCCATTTTTTGAGGGTGGGGGGGGGAATGAGGAAGCAGAATTGGACGGTCCGGGTGCAGGTCGGGGAGCACCCTGACGGCGTGGGTGTCAGGGGCTGCGTGACGGCATCAGAGGCTGGGGAGAGGCTCTGCATCTGGTACTGGGGAGACTGGGGCAGTGGGGTCGAGGGGGACTCCCAGACCAGCAGCACAGGTGCCTGGAACCTGCTAGAATTCCTGGGGGCCCACCTGACACACTGAAGGAGAGACTTCCGGCTGGGGCTCAGCAGGGTCATTGGACCAGCTGCCCAGAAGATTCCGGCACACTCCTGATAGAGACCCTGGGATGCGGTCTGCGAAGGTACTGGAGGGGCACGCGGGTGTGGGGGGGACGGGGGCGGTTCCCGGGAGTACACCTGGCCTCCCCTGAGGGCGGGAAGGAGACATGCAGGTGCAGCTGCTTATGGAGGGTGAGGGCAAGCCAGCATCTTCTTTGGCTTCTCCCGATGCGACCTGGAGACGCTCTTCCTCACGAGGGACCGCCCAGCGCCCGCGAGCAGGCTCTAAGATGCCTCCGGAAGCCATGTCCACCCCCAGGGAAGGGCTCGGCGAACAAAGCCTGCTGTGTGCCCTGCAGTGCCACTCAGGTCTGCTCCCCCCACCCCCAGACACCAGGAGGCTGTGGGCATCTCTGAGCACTACTGGGGGTTGTATTGTATGTTACAATGATTCGTCGGCATTTTGGCCCCACGGAAGTCAAAAGTCCCACGGGAAAGCTGACCAGAGGAGTCTGAAAATACCGATTTCTTTGTCGCCCAAGGGCATGCTTTAGAATATTCTCCCCGGATCCCGGGGAGGGGGGCACAGCCACACTCAGAGCTCCTCTCTCGACGGACGGTGTGATGCATGGCTGGGAGGAGCAGCCCCCCGACGGTGAGATCCCAGGAAACCACTCAGACAGAAGACGCTGAGGCCTTCTCGAATGTCTGAAAGTCTTCAGTCGCCGCAATATATCCATAAGACGTAATAACGGCTTAAGGAAAATGTGTGCTGATACTGTCGAGAAGGCGTTTTGTTCCAGCAGAGACCGTCTAAGAGACTCTTAACCGTGGGGCCCCGGACTCTCTGTGCCCACGCCCCGCAGGGCTGCCTGGAACAGGGGCTGGCCACCTGGCAGGTACGGGGAGGTACGGTAGACCGCGGTTTCTCACGGCAGCGAGGAGTGGGGCACCTGGAGCCCAAGAGCCAGGACGTCCCTATGCGTGTCGAGCATAGGGTAGTTAGTGTCTCTCTGTAGCAAGTCAAAAATTAATCAAACAGAAACAATCCAATAGAAAGGGCAGAGGGCCAGTGAGACGAGAAGAGAAGGGGAAAGCGGAAGAAGGGGGGTGTGGGTACAGGCACACGCGTCTGTAATGGGGGGCATGGCTCTGTGCAGCGGGGGCCCCTGCCACCCCATCGGGCCCGCGGACACTCTGCGGGTTTCCCTCAAAGTCCCCTCCCTGCATCCGCTCTGCTGTGAACTTCACCGTCATGACCCACAGGACGCAACTAGCTTCCAGAAGTGTCCTTCCAGAAGGGTCCCCATGACTGACAGTGCTGTGGACACCTGAGGACACTTTCACGGACCGCAGGGGTCCCGGGGGCCCTGAAGGGTCATATTCCTCAGGCTGAAGGAAGCTGTTTCCGGAGGGTAACACGTCTACAGGAAGAAGCGAAGAGCATAGGGACACAGAGACAAATAACGATGTCATTAACGTGGATTTTCCAGGGACCAGAGCGAGGGCCCGGGAATGTGTTTTGAAATGGCCCTCCATCGTGCCTCTCCATCCTAAACAAAACCCTAGATACCTTTAGCGGTACCAGGCAGGGCGAGACAGGTTAGCGCTGTTTCCTCTGTTTCCTCAGTTCAAAATTAAGCCGTCGCTTTCCAAAGCCGTCCAGCTGAACGGAAGCCTTACTTATGTCAGAGTTTTCCTAACGGTCCCTCGCAAGCCCCGCTTCCCATGGGTTTCCCATCGTGAGAACAAATGGAAAATGCTTCACGGTCGCGTTGACAAACCTCGGGGCAGCCCCCGGGAGCCCCCAGAGCTCAGGGTGCCCAGCCCCGTTTCCGCGGAGCACCCGCACGATGGGGACCGCCCTTCCCTGGGCTGCTGCACACCGCCTGCCCGGACAGCCTCCATCCCGCTCCGTGTCCACTACCGCGTCTTCACTGCACAAACGTGCCTTGAGCACCTACCAGGCGGCGGGCGGCGCCCCCCAGAGGCTGCCGTGTGGCTCCGCCGTGCTCCCTCAACCCCAAACGCGCGCGCTGTCCGGAGGCTTCTCTCCTGGGCCATCTGGGCTGGGGGAGTGTCGTGACTCCTCCTTGCGTCCTCAGGCTTAGACGGCCGAGCAGAAGGAAGGAAGGAGCCCGGTTAGACTTTGCCACGAGCCCTGCGGCCGGTGCTGGGAGACTGCCCCTCGGCATCGCTGTTCTGTAAGCCTGGAGGGCTTGGGACCCTGAGAGTCGCTCTCCGCCCGAGGTCTGTCCGCGGCCTGGGAGCGTGCTGGCCCATTTGAGGAGCAGGCTGGAGGCATGGGAAGAGGGACTCCCCAGTCGTGACCCTGCTTCTTCCGTAGCGTGTGTGCATGAGCGGCACGCACTGTGTCCCAGGCCCCCCGTGGGACTGAGAGGAGGTTGTCCACGGCACGACCCGGCCTGTGGGTCCCTGTGCTGGCTTCCTCCCCCAGCCCCGCACCCCTTCCTCTGCTGCCGTCCTCCCTCGCAACTCGCACCCCCCCTGTCTCGGGTCCCCTTCTGGGGACTCACACGAGAGTTACCACCAGGCTCATGGCACCGCACCCCGGTCCCCCTGCCTCTTCGGTGCTGCGGCTTCTTTATCGGTCTCCTGCCGGACACTGGGTTCCGCTCCCCGCGTGGCCCCCGCCCCACCAGTCTGGGGCAGGGAGCACGTTCCCCAGCAGCGTGGCAGGGAGGCACCAGGCCGTTCGAAACTGAACCCAGGCCTCGGCATCGCCATGCGCTCACCTTCAGGGTGAGTCCGTGGACGGCCCTCGGGCAGAGAAAGCAGCCGCTGCTCCCCAGCCGCCTCGGGGCCCCACGGACTCCCAGTCGTAAAAACATACAAGCCCCTTTCTGTCCCCCAGGCTTGTTCATCTACATCTAGTTCGTGGCGGCTTAAGCGAGCGAAGTCAGGTTGTCAGGCTCCAACCGCATGATCCACTGCCCAGAATCCTCTGCCCGCCGTGCGATCGGGAGCGCTCAGCCCGGCCGCACACGCAGCGCGGGGGCAGCTGGTCAGGCTCGGCCCGGCAGCGAGTGGCAAGGGAGCCGCGGGGGGCGGAAATGCTTTCTTTAATTTTTTTCCCAGCATTTCTGTGTATTTATTTCGGCGTTTGCAAAAACTCTGTAATTCAGAAAAGGGCCTCCGGGTGCACACAAAATTCTTAAGCATCGCGTCGCCGACACCGGGCCGACTGGAGGCCGCCGGCAAACCAAACCCGCCCCTGCGAGTTCGACACAGCCGCCCAGGAACGTGCTTCCTGGCTGCTCTTGCTGCTTGGGAATCAATTCGAGTGTTTCTTTGGTTCAAAGGCGAGAGTTGCCTAAGATCCAGGGCAGGAATGGGGTCACGGAGAGAGGAGACTCTCTATGGAACTGGGTAAGTTTCTCGCGAGTTATTCTGGCCAGAGGGAGCTGTGAGTTAGTTCAGTGAGGGGCAGAGGAAAAGATTTTAAGGTGGATACTTATGTTTCATTTTTGCACTTCTTTCTGACAAAGCTACTCCCAATAGTTACTCCCGAGCCTAGTGACTTCAAGTAACGAACAGCTTCTGTCTCAGTTTCTTTTCTTTTTTTAATTTTTTTTATTTTTGTGAGCGAGAGACAGGGAGCTCGCACGTGCTTGAGCAGGTTAGGGGCAGACGGGAAGACGGAATCCAAAGCGGGCTCTGCCCCGACAGCGTGGAGCCTGATCCAGGCTCAGTCCCACGAACCGTAAGGTCACGACGTAAGCTGAAATGGAGAGTCGGACTCTTAACTGACTGAGCCTCCCCAGGCGCCCGTCTGTCTCCATTTCTGTCATCAGGTGTCCACTTGCTGCCCTGGTTGAGGGGTCGCTCGGGCTGGCATCACAGTGCTGACAGGCTGTGGTCCCGTCCCCGGGCAGCTGGGCGGGGCCCCCGTCCGTGATCCCTCTGCCATTGTCCCCGGCACTCGGATCTCAAGGGCTGGGGGGCAGGGGCCTCAGGTGCCCGGTGTCCGCAAACCATGTTGTCCCCGATCGGGGTTGTCCCCGATGTGTGGAAGTGGCCATAGGGGTGCAGCCCACTCCGGTTTTTAATCAAACGGTTTCTATCCACAAATTATTACCAACAAATTTGCTTTCACTTCTACAGTGAGTTCCATCCCATCATTGAGTTCTAAGCCACACTGTCCCCTGGACGGGGCTGCTCAGGGTCCCGCCGGGCCCTGCGAGGGTGCTGGGGCGTGTCCCTGCAGGAGAGGCAGGGCGGGCGGCCTTGCGGGAGACCCGGGAGACCCGGCGTGAGGTCAGGCCCGGGCCCCCTGGGTGTGGCCCTCCTGCGGGAGAGGCCCTGCTCCTTCCCGTGCGAAGAGGGGAGCGGAAGTAAGGCCTGTCGGGTGCTGTTGTCTGAGTACCCACACTGCCGACCGGGCAGCCGACGAGTTTCTGGGGGCTCGGTGTCCAGCAGCAAAGTGCTGGCGGCTTTGGCGTCTGGTGAGGCCCCTGCCTGCTTCCTGGAGGGCTGCCTCCCCGCCGGCCCCTCCCATGGCGGAAGGGACGAGGGAACTCTACTAAAAAGGCACAATTTCCACTGTCGAGGGCTCCGCCGCCACGACCTGATCACCTCCGAGGCCCCTCCTGCTTGCGTGTCACCCCGGGGTTAGGATCCCAGCACACGGATTGAGCGGGGACACTCGGTCACAGGAGAGCCACCGTCTACAGCCAACAGACCATGATTGAAATCCAGAAAATCGCTCGCTTAAAAGGAATAAAGATGAGTCCTAACCGGTGGTGTGTTCTGACGGGCAGACCTACCTTGTGTGTGTGTGTGGAGACGGAGGCACGGGGAGGCCCCTCTGCTCGGGGACAGGGGAGCACTGTTTGTGGACCAGGAGCGCACCTCGGGCTGAGGCCGTGCAGAGACGGAGGACCCAGGGGGCCTCGAGTTTGGGCCCCCCCATCCAACCCCCACAGTGAGGACCGGAAGGGAAACGCCCTGAGACAGGTCCCGGAGACGGCGCACCGCACGCGTGGGGAGCATTTGGGGCAGCGGAGGCCGAGGCCCCGACGGCCTGTGGCTGGCGCCTCCCCCTGCCCTGCTCACACGGGCGACCGGTTCCAGAATCACCTGACCCCAGGCCCGACGAGAAAGCCGCGTCTCCCTCTCCCCTTGTCACCGGGGGCCGCAGCCCGCAGGGAGAGACGTGCCCTGTGTTTCTCTTACTAAACCCACACAATATCCACGCTTGCCTCTCCTGATTGAATCAGAAATCGCTCTAAATCTATCATTCAATTTCACAGCAAAGTGCAGTTAAGTCGGCAGCTCAGCTCGCTGGCCCTTCTCTCCACCTGTCACCTCCATCAGAGCTGCCTCGCCCCTGCGTGGGACCGGATCCCGCTCCGCCTCCGCCAGGGCCCCCGCCCCCGCCGTCCATCCCCACCGCCCCGTCACTGGCTCCAGCTCCTTCTCAGTGTTTATAAAATCCGCTCACAGCAAAGCCCACAGCGAGATGTAGGCAGCGCCTCTCGCCGGCCACCGCGCAAAGGCCCCTGTTCGCTGTACTTGCTCCGCGGTTTCTAAAGAAGCAGAATTCTTACAGATGGCGTCGGAATCCTCCGGGTACCTCTTCCTCCCACTCTGAAGGCGGTGTGGACCATCCGCGTGCACAGTCCCGACTCCTCTACGTAGGCCCAACCGCCGACACTATATGGCACCGTTTGCGCCGTAAACGACAGGTGCGCACACGCGTTCGCCCCCCGCCGTCTGCGCCGTGACTCTGCACCACGTGACTCGAGGTCCCTGTCATGAGGCATAGGGCTCAATGTCTCTTTTTTCCCTTTCATTTTTATTTTAAATTTTTAAAAATGTTTATTCATCTATTTTGAGAAAGAGAGAGGTCCAGGGAAGCGCCGGGTGGGGGGGGGGTGAAGAGAGAGAATCCCAAGAGAGAATCTGCACCATCAGCGCAGCCGATGCGCGGCTCCGACTCACGAACCGCGAGGTCGTGGCCCGAGCTGCGATCGAGAGTCAGACACCTAACCGACCGAGTCGCCCAGGGGCATCTCTTCCTTTCATTTTAAATGCGTTTCTCCTAGCTTCTTTTTTTTCTTTTCTTAACTTTTTATTTTGAAATCCCTAGCGGGATTATAGACCGCCCCGTCCCCCAGGAGGTCGCAAAAACCCAAGAGTGGTCCGGACGCTTCCCCGGGTCCCCAAGGACTGCCTGTGACGTAACGATACACTCCCGAAGCCGGGGATTCAGCGTGGACGCGGCGAATGTGCACGGCGTGTGCCTCCCCATCACGGGTGCGGATGCTGTGACCGTGGCGCCCCGGGGGGAGCAGCCCTGGACAGGAACCCAAGTGGCCCCCTGACGCCACCCTCTGCAGTCAAACGCCCCCTAAATCTGAACTCCTGGGTTTCCATGTAACATTGCATAACGGCGAGAATATCATACAATATGTTACCTTTTCGAATGGCTCGTTTTCACTCCGAATCGCACCCTGGGCATCCGAGCAAGCGGCTGTGTGTACGGAGATGTCTTCCTTTGTACTCCTGACGTGTGTTCTGGGACGCCCAGGAGTGACGGACTCAGGCGTAACACTGTCCACCTGCCGAGGCTCGCGTGGGCTGCGCCAGTCTGAACCCACGACAGACGAGGCCGCTTCGCACGGCCCGCACAGCTGTGCGTATAGCTGTGCATTTGCTTTTCTCTGGAGTGCACGCCCAGGAGCGCCGGGGGGAGGGGTTTTTCGGATGGTTTGGGGTTTCCTGCTTTGGGAAATTGTCCCACCGTTTTCCAGAATGGCTGTCCCATTTCATATTCCCGCCACCGCCTGTGTCTCCTGGCCTTCACTGCCATCTTGGCCACCGTGACGACGGTCACAGGCGACCGGGGGGCAGGTCCTAATACCCCTCCTGTCCAGCGACGTCCGGCCCGTGTTCAGGGGCCGATCCGCCCTGCGTCCCACCCCAGGGAAACCGCGTTTCATGCTCAGCCCGTTTTCCGATCGGGTCACTTGTTCCTGAGTTGCTGCGTTTGGAGAATCCGTTATGTTTTTTCGCAGGCATCCTTCCTGGGCGAGTGCTGTGCACACGTGTCCCCTGCCTATGTTGGTGTGTTCTCAGCTTCACCAGGGAGCAGGGATGCTGCTTCTGATGAGGTCCAAGGGGTCGAGTTTCTCCTCGTACCAACTGGGCTTTTGACCGGGACCTTTCCACCCAGCCTGGGCCCCAACATCCTGGAAGTAGATGGGCACACCGTCTGAATTACCTCCGGTCGGGGGGCCGTTCCCCTGTGGGCGTCCGGTGCCTCCGGGCCGAGTGTTTTAGAGGCTGTCCTTCCTCAGCGGAACCTGGCTGCACCTGTGTCCAGACCCAGCGGGCTGACCTGACCGTGTGCGGGGCTTTCTCTGGGCTCTCCTCTTCTGTGTCATAAATCTCTCTCTGTCTCTCCACGATGTCACCTGGCCTTCGTCACTATATGCAGAGGAAGCCTTCAAATAGGATAGAGTGCTTTTTTTTTTTCCCAGAATTATTCTAGCTACTCTATTTCCTTAGACTTTCATTAAATTAAAAAAAAGACTGTCCACAATTTACACAAAAACCCTCAACCCGTATGTCAGTTTGGAGCGATCTGACATCGTGACTGCATTGCGTTTTCAATCCTTGGACGTGGATTATCTCGGGTTTATTTAGCTCTCCTTGATTCTCTCCCCTGTGTTTCCTATCTTTTGGCAGACAATCCCACCTCCTCCAGGACGGGCTCGTCGGGACTTTACCAATTACGGCTGCAATTCCCCCGTTTCCAAACAGGACGTCGGCACACAGATTTTGAGGGAATACCATTCAAATCACAACAGATCTCCACAACTGAGATGTCGTCTCTCTCCTCTTCGTATCGAGATCTGACTCTTCTCTGCGTTAGAAGGTCTCAAAGTCCTTGGGGCGCCTGGGCGACTTAAGCGTCCGACTCCGGCTCAGGTCATGATCTCACGGTCTGTGGGTTCGAGCCCCGCGTCGGGCTCTGTGCTGACGGGCTCAGAGCCTGGAGCCTGCTTCAGATTCTGTGTCTCCCTCTCTCTCTCTGCCCCTCCCCTGCTCACACTCTGTCTCTCTCTGTCTCTCCCTGTCTCTCTTTCAAAAATGAATAAATCTTTTTAAAAAACTAGAATGTTGCAAAGTCCGGCATTCTTCAGGGGGGAACTGAACACTGCCCAGCGGTGTCTCCCGAAGCGAGAGCAACCTCCTTTCCACCCGCGTCCACCACACCTTTCCCCTTTCAGCTCCCCGCCCATAAGAAGCCGGTCAACAAAGGGCAGGGCTCACCAGCCCCCAGGGACGGGGACGGCCAGCGCAGGACTCTGTCAGGATGCGGGGAAGACAGGTCCCCTCCAGCCACAAAAGCGCATTGCCTGATACTAGGACTTTACTTTTGTTTAAAGCCATAAAATGAAAGTAGCTCCAAAACCATCGGAATTCTGTCAGCACCGGGCTCGCTGGCCCTAAAGGCAGCGAATTGCACGGGCGCGCACCGGGACTTACGCTCAGCCTGTATTCCACGCGTAAAAAATAAAAACTAAGGCTTGGCAAAATGCACAGCAGAATTTTGTACAAAAATTAAATAAATCACTAAAAGCTTGTGAAGAATTATCGTGCCTCCTTCTTCCTTCCTGTTTCTTCCGCTTCCGATAACACGCTTTCCGGCGCCAAAGGGGGCAAGCTACGGCCTCAGGGGTCTCCGAACTCTGCATAACACGCTTGGCTCAAATTCACCCCATTTCCTCCGTGGCTCCAAAGACCAGGGTAGTGGACTGAGTGGTGACCGAGTCCTCACCGGGGGCCCCTGTGAATAGGACCTTGTCTGGAAAAGGGGTCTTCGCAGATGGGGTCAGGGACATGAGGACATGCTGGGTTATCCGGGCGGACCCTACGCGCAGTGACAGGTGTCCTCACGAGAGACAGGAGAGGGAGACCCGAGACACAGACAGATGCAGAGGGAGAGAGGCCAGGAGCAGGTGGAGGCGGAGGCCGAGTGACGGGGCCACGAACCCCGGAGCCGCTGGCTCGCCGGAGGCTGGGATTGCTGGGACGGATTGTCCCTCGAGCCTGTGGACGGATGTGGCCCTGCCGATGCCTGATCTCACACTTCCAGTTTCCAGGAATGTGAGGGAATAAGCTTCCTTCGCTTCCACCCTCTCGGCGTGCAGTACTCCCTTACCTCTGACGCACACTCCGTGACCATCTTTGAGCCCTGAGCCAAGATGGCGCCAAAAAGCACGGTGGAGGCGGAGGGTCCCAGAGCCACCCTCCCCACCAGTCCCCACATGAAGCCCCGCCACGCTGCCCCTGCCCCCCACTCAGGCCCCGAGCCCTCCTGGGGAGCCTGGCCCCCCGAGTCCCGCACGACGACTCACACCTACTCCCTGAGGACGGCTCTCGCTGAGGGGGCCTTGGGCCACCCAAGGAGCGCGTTCGCCCCGCGTGCACGCATGGGCTGGTGCGCGGCTGCATCCTCACTTCCCAGAGGCCAGAGCCGACAGGAGCGTCTGCTCTGTGCTGACTTGACCTCAGGAGGATGTGCCAGGCCTGCTGAAGCCCAGGGTCCCTGGAGGGCGGAGGCCAGGAGGAGTGTTAGGGAGCACCGGGAGGGTGGAGGTCAGGAGGAGGGCTCGGGGAGCACCTGGAGGGCGGAGGCCAGGAGGAGGGCTGGGGAGCACCCGGAGGGCAAAGGTTAGGAGGAGGGTTAAGGAGCACCCGGAGGGCAGAGGCCAGGAGGGGGGCTGGGGAGCACCCGGAGGGCAGAGGCCAGGAGGAGGGTTAGGGAGCACCCGGAGGGCGGAGGCCAGGAAGGGGGGGTTCGGGGAGCACCCGGAGGGCAGAGGCCAGGAGGAGGGTTAGGGAGCACCCGGAGGGCAGAGGCCAGGAGGGGGGCTGGGGAGCACCCGGGGGGCGGAGGCCAGGAGGAGGGCTGGGGAGCACCCGGGGGGCGGAGGCCAGGAGGAGGGCTGGGGAGCACCCGGGGGGCAGAGGCCAGGAGGAGGGTTAGGGAGCACCCGGGGGGCGGAGGCCAGGAGGAGGGCTGGGGAGCACCCGGGGGGCGGAGGCCAGGAGGAGGGCTGGGGAGCACCCGGGGGGCGGAGGCCAGGAGGAGGGCTGGGGAGCACCCGGGGGGCGGAGGCCAGGAGGAGGGCTGGGGAGCGCCCGGGGGGCGGAGGCCAGGAGGAGGGCTGGGGAGCGCCCGGGGGGCGGAGGCCAGGAGGAGGGCTGGGGAGCGCCCGGAGGGCGGAGGCCAGGAGGGGGGCTGGGGAGCGCCCGGAGGGCGGAGGCCAGGCGGGGGGCTGGGGAGCGCCCGGGGGGCGGAGGCCAGGCGGGGGGCTGGGGAGCGCCCGGGGGGCGGAGGCCAGGCGGGGGGCTGGGGAGCGCCCGGGGGGCGGAGGCCAGGCGGGGGGCTGGGGAGCGCCCGGGGGGCGGAGGCCAGGCGGGGGGCTGGGGAGCGCCCGGGGGGCGGAGGCCAGGAGGGGGGCTGGGGAGCGCCCGGGGGGCGGAGGCCAGGAGGGGGGCTGGGGAGCGCCCGGGGGGCGGAGGCCAGGAGGGGGGCTGGGGAGCGCCCGGGGGGCGGAGGCCAGGAGGGGGGCTGGGGAGCGCCCGGGGGGCGGAGGCCAGGAGGGGGGCTGGGGAGCGCCCGGGGGGCGGAGGCCAGGAGGGGGGCTGGGGAGCGCCCGGGGGCAGAGGCCAGGAGGGGGGGAGGCCCGGGGGGCAGAGGCCAGGGGGGGCTGGGGAGCGCCCGGGGGGCAGAGGCCAGGCAGGGCTGTGCCTTGTGGAGCAGGTGCACTCCCCCCACAGTGGCACACAGACCCTGCAGGACCCTCCCTCGAGGAGACTTATATCCGGACTTGGGGCCCGAGGGGAACGAGGTGGGTCCACTCAGCCCACCCCCGTTGGCCACGTGCCTCTCTGCAGGAGGAGACCACCTCTGCGTCCCCAGGGACACCGGCAGCTACAGGCCACAAGTCTGGGCCGAGGCTCTGTTGGCCCGAGGCCACGGCGCTTGAGGGAATTAGAGCCAGCAGGGCCCAGAGACTCGAGGGGTGCAAGAGCCGACCAGCATCCCGTGCTCCGGCTGGGCCGGGCAGCGACCCCGTGGGTCCCCTGAAGTCCTGACCGTGGCACCAGGCCTGGCCCTGACCCCGACCTGGAAGACGGTGAGAGGCCAGGGCACACTGTGCTGCTTCTGGACTGTGCGCGCCATCGACCCCACGGCTCGGTCCCACCACTAAGTGACTTGTGTCTGTTCACATGTGTGTGTCACGGTTCTAAGGACTTTGCCAAACGGAGTGAGGTCGCTCGTCGTGAGACCTCCGACAGGCGCAGTCCTTGGGTCTGTAAGAACCTGACGGAAAGGGGACACGCCCAGGCCGGCCTCCGTGCGGGCTGAGGGTACAGAGCCAGCCGCCGCCTGGAGCCGTGCTTGCAGACCCTCCCCTCGCGACGGCTCCTCTGGGACACGAAGGCCGGCAGGTGGGCAGAGAGTTCCACGTGGAGGGTGTGCGGCGGGGAGCAGAGCGCACGGAGCCCCACCCTGCGGGGTGTCCCCTTCCCCGGCCGGCACCAGGGGACCCCCCCCGCACACTGCCCACTGCGCCGGGATCATCGGTGCTATTTTAGGCTCCCAGCCTGAGACGTAGAGGCGGTAGTGGGGAGCTGACCTTGTCAAGGTCAGAGCAGCCGGGCTGGGACTTGAGAGCAGCGAGCTCCCCCCACCGCCCGCGGCTCACATTTCTGCGCATGCTCCGCGCCCGCTCGTGCCCTCCCTGGCTGCGCTCCCCAAGGGCCCTGCTACATCCCCACCTTCCTCTCCGCAGAGCTCTCTGACCTCCCCGAGACTCAAGGTCACGAGATCCTGTTCCCAGGGCAGATACGTTTACCTGTTGTCACGTGTCCCACCAGGATTGTGAGCCATCAGCAGCTTCGTCCGGCTTGCTGAGCAGGTGTCGTCCTGGGGGGCTCGCGGTGCAGAGGGTGCGTGGGCCTCTCTGCTCAGTACCGACACCGGGCTGCAACTCGACCCCACTGCCCACCCCCAGACTCTGCGGGGTGGGATTTTCCAACCCCGAGTCACGGACGCGCTAGGATGACTCGGCGATCTCACTGGAGGGCGTCTTCGCCAGGAGCTGGCCAGCTCATCGCTGGTGTGGGGAGGAGGTGGCCCTCACGCCCGTGTGAGCCTGGGAGCCCTGGGCAGCACCACACCTGCCCCAGGAGGGGACGTGTCGAGGCGCACGGTGCCGGAACAGGAAGCAGTTCGGGGAGGGGCGGGGGACGGCAGGCTGGGATCACATCTAGGAGGATTAGTGGGGCGCTCGTGCGTGGGGGCCACCAAACAGGCTCGCACGACCTCTGGAGAAGGAGCGAAGCAGAGACAGGGAAGGGAGAAGCTCTCTCTGAAACGCCCACAGCACCCACCGGCGTGGAATTAACAAGACATGGATTGAGAGATGCTGAAGCTGCCAGGTGCTCGCCCGGACGACCCCCGTGACCCCTAGCGCTTACAAAGTGACAAGCGCAACTTCCATGCAATTAAGAGACATCATCATGATCTTAAAATAAACTGAACGTAATTGATGGCTGAATTAATAGACTTGAAAGGGGCCCTCCAAACACGGGCCTTGGGAGCCACACCGAAGCCCACTGCGCCTTGAGGCCACGCGATCGCCCATCGGGAATCCCCATCCAGAACCCAGAAAGCTCGCTCTCTGACCCTCCCCCACCTCGAACAACCCCAGCAGGGAGCCCGTTCTAGTTTCACCGGAGACGCTGCAGAAACTAGTGCTCTCGAGCCCCTCACGGCCCTGCCTCTGAAGCAGGAGCGTGGTCCGTAGAGCGTCCCCGGGGCACGCGGTGGGTCCGGCAGCCCTGGACGGTTCAGTCCCCATCCCGGTCTCTTCCTCTGGCCCCCACCTTTCCACAAAGGTGCCTGCACTTCTTCAAGTGTTTCAGTATGTCTGTTTCCTTCCTTCTCTTAATTTTCCGCCCTCTTTCCCCGATGGTTTCCTGCTGGCCACGGAATCGCTGGAGAGCCTCATGCTCGGCTGAGCGGGCCTCCCAGACAACAACAACAACACATACGAGTGAAGCGAGATGGCTCCTGCCGGCAAGGAGAGAAAGCTGGACGGGCGGCTGTCTCCCTCCTGGGACCCCGAGGTCGAGGTGCAGGGGGCCTTGGGATCTGGGTGCCTGAGGGCAGCTGGAGGCGGCCACGGCCGAGGGGGGCGCTGGCACGGGGCGCTCCGCCAGGCTGCCCTAACCCCGCCGTGACCGGACGGGCGGAGTGCGAGAACGTCCTGCTGTTTGGACCCCATTTCCCTAATTGGGGATGAGGTTGTATGGGACTTTTTTTTTTTTTATGTTGATCCGTTTATGGTGCTTTTTTCTCATCAAGACGTTTTTAAATTCAATGTGTCCATGTCACCTACACACACGCGTGCACACACACGCACACACACTGGAATTCAAAGCAGTAGTATACGGACATGCTACTCATTTCACGTTTATAAATACTGCAAAAGTGCTTAAGTCGGCTTTGGTTTGTGATCCCTGCCACATGGCGAAGGCACTCCTCCCCTTGTCCAGGGTCACACACACCGTGTGGCCTCACCTTCAGGTCTGAGTCACAGATCTACGGGAGGCGCCCTCGGCGCATAATTTTCTGCATTGTTTGTGACAAAATTGCCACCAAACTCGCTGCCCATTTAAGAAATGGGGAGAGCGTGGCTTATTATTATAATGGAATGCTTGGCAGCTGCTTTGATGGCCCAGAGCCACAGGGGCGCCCAGGAAGACAGCAGCCCGGCCCTGGAAGCAAACACCTGCCATGACGTGGGCCTGGAGGCCACGCGCCCTGTGTCCCTGCCGCTCGGCGATCGAGAGTAAGCCGCAGCTACCTGAGCAAAGCGCTTCTTTGTGAAAAACAATCTCGACGGCACTTCTGATGCCTTCGCAGCGCTAGTTTGATTAATTCATTTAGGCGCAATTTTCTAATTGACCCGGTCGCAAATTACTTTCTTCGACAAAAACAGCACAACAAACTCTTAAAGACACCGTCTTTCATCTTCCTGTTTGGACACCGAAAACGTAAGTAAGAATCCGAGCCCCACTTGGAGCACCTTCTCATTAAAGCGTCTTCGACAGACAGAACCTCCCGGCTGCGGCAGCTTCTGTTCTAGAAAGGGGCTCCGAAAGCCGGAAATGTCACACTCAGTGTGAGAGATAAACAGAGGCAGCGCTCAGAGCCGCGCAAAGGGACTCTCGACGCAGCGTCTGCAAATGACTTTGGTCCCCTGGTGTGATGAATCATGGAGTCGCAAATCCTTTTTAGCTAATTGCTATCAGCTTGCGAGACTTTCCCTTCCATGTTCAATATCAATTTTCATGGCCATAGGAGATAGCGCGTCTCCCCTGAGCCCGCTGGCGACCGGCCGATAAAGCGGCAGCGGGAGCACTTAGCAGTTGAGAGGGGTGTCGCCTAATTGCAGCTGCTCCTGGGGCTGGAGGAGAGGCCCGCGCTCCGCCGACACCGCCCTGCTAATGCATTCACCGCCGTGACCTTCCCGAAAGTCGTCCTCCCCGTGTCAACAGAACGTCCTCCGCCCGAGCTCGTCTGTCCCGAGCTCGTCTGTGCGATAAACAGGCCCACTGCGGACACGGGGGGCAGAGGCGGTGTGCGATGGGGCCGTGCAGACCCCGCGTAACCGGGACCGGTGGTGCCGGCCCTGTTGGTTTGGCCGGCTTTCCTGTGGCTCGCTTCTCCAGCAAACTGAACGTGTAAACAGCCGAACGATTGAGTTTTCACAGCTTCCCCTTTTTATAGATGTGTGAATGGGCGTCCGGATGGCCGCGCGGCCGGGGCTACTGGACGCCCAGATGCCAGCGGGTCTGCTGAATCGTTGAGCGGCGATGGAAAAGCGGTTGGAGACCCTCTACAATTGCATGTCGGGAGGGGACCGGGAAGGGGGCCCCCGCAAAGCCTCCCAGCGTCCCTTCTGCTGCCTCTGGGCGAGCGGGGGTAACACTACACCATCCTCAGCGAACAACGGTAGCAGAAGCCCCGGCAAGCCTCTGCCTGGCTGGTAACCTCTTTGGGGCTGATGCGGTCTTACCACTTCTCGACTGCAGGTCGCATTTGAGGGACGCGGCTCATCTGCTACCCCGAGGGGGCGTTTGGACACGCCGGACTGGGGAGAAGGGCTCCAAGCCGGCACTCACCGCCTCAGACCTGTTAATGGAACTTGCCGAGTCTTGGTACCGTTTTCTGTAGAACGGAAATAGAACCGCATGACTCTCAGGGTTGAACCCAGCAGGTGATCAGAATTAGTGGTTACTTTCGGTCAGCGTATATCTAAACCCACATACAAATGGTTCTGCTTGGCTGGACCCCTTCTAGTCTGGAGCCCGGCTCTCTGGACGGAGGGCATGAGGCTGCCTTCCCACTGCCCCTCTGCTGTGACCCTCTGTGCACCCTAGAACCCTGACGGCAGGGGCCACGCCCACCTTCCTGCCGAGTCTGGGCCTCGGTCGGAGCGTCCGGCCTCCCCGAATGTGTTCGATGGTCTGTGCGTTCGCAGGGATTGGGCACACCCAGCAGGAGCAGGGGCTGACGCTGGCTGGGCCCAGTCCCTCCCGAACGCAGTCGGTGTGACAGGTGCACACCGCGACACCATGGACCCTCCTCTCTCCATTAGAGGGTGCAGTGTCCCAAATTATGACCAGCAGTTCCTAGTGCTTAGAGGGAGAGCTACGGAACAGGGGAGATCTGTATGTTTACAGAGCGAAGTCATCAATTCTACGCTGCGAGGAGCGACGGGGACGAGGTTGTGAAGGCGCACGAGGACCAGAAATTCTGGAAGCGGAGCAAGAATGAAAACAGGTGTGGTCGGGTCAACTCTCATCCCCCCTGAGGGATGACAGGCCCCAGAGGAGACAGGTGGCCTCCCCAAAGGGACAGACGCAGGGAAGGGACATGCATGGGGAGCCTCAGACTCCTCCGAAAGGTAGGGACCCTCTGTGACTGGTGCTGGAGGGCAGGAGGCACTGAGTGACCGGAACTCATTCCTTTCCGGAAGGGAGGCAGTCCCCCCAGGTCTGTGCACGAATCCGTGACCCGCTGTGAACACACAGGTAAGAAAGTCCACCCCCGACCCCTCTCCCGGTCACGGTAAGCAGGCGATTGTCTGACACTCGACCTTGCCTTGGGTCCAACATATCCTCCTTAAACTGAATTATCTAGGTAGAGATTCTTTCCTTAGGCTGTGGAGGTGAAATTACTGATGACACAGGGCATTTTCGAACACACACCGAAGCTTCTTTTCCTTCTTTTCTTCCTTACAGAAATGCACTGGCACCCTCTTGAGCAGACCGCACTCGTCGGGAGTTTCCCCGACACCGAGCAACGCGCTCGTGGCCGGCTCTGCCCTGTGCTTCTCCCCACCCCCAGATGTGACAACCGCAAGGCGGGAGCCCTGGGACCAGGCGCGCTGAGGGTGCCTCTGCCTATCCGAAAACCCCAGTGACGGCTCCTCACAGCCACAGACCGACCTCGTGCGTGCTGCTCAGAGCACCGGGGGAGTTTCTCATTTCTTTCCAAGAAACGTAAGGGCTCCCATCCCCAGTTAAAAAATTTCCTCTTAAAGTTAGACGGAGGGAAGTGGGTAAAAGTCAGAAGAGTCGTCCAACAATTCCTTATTTTTATTCCAAATGTGTATCTCGCGATCTTCCCTTCCTTCCCGGCCACCAAGGACGGGGCTCCGCCCGGCCCAGCTCCGTCTTCCCGACAACCCCGAATCCTCCGGAACTTCTTCCCTCCTGGCTCTTAGAATCACCTCCATCGGCAGGGTGGTCGTTGGCTCCCGAAACGTGAGCAGAAGAGAGGTACGTCCAGATTGACGGGGACCAGTGACACGGCGGCGTCTGGGAGACGCGCAGACGGGGCTTCAGCCGACACAGCGGCCCCTGCGGAGCTGTGGGCGGCGGGCGGGACGCCGAGGGCCACTGGGTCCGTCCCCGTCTCATCGTTTCTGCAGGAGCGTCGTGAGGGGGGATCAAAGGCAGGCAGGCAGCAGCGCGCGGTGCCCGACGCCGGAGACCCGGCCCCGTTCAAACAGCAGTCGCCAATTCCATTGCCATCTTGCGAGCGTGGGTGTGTTTCTTCTTTATTAATGTTTTTAATGACCTCGCCGCCTCCCTGGGTCCTCGGGGAGACCGCAGGCTCTGGACCCTTTGCCTTTGAACACCCCAGAGTCGAGCATCAGGAGAAGGTGACAAGGGCGGGGAGGCCCCCCCGACTCGGCGGCCCCCGCGTCAGCCTCCGCAATTATCCGGCCACCTTGCCAGCAGACGGTAATTGAAAAGTGTGAACCACATGGGCGCAAGTCAATAATGGCGTCCCCACACGAGTGACACTCGGAGCTTCCCAGGGCCGCCGTCCTGGGCGCCTTGCTTTTCAGCTTTTATCCTTCTCAGCATCACGACTTAATCCACTCTAATGAGGTGAACTGCACTGCCGAGCCCGGCGGCCGCCCAGCTCTCTGCTGGCACCGCGTGGGGCGCGCGAGGAGCCCGCCGGGAGGGGACGTGGCCACCTTCCCGGAGGGGAGCCGGGGCCCCCTCGCACCCTCGCCCTCCGCCGTCGAGCCTCCCCCGCCCTGGCCCGGGACTCGCCGCGGCCGTCACCGGGTGGCACCGGCCGCAGGTCGCCTGCCTGCACGTTTAACCCAGCGGCATGCATGTCTCCCCTCGCTTGAAGGACACGGCCGGTGGCCACATGTCACTGTTTACAAACAGCAGGTGACGGCCAACAAGCAGCGCGAGTGCGAACCCCTTTCGCCCCCTTCTCCTTACCCATCTGTCCACGCGTCCCGAGCCGTAAGCGGCCGTGTGCAGATGCGGCCGGCAGGACCGCCGCGGCAGGATGGTGGCAGCGACAAAAATACCGCGCGGCCGGGCCGGCCAGAAGGTAACCCACCTCCGCCTAATGCGGCAGCCTGTTTCAGAGGAGGAGACGAGGGCCGGCTTAATTGGCGAATCCCATATGCTCCCGGCTCCGTGGCAGAGTCACCGTGCGGGGGCGACGCCACAGCTCAGATGTCACCGCGCTCCTCCACCTGCCCCAGCGCAGCCCGAGCCGAGGCAGCCTGTGCTGATAATTAGCATCTTCCCTTCCGCTGACTTCACGCTGCTCCGCCGTGTGTCTCGGTCCCGGAGAGCGCCAGGCCCGCGTCCCCTCCCGGGGTGGAGGGGCGAGCCTGTGTCGGGGCTGCGCGGCCGCGTCGCCGGGCTGCTCCGACTGCGGGCGCCGCGGCCAGCCCTGGGCGTGCGTATCTCGTATTTTTATAATTAATACAATATTTCCCTTTAATGGCTTTTTTTTTCTTCTGTTGCCGAAAGCAGGGAGAAGAAGAAAAGAGAAGCACAAGGCACTGAGATCTCGCGGGATTAACCGCGTGGCCTCCATAAATGCAGACGCGTCCCAGGCAGGGAGAGAAAAAGGTGCCTGTTTCACGGCCTGGGCCTCCCCCCCTCCTCCAGCCTTAATCTGATTTTTGCCAAGTCCTTTTGATCTACCGGGGGCAGGCAAGTCAGGGCCACGAGTACAGATGGACTAAACGTGGAGATTAGCCCTGCTCCTCCGGCCTCCGCGCCTAATACCTGATTAAGTCCAGAATCGCGCGATTGTCTCTGCGCCGCTATCAGAGTGGCCGGGCTCAGGAGGGGGCAGGATGAATGCCCATTTTGTAATGGATACTTATTTTCTCCCGGCGCTCTAAGGAGATTAGGCCTGGGGGTGTCACATTAGCCGCGATCTCTGGGCCCCTGGCCGTCTCTGGCGGTTTTCAAACACCTCTCCTCGGCCTCAGAACAAACAGGGAGCCTGGACCCCGGGCCCCATGGCGGGCATGAATAATTGCCCGCCGCCAGCTGTTTGAAGGGCACAGAGTGCTGTGTAAATTACTCAGTTTGGGCTTTAGGCGGGGTGATTTGTGGTGACTTACTGAATCTTTTCACAGTTCAGAATTAAACTTTCTCTGCCGCGAACCGCAGGCAGGGGAGAACGGCTGTGGGCTCCGGGCCGACGGTGCGGCCCTCAGATCGGGCTTCGCAGGAGCCACACGAGAGCGCGGCGAGCCGGCCCCGGGCTTCAGACGGGCGCCCGGGCCAGCCGCCTGCCCGTCATCCCGCTCAGCAGAAAACTGAAAATGGCTATTGAAACCGAGAGACACAGAGAGAGAGAGAGAGAGAGAGAGAAGGAGGAGGAGGAGGAGGAGGAGGAGGAGGAGGAGGGAGCCCCTTGTTCCGAATCACCCACACGTTTTCGGCACGATCTCTTGGGCAATTTGCCTCCCAGCACTTCCAATTTATTTTTTGTTTGTTTTCAAACATGGCACATTGCTTTAATTAGTGACGGCAAACAAGTTAGAAACAGAAAGAAAAAAAACAGTTGAGGATTCCCGGTTGGGGAAAGGATGCGACGAAACCACGCTGGGTTCGGGGAACCGCCTGGGCCGCTGGGTTCCCGTGCGAGTCCCCCGGTGAGACAGGCTGACCCGCCCTGGTGCGGACGGCCCTGGTGCCGGCAGTACCCGACCCCGTCTGAGCGGAGAGCCAGCTGCTTTTGTGTCTCAAAGACATTTGTGCTGCAGGTTACCGAACGGGGCCGTACGTTAAGCTTCTAGGCAGGAGACGGCCTGGGAAAAATTAATTTTAGCTGCTGTGTATTTTTCCTTCGTATCTACCCAATCTAAGCTGTCTTTGTTAAATAGTTATAAAACCAGAAGCGAATTCTGCAGTATCAGAAATAATGATGAATGATTTTTAATCTTGTGAAATACTTTGGAAACCATGCAAGAATATAGACAATCGCTCCAAAGGGCTTTTATGTTAAGAAGAAGCACCCCCCCCCCCAGTACTCGTGTGTCGTAACTGTTCTACTGAAAGGTGAATCGTGGCAGCAATCTGTTTTCTAATTATCCAGAAATGTACCATCAGGCGTCTAAACACATAAATATTTGAACTTATATATCAGTAAGGAAAAAAAAAAATCAGAGTTAGAAAGTGGAAGTAAAAATGTGATTAATTATCTATTTAGCGGAAAAGGTTACCACAATTATTTTACATGCTTGTTTATTTTCTGATTTACATTTATCATGCTATGTTTTTAAAAGAAATATTGACTAGACATTCATAGTAATTACGATTTTTTGAATGCGTTTCCCCAAATGTAAAAGAAATACAATCTCCCCATCTACAGAGCACCCCACGTCTGCCCGAATGGAATAGCTCATTATGTTATTACTTACGGACGCTTATCACCTAGGAAGGACCACGAAAAAACGAGACGCAAAACTCGGATATATTGTGGTTTGTTTTAAGGTAGGATTAGTGAATGGAAAAAAAAATCAATACAAGACTCCTTTGTAAAGGCGGGTAAATTTCATGTTCCTTGTTAAAGCCTGCCTGGTTAACTACGCACCGTGGCGCTTACCTAAATTACAGAAACCGATGCAATGTTAGATGGATACACTGGCCCCGGTCTTAAATCCATGCATCTACCGTACACAGTTTTGTGTTCACTGGGGGCTCACGAATTCCTGATGGAGTTGCAAATAAGAAAATAAAATATTCCAAACAAAGAGGCCTACTGTTGGTGGGTACCAGCTAGTAAGAACAATCTAGATCAGTGTTGGGTTCTCCATTCCATTCAGATGTAACCTCCCTAAACTTAGACCAGGTTATTTCTTGTGGAAAGATCACATCCTCACGGAAAAAATACGTATCCCTACATATTTAATTCCTACCGGATTCAAGGCATTGCACCAGGCATTCTGATGATACGTAGGCAAGAAACTTCCAGAAATTTCTGACCTTTGGAGATTGACGGGAGCGTATGCCTGTGTGTGTACAGGCAGAAGGTGAAAACAGAGTCAAGACGGTGACAACCATTCTACCTTCTTGCGTCCACAGTCTGTTCCTAGTGCTCCACCTGCTGTCACACACTACTGGGGGGTGGACTTGTCACAGTTTCCATTCTACGCCGAGGAAACCGAGGCAAGGGACGTGTGTGAGATCATCCCCTCCAGCGCCCGACCTGGGGCCCTTCGTCTCTCCCACACCCCTGCCTCCTGTCCTGAGACAGTTGGACGTGGCGAGGCGGACATCCCGGAACTGGCTGGTCGGCGCGTAGCTGCGGACGGGATGACAAAGCAGAGCCGAGGTCAGGCTGCAGAGGGAGGGGGCAGCGGGAGACAGCCCCCCTCCTCGCGGCTGACACCCGCCAGCGCCTGACCGTCACACAGGGCTGAGGTGAACAGTGATGAAGGACTTGCACCAGAAACGGTGGAAGCTTCCGGATGGCTTTTTAACGGTCGGCCTCAGTGCAGCGGGACTACGAACCCAGGCCACTTCCATCTTGTTCATGAAGGTATTTCAGCTTTCCTATAACTTGCATTCAGTCTTTAGGATCCAATTGAAATATCCCCGTGTGTTGGTGAGGGCCTGCAAACATCTCTCCATTCTAAACAGCCCCTGCGTGCAGGGTTTCGGGCCGGGCTAGCTCTGGGACTCTTCTCGGTCTGTAGGAGACATTCAACTACCACAGCGGGTGGGTCACTTGGAGGCCAGTCTCCTGGATTTCTCAGGACGTTCGGGGAGGGGGCGGGAGGAGGGAAATGAGGCCCCGGCTCCCGGCTCTGGTCAGGAAAGGGCACAGTGCAGGAATAGTTTGGTTCGGTTGCCTGGGTTACTGCCAGGCATCTGTAACCCAGAGCCCACGAGGACAAGGCAACAGGGTGGGTCGTCTTGTCAGGTTGAAGCGTGCTTGTCATCCGTAGGACATTTCTGTGACTTCCTCTTTTCTTGGGTGACTGTGGAAGACTGGGTGACATTTCTTTCTTCACAGGCAAACTCTGTGCTAAGGGGACCCAGGAACCAATTTCCTTCTGGTGCTTCATTCTCCTTCAGTATCACCGCAGAAGTTCCCTCTTGGCCGGGCACAGGAGACGTGCCACGGGATTGAGAGAGCGGGGACAGAATGGGCCAGTATGGCACGGAAACCTGCAGACCCGTGCTCTGCTGAAGCCAGCCCCGCCTCGTGAGCAACCACACAGCAAGAAGAAGGTTCAGTGCCCACGTCACACAAACACAAATTAACGTTTTGAAGATGAACTTGAGACGACTGACAATTCGATGAACATAAGGAGGCCAGCTAACAAGCCGTGTAGTCAAACTCCCAGTTTGGAACCCCGGCTTCCCTGTTTTGTCGCTTTGAAGTTTGGGCAAGACGTTTAAGTTCTGTGTCCTCCTCTCCTTATCTGTCAAAGGGGAACGGTAATAGCACCCACCTCATAAAGCGTGCGTCGCCTACAGGACCCCGAGGGCCCAGACGCAGCTTGCTGGTCCAGCGTTCCTTCCGCGTGGATACGATCGCGTTGGCCGGTGAGGTCACAACTTCACTGGGCGTTTCTATTCTTCTGTTTCCATGCTGGTGTTTCCTGTTCATTGATTTTTAGGAGACGTTAGCTGTTTAGAATAATTTTCTGACAAACGGATTACATCTTTTTCCTCGGGTGTTTTGGATGACATGACCTTTGAGCTCTTCCATCGCTAAAGATGTTCAACTTTCTCAGTCCTCGGATCAGATAAAGAAAACAAAATCCTTGCTGAACAGTAATTGTTCCATCCGTTTGAAGGATACTTTTTCCGCGGTCATAATTTGAGTTTCTGTCATGTTTTTTTCCCAAACATGAAAATTATTTTCTGGATGACGGTTCCTTCCTCAGGGAAGGCCCCACTTGTCACTCCTGTTTTTCAATATTTTCTTACTGACGCCTTGTGTTGTGTCCCAGGCGAACTTTGGAACCTTGTGTTTCAGGGTCAAAAATAAAATCCACCTGGTTTGAACATGGGTTGAGGACTGACTTGAACTCGGTGCAGGACCGTGAGGGCCGCTACACTTCCGGAAGGTCAGCACCAAAGTAAGCATGTTTTGTGTATCCTGATGCTTTTACTCTGGGTGATGCGATTGTCACCATTTTCCGGAACAGAAAGTTGAGACAGACAGAAGGCCGAGGGGATGTTGAGCCCAGGCCGTGTGGGGACAGGTCCCACTCAGTCCCTGGTTCAGAAACAGCAAACGCCCGCCTTGCTGGAGATGTCGTTTTCTGTCAGTAAGGTTTCCTGCTCTCCTCTCACAGAACTCGGACACTCTCCGAGGTGAGGGCACAGCTGAGAGGGTCTGGCCCACGTCCATACACCTCTATAAGCTGTCCCATGAAGTTCTTGGTCCTATTGTGACAGATTCATTCCCAGAGCCTTAGAGATCTTGTTGCTGCTATAAAATGTGGGTCTTTGGGGTGCCTGGGTGACTGTGACTCAGTTGGTTAAGTGTCCAACTTCAGCTCAGGTCATGATCTCGGAGTTTGTGGGTTTGAGCCCCACGTCGGGCTCTATGCTGACAGCTCAGAGCCTGGAGCCTGCTTTGGATTCTGTGTCTCCCTCTCTCTGCCGCTTCCCCACTGGCACTCTGTCTCTCTCAAAAATAAAATAAAGACAGAAAAAACTTAAATGTGAGTCTTTAACTTACAGGGAATGGATGTGACCGCTATGTTCGTTGTTTCCGTGTTTTTGGACCAGCAATCTTGGTCAACTTTCTTACACGGTAGTTCATGAGTGTTTGTTAATCTCTTTGGATTTTCAGCACAGATAATTTAATCTTCTACAAATAAGGGAGCAGTCAGCGTCTCATAGGTACCAGTGCCTACTTGTGATATTTCTCTTTCCTTCTATTGTGCCTTCGATTTGGGAACAGTCAAACAGGTGAAATAAAAGACGGCACACGTGAAACTAACAGGCTAAATTGATTTCTTTCGATTTAATAAAAGACTCCTGATCTCTCATTAAGAAGGATGTTGGCCTAGACCTTCGGTGGACGGTTTTACTGGAATGAGGACATGTACGTAGTTCTTGAAGATGTTTTTCTCGAATAATATTGACCTTTGTCATCACATCTCCCTGCCTCTAATGAGATTGTATGTTTTCCTTTTTTTCTCCTAAAATATTAATACGGATGAATTAGTTTGATAAATTTTCTAATGTCAAATCATCCTCACATTCCAAAGATAAATGCGACTTGATAGTTATGTATTATTTTTCGATATACTACCAAACGTGTTTTTTAATTAACCAAGTATTGTTATTTTATTTTATTTGCTCCGTTAGATTTGTTTCGTGTCATTCTTTCAGTAATAATTATCTCAAAAGACTTTAAATATATACTTTATATATTTTATATATATAGATACTTTATATATTTAAAGTATATATTTATCTACTAGATAAATAGATCTATATTGATCTATTGCTGCCTACCTTAATTTGCTTTTCGATCTCAAATACCGGAAACATTTAAAGGAACTTAATTAAATTCCACACCATTGCCTTTTTATTCTTATTGTCATATATTTCATTTCTATATTTTTTTAAAATTTTTTAATGTTTATTTATTTTTGAGACAGAGAGAGACAGAGCATGAGTGGGGTAGGGGCAGAGAGAGAGGGAGACACAGAATCTGAAGCAGGCTCCAGGCTCTGAGCTGTCAGCACAGAGCCAGACGCGGGGCTCGAACTCACAGACTGCAAGATCATGACCTGAGCTGAAGTCGGATACTCAACCGACTGAGCCACCCAGGCGCCCCCATTTCTATATTTTTAAACCCCTGAGACAATGTTACTATTTTCATTTTAAACAGACAAAATCTTTTATAATTACATGTTTCTTTTTCAATATATTTTCTCATATGTATATACTTTTTGTTCCTGAAAATTTTCTTTTATATTTTCAGTCGTGTGAGATCTGATGGAAACACATATTCTCAGCTCATATTGTCTAAATACATCTCTATTTCCCTTGAAGCTTAGAGTGATACTTTCACTGGGTATAGAATTTCAGAGCTTTGTGAGCTCATCCCTTGCCTTCTCTATGTTGACCCGAATTCACGGACGCTCCCTCCCCACATCAGCTGCACAAGATATTCCTCTTTGGCTTTGATTTTAAATGGCTGGACAATGATATGGTTGGTTTCCATTTTCTCTGCATCTTGCTTTGAGTTTGCTGACGTGTTAAAGCTGTGAGTCATCTTTTGGAAAGATCTGGGTTGTTATTTCTTCATTATTGGTTCGGTTTCATTCTCTCCCTCAGATCTTGCTCATCTCTCTCTTATCTTTGACTCTACCTTTTCCATTCTTTCTTATCTTTGTACTTGAGTTTGGACAGTATAGATGGACTTCAAGTTTACAAATTCCATTCTTCTGCATTAACTTTTTTTTTAATGCCATCTTATTGTATTGTAGCACCACTAGCATCTTTTAAAAGATTTTTTAAAAGTTTATTTATTTATTTTTGAGAGAGAGGATGGGGGAGAGACGGAGAGCAAAAGAGCAAGAGAATCCCACGCAGGCTCCATGCCGTCAGTGTAGAGGCTGATGTGGGGCTTGAACTCACAAACCTGTGAGATCATGAGCTGAGCCAAAATCGAGAGTCGGATGGTTAACTGTCTGAGTCATCCAGATGCCCCTCTTCTGCTTTAACTTTTAAATTAACTCAACATTAAAAAAATAATAAAATAGTGTAGTTTGTAGTTCTAGAATGCCTATTTGATTATTTGTGCTCACTCTTGTTTTTTTCATTTGTCTGTATTATTCTCTATTCTATTTCACATATTATTCATAATTATTTTGATATCCTTATCCACTAATAATTATTTTTGACTTATATCTTGAACTTCTTCTATGGATTATTTTATCTTTTGAGTCCTTGTCACTTTTTCTTGGTGTGTGTGTGTGTGTGTGTGTGTGTGTGTGGTTTTAAATACACTTGGAGTTTCCATATCATGCATTGTAGAGGCTCTGGTTTATGTTATATTTCTCTAATATAATTTAGTTGAATATTGTTTTGCCCTTTTCTGCTAAATTTGATTTACTATTTTTTATTATTGAAATTATTCCAAGTTAAATTTACTATTTACTTATTACTAATATCTTCTACTTCTACTTTTATTTATTATTATTGTTAACATACAAAGTTATATTCATCTCAGATGTATAACATAATGGTTGACAATTCTATACATTATGCAATGCTCACCGTAAGTGTGGTTACTGTCTGTCATCATACAAAGTTATTACAGTATTATCTGGCCAGATTCCCTAAGCTGTACTTTTTGTCACAATTTGCTATTTTTTCAAAGTACAATTCTTGCATGCCTATTCATAACTCCATTGTGATTTCTCCTGGAGCCTGGGAATTAGAGATGGGCGGTTTGATTTTGAGTAGGTCAAGATGAAGTCATTGCTCTCAGACATGACAGTCAGCACCTGAAGGAGGGAGCGAGGCAGCTACCCATGTCAGGGCTGAGTCCTCGTATGTCTCCTTTCCATCAAGAAGGAAGCTCTTTCCCAGGTGCCCTCACGCACACCCTCTTACGTCTCTCAGCAGAACTTGGCCCCTGGACTATCACTGGCAAAGGGACAAAGCCGATCTGGCCTCACCCTTCAGAGTCAGGTCCATCACACCCAACAGAGTCCGTTTCAGTAGAGAAGAAAGGAATAGATGTTGTGTCATTTTGAGCAACGTTTGTCACAGAACAGTGGACAATTCTCTCATCTCACTTTACCTGAATGGTTGATGACAGTCGATCATTCGCCTTTTTTAAAAGCACTCTCTTCACTGAGGTCTTGGAAAATTTCTCTCAGATCTTCCACCTCACTGAGTGTCCCTCTTGCTTTCATTTTCTTGAGGGTAATACCCACCTGACTACTGTAAAATATCATTATATACTGATGACTCTCAGATTATACCTCCACTCCAGACCCTTCTCTGGATCTACAGTCCTGTAAATTTACTGCCTTCTCAACATTTTCACTTAGATGTCTAAGAAACATCTCACTCTTGTCTTAAAATGAACTCAATATTTATCTCAAACCTTCTTCTTCCACATTCTTCCCCATCTTGGTAAATTATAACTACGTTCTTCAATTTCTTGAGTTAAGATCTTAGAGAAATAACTGAGCCTCCCCACCCCCATAGGTAACTCAAGAAAAAATTCTGCCACTTCTACATTCAAACTATATCCAGATCTCAGCTGCATATCCCTTGTCATGTCTTGTTGAGATTCCGGAAGTAATATCCCACCTGGCCACCTTGGCCTCTCACAGTGTGTTGTCAGAGAATAATCAAGGTGATATTCAAAATTATATCAATGATTGATAGAAAACGGAATTTAATTTAAAATAGTATTTACACAGGGCACCTGGGTGCCTCAGTCAGTTAAGCCTCTGACTCTTGATTTCAGCTCAGGTCATGGTCTCATGGTTCGTGATTTCGAGCTCCATGTCAGAGCCTGCTTAGGAGTCTCTCTCTCTCTTCCTCTCTGCTCCTCCCCCACTTGTGCTCTCTCTGTGTGTGTCTTTCAAAATAAATAAACAAACCTAAAAAAAATTTTTAAGTAAAATAGTATTTACAATAGCATCAAGCACATAGTATACCCAAAAATATAACTAAAAATTACTTAACTCTTCTACCAAAAAAGCTATTATTTTGATAAAAATATAAGAAAAGAAGACTGAGTTGAAGTGCATACTATGTTCATAGACTGGAAGATTAATATTATTAATATGTCAGTTTTCCATAAATGAATCTATAGACTTATTGCATTTCTAATAAAAAAAAAAATCCCAGCAGAATGTGTATGTGTTTTGATGTGTATATTTTGGCAAGTTAGCCGAACTTTTTACCATATGTGTAAATTAATTTTTACTGGTTTATGATATAGTAAAAGTATAGGGTAAAAATAATTAGGAGGTGACAGAGAAACATACATTTGTGAGGTGGGGTAGGAGAGAGTCCACACAGTATCTGGGAAGGCAAACACTGATAAGCTGCACCACCTTGAGACTTAATATTGTTGTTTATCTAAAGAACTAAAGAGAGAGAGAGAGAGAAGGAAAAAGGGAGCCAGGAAGAGAAAGAGAGAGAAGATATTTGCAACAAAAATAGCAGCCAAAGAGCTTGTGTCCAAAATATATAAAAATTTTCTACAGAGTGAAAAATAAGAGACAATCAAATAGTGAATTAATCAAGAGACTTTAAAAAAGATACTAGACAAAACAGGAGGGCAAAATTCCCTGCAGAACGTTTTAAAAGGTGCTTCAGCTTAGGCTCAGTTCCTTAAAGAGCCGTACTCAGTTAGTCCTACTCCCATCAGAATGCCCAGGTTTCCGGAGGCTGGGGATGCCGAAGGTTGTTGAGAACACGGAGCGACGGGAAGGCAATCGCGTGCTGCTGGTGGGGGTGTGTGATGGGGGTAGGGGGGGACACGCGCGGCCGGTATCCGCCTCCGCATCAGCCCCGAACACAAATGACCATGGACTCGCGACACAAGACCTCGGACCGGGACGTTCATGGCGGCATTATTCCTAACAAGCACAGCTGGAACCCAGCCACACACCTGCCAGCAGCACAATAGGTAAACCGTGTCACTGTCACACAGCGCAACACAGACAGCAATAAAAAGCAGTGGGTTACATCCCCACACAACAACACAGACAAGTCTCAGAGACATAAGTTTGCGTGAAAAAGTCAGCCCCCAGGTAACACACCCTGTGTAGTCTGCTGACAGGCCCTCCTGTCTCTCTTCATATGGAGTCCCAGCCCCCTTTTCCTTTCCAGCCTGGGTCACCTGTTACTGTCCCTTCTCTCACTCGGCTCCCACACCGCCACCTCTAAACCTGCGGAGACCCTGCCCAGAGCACCTGCCCTCCTCCCTCTGCCTGAATCGCGCGGTTAGCTGAATGCGGTGTGGACCACGCCGTCCCTTCTCCAGACCTCTGCGAAAATGCCACTTTCCGGAGAGGTCTTGCTCTCCACCTGACTCTGCGTTTTCCTGTCGCTGTGGTCACTCCCTGACGTATTGTGGATTTGCTTGCCCGCCTCCCTCCACTGGAATAGGACCCCCAGAGGGGGGGCAGGCCTTTGTCTGACGTCTTCGTATCCTCAGAACCTGGAAGGACCTATGCTAACTCATGAGAATACGTATCTTCGAAACTAACTGGACGAGCTCCGATGTGATTTATGTCTGTCACTTACATCCGAACACCTTTCACTTTCCTCTTGTGTGGGTGCCCCGTTCAAGTTTATGCCCTTCGGTGTCCTGGTACTTTTCTTTTCCTTCTCCGCGAGTGTCTCACACGATCCGAGGCACCCTCCAGAGCGAGACCTCAGACCACCGCTGGGAGTGTGTCCTCTGCCTCCCATCCCACGAGAGTCAGAGCCTCCGGTGGCTACCTCTGCCTCTGGCCAGACTCATCCAGAGTAAAGCAGGTCATATGTGGGGGTCACACGGGAGACAAAGTTTGATCCGTGGCCCAGCGCGAAATACGCCACTTAGCAACGTTGCTTCTTCGGCACAGAAGCGGCGGCGTCAGTGTCAAGACTGTGAAGAGTGCGGGAGGCGATTCCCCCTGGGTGGAGACAGGAGGGACGTCGCAGCTGAGCCCTCTGCGAGCCTGGGTGCCGGGCACCTGTCACCTTGGGCTCACTGTCTGTTTAGCAACGGCAGACTGTAATAACACACCTATCGGAAGGGAGGCTCGCCTCCCGGGCCCCCCGGTGAGGTGTTTATGACTCGTTCAGGGGGCATTAGCCAATTCTGCTCAAATGTGCATTGGACCATGTTTCTGCACATTTCATGAATAATTGAAAATGAAAGTCTAAACATTCCATGTGCGGGGATTTGAGTATGATTCGCAGTAAAGACAGACGCCAAGGTCTAAGCACTTAATCCAGAACATGAGTGTTTCCTGCTCGTGAGGCGAGCGCGCGTGGGAAGTCGAAACCCGCCTTTTAGGGTGATTCGTGGGCTCTGTGGTTTTGAAGACGGTGGATTTTAACAAAAAGAAAAGGAAATAAAGTTTTCAACATTCAGGCTGACGCTTTTCCACGCCCGGTACGGATCTCAGAACGCATCCTGATGCCGAACGTGTTAGTGCCTTTGACCTGAGCCCCTCTGCAGAGGCTGACGCGTCCATGCAGGAGAAACATCCCTTCCCGGCGCCACCAGGCCGCCCTTCGCTTAGGCGGTTCGCCTCCCGCCGCGGTGGCTCAGGAGTTGTGCTGCGGCAGGAGATTAATGCCACTCCTCCCAGCACGGGGCCAGAGGCGGCCCCTCTAGGGCCTCCAGTCGGCCCGCCCTGTAGAGACGGGTTTACTCAGCGAGGCGTGTCGATCTCACCAGCTGCTCCCCATCCCGACTCCCCGGTGAATCGTGTCCCTCGGGAACCAGATGCAGAATTTCTGGCGCCCAGGACCTCAGCGCACATGACCTAATCTGGACATCAGACTTTTGCGGATGTAGCGAGTTCAGACGTGGTCATACGGGAGTCCAGGTTCACAAGTGTCCTCGCCAGCAGGGTGTTTAGAGATAGACGTAAATGCAGGGAGATGCCACGTGAAGGTGGCCGTCCACGGCCACCGGCAAGGACCCACGAGAAGCCGGGAGAAGGCCTGGAGCAGGTGCAAAGGGGACACCAGGCTACCACATGGCTCTCGGCCCCCAGACGTGAGGATGAACTTGCACTGCTTCCGCCACTCCTGCCGCGGCTGCTGCGATGATCGGCCCCGTCCCCAGGGCTTGGCCTGGGTCGTCTGTCACGGTGCCTCCCGTGGAGAGACAGAGGCCCTTCATCATAGCTGCAGTGATGAACACAGATTTTAGGTCCGGTCAGGACAGCAAAGGAGATTCCGTTCAACCCTTTAACACGAACAGATAAATGAGACTCGGAGAGATGAAAGCATTCTTGAGGAAATGACAACAGAGAACCGTCACCGGCCTGGAGCCCAGACCCTGAGGCCAGCCCCAGAGTTCCCTCAGCCTCCGGGGGCCCTTTACTCAGTGCCTCCCCTGAGCTTCGTGGAAGTGTCTCCCGTTCCCCGACTTCTCAGTGCTGGGGACCGCTCTGGAGCCTGTCCCGGGGCCACGGCTCCGCGGGTGAGCGTGCCATCCACAGGAGCCTCTGCCCTGTCCCCATGCCCATCCTAGGGTGTCACTGAACCCTGCTTCCCCTCCTGGGCAGGCGATGGAGGCTGGGGCGGAGCTGGCACGTCCTGGATGGGCCTCAGGGAGGACGAAGGATGTTAGCAGGGACTCCTCACCTATTTTCTAGGCAAGCTGTGAGGAGGCGTGTTCCCCACCAAGGCCTCATGCTGGGAGGTCAGGGGCCAGCCCAGACGGCCGGGCAGGGGAGTAGGAGCCCTCGGGCAGGGGGAGTAGGGGTTCTTGGTGAGGAGACCACAGGGCCCTGACGCCGCAGTGTCTTTGGCGTGTGTTCTGAACACGGAACACGCCGGTCTCGTCAAAGTCCCAAAAGATACACCTTCCCCTCAGAGGATGCTTGCCTCCTTTCTTGAGGAGGGTGGCCAGGTGGGAGGGGGTGATGGCAAGCGCGAATCCGGGGGAGCAGGTGCTGCGAGGGAGAAGCGAGGGGACGTGTGTGCCCGCAACACAGGGAAGAGTCAAGTTCACGGGCCAATGGGCTCCTCGGAATCGTGGGTTTGCCCGTTGCTCGCAGACAGAAGGAAATGGAAGTGCAGTGATGGGGAGGGAGAGAGAAGGGGTGGCTGCAGCGAGCCCCTCGCCTCGACGCCCCAACTACCCAGGAACGTGGAGCGGTGGCCAGCGGGGAGGGACTCCGGCCGGTGACCGGGGGTGGCCGTGAACCGTGTACGGTGGCCCAGCACCTGCGCTGCGGTGGGCGAGTGCCGTCCCACCTTCCCTCCGGCTACGCCATCAGTCACGTTTCCTGCCATAACCACAGGACGCTTTCTCTAGACGCTTTAGAGTCAACACTAGCGATTCGAAATAACCACGCATGGACTTACCACGGCCAGCGAGGGGGGCGGGCTGGTCGCTCGTGGCTTGCGGAGCCAGGACGCCGGGGATCGGACGTCAGCCCCTGGGTCCGGCCTTGGGGAGCTGTCCCGTCCTGCGGAGGTGGCTCTGTAACCACCAGCCCCGTGGCCCCACAGCATCTGGGGACCTGAGAATCCTCCCGCCGTATGTGGACAGGTGAAAGGTGTGATCGGCAAACAGACCGTGTGGCTCACACCGCGTTTGTTCCTTGACAGTCGGAGATGTACCTCGGCTGGAAGGCTGTGGGTCACAAGTGACTTTCTTTTCCCTTCACTACTTATAATTTTGCAGAAATAAACCACATATCCACAGGTCCATCGACCCGGCCCCCAGACAGCCCTGGCTACGTGCCTGAGTGTACACACTGTGTCTACACACTGCTACGCTGTCTCCAGGAACTTGGCCCGTGACCCCGTGGGATGCATTTCTGGACTTTTCCTAAAGGAATCGTGCCCTGCCCTGGTGACGTTTCTCGTCTGCCATTCAGAAGAAGAGAGAGGAGTGGGGAGAAAGGAAGAAAATTCTAGACCGAATGAAAGAGGGAGGACGAAGGAAGAACAGGAGGGAGTCCAGCTCTACCTGGAGATTTAATCCACTTCTTGGTCCCCGTTTTAATAGTAAGCGGAGCAAACCTCCCTGACAGCTGTTCCCTTTAAAATGAAATCAGGAGACTGTGAACTGCAGAGACTGGAGAGCAAATGAAGCAAACAAACCAAAATTACTCCCGCGTCCTGGCCGGCCAGTCCGCCCAAACCGATGAGTGTGCCTGGCGAGCAGGGCCCAGGAGAGGGGTTCGCACGGCACGCGGCATGTGCACAGGAGTCTGGAGGTGAGGGAGGGAACGGGAACCGCCTCGAAGGAGCGTCATCTCTGCCCGGGAAGCAGCATCCGAGGGCGGCGGTACCGGCGGATCCGGCCTGACAACTCAGAGCGGCGGGGCCCCCTCTGCCCGCGGCCCCTCCGTCCCCGGCGAGACCCCGCTTCCCCTGACCGCTCCTCTGCCGGGTCCCCTTCCCCTCCGCTACCTGGCCAGCTGTCGCGCGTTCTCTCAGGGTTCGCTCCGTAATGATTCCAGTCTCCTCCGAAGGCCACGGCGCAAATGAAATGTGAGGCCGTGGCAGCCAGGCGGTGTTGAAAAAAAATCGAAATATTATAGGAAGGGCAGAGCCGCAGACCTCTGATGTAACCGTCCACGTCCCCGAGGGCGGCTGGAAGCACAGAAGCCATCGTCGGCTGTGCAAAGTGCATCATCACCTCCGAGAGGCGAGGGGCGGGCGGGCGGAGTCAATACGAATAATTCCGACGGGGGGCGGGTGGGAGCCATGTTAGGGGCCGCGGGCTCAGATGCTGGACGGCCCCCGGCTTCAGGAAATAAAGCCAAAACGGACCGTTCGGCTGGTTCAAAACGGCTTCAAACAACATCTGTATACAGTGGACACACGGTCCCACCTTTCTGTTAGAAAAGCAAACACATAAATACAAACCATGAATGAAGTGAATCTATTGATTAAATTACTTTGAAGACGTTTGAAAATGACCCTCGTCCCTATGAATATGAGCGAAGGCCTCCGAGAGCGTGAGGATGCTGGGCGAACTCTTCCCCGCCCGAAGCGGGACGGCCCAGAGGGGCTGTTTATGTCCTCTCGCTTTGTTGAAAACACGCTGAGGATTACTTTCAATAAATATGTATAACTGTTCATAACTCTAAAAACAGACTTGCTCACAGGAGACATGATCTTATAGAAAGAAAACCCAAAAGATTCCAGAGGGCAAAACCAAAACCCAAACTGGCCAGAGCCAATAAACGAATCCAACAACGTTGCGGAATATAACATCAACGCACAAAAGCCAGCTGCTTCTCTCTACGCTAACAATGAACATCCCAAAAAGGGAAATGGAAAGACAACTTTGTTCATCACAGCAGCACTGAAAGGAATAAAGTACCTGCGAACACACCTAAACAGAGAGGTGAAATACTTGTACCTTGAACACAGACACGGTGGACTTTGGGACTTCAGCCGTCAAAACAGACACACACACACACACACACACACACACACACACACGCATAAACTTTAGGCATGAAGGGATACATTCAACAGAGTGAAAAGTCAACTTGCGGACTGGGAGAAAATATTTGCCTATCGTGTATTCGGTAAGGAGTTAGTATCTTAATATATAAAGAACTCCTACAGCCCAGTAACGAAAGAGCCCAGTTAGAAAGGACTTGAGTAGACATTTCTCCCGAGAAGACAGGCAGCTAGCCAGCAGCACGGGGACAGCTGCTCAGCACCACTCGCCACCAGGGGAATGCAGATCAGCCCATGGAGACCAGCGCACGGGGTAGGGTGGCTGTCATTAAAAAACAAACAAACAAACAAACAAACGACACCGTTGGCGAGGATGTGGGGACAGTGGAACTCCCCTCTCTCTGCTGTTGGTACAGCTGCTGTGGCAAACAGCGTGCCGGACCCTCAGAAGAAACTAACCACAAAAGCACCGTATGACACAGCGAGTCCACGGGAAAGAATGCGACAAGGACACAGAACCCGCGGGTGCAGGAGGCCGTCGGCCACGTGTGTGTGGCAAGGGAATAAGCGATCGAGCTCTTTTTTTAACCGCTGGTTAGAACATTTTGTTTTACTTTTTTAAATGAATGGAATGATTTCAAATAAATTCACTTATCTGACTCAAAGGAAGTATTCCCATCAGTTGCTTGTCCCACATGGGGAGGGTGCCGAGAGTTAGCCATGGCCAAGGTCAGTGGACAGCTGGAGTAAACTGAAGGAAGAATGGAGGGAAGGAAGGAAGGTAGGGAGGGAGGGAAAGAAGGAAGGAGGGAAGGAAGGAAGGAAGGAAGGAGAGAAAGAAGGAAGGAAAGAAGGAGGGAGGAGGGAGGGAAGGAAGGGAGGAAGGAAGGAAGAAGGAGGAAGGAGAAAGAGAAGGAAAGAAGGAAGGAGAGAAAGAAGGAAGGAAGGAGGGAGGGAAGGAAGGGAGCAGGCAAGGAAAGAAGGAAGAAAGAGAGGAAAGAAGGAAGAAGGAGGAAGGAGAAAGGGAAGGAAGGAAGGGGGAAAGGAGAAAAATTATAGTTAATTACAGCCATACTGCACTGGGTCCTATAGAAGTCGGCGGGTTATTACTTTTCTTACTAAAGGACCGATCTGGGCAAGGACAATGATTGCTCAGGGTGTTTTCCATGTCCCAAATTATCCCAGTAAAGGAAACATCGGGGGGACAGTGTCCTCTGAGACAATTGCTCTTCTCCCTCATGCTTTAACTCGTGAAATAATTTTAGATTTTTCTGTCTGGGCGGGTGAGTTAATGGTAATAGAACGGACACACTGAAACGAGGCCGGAATATTTCTACACCATGTGGGATGTTTCTGCTTGGAACGGCCTCTGACTAGGCCACGGGAAGGTGCAGGCCACTCAGTTGCCAGGAGAGACCTTTCCTCCCCCCTCCGCCCAGCCCCAGCCCTCCCCAGATGCTCTCCTGTGAGGGTGTAGACGGGGTTGGGGACTGCAGGCCGAGTTCCCTTGGGAGGGGCCGGGAGGCCAGCCACCCCACCACCGAACGCCCCTCAGAGCTGCGGGCTTTGTTTTTATATATCGCGTTTCTGATTAAGACTTTTTTTTTTTAAATGAAGGGTTACCTGCTTTAGGGGAAAGAAGGTGGGAAGAGAGATTGAGATGGTAGTTGCTCTGCTCCCGAGGAAAGCCCGCTTCTGGGCACCTGCCCATGACGAAAAGAGGAGAATTAAAGTCCCCGAAATAACCCGAACAGGAGTCGAAATTCTCTTCTGTGCGGCCCGGCCTCTCTTCTCGTCTCTGGCACAAACTTAAGTAAATAAAATAAGCCGAACCATTCCTGGAGCGACTTTTCTGTTATCTGACTCCCTACAAAGCAGGATTCACCGTTGGCGGCTTACTCACACCGGGAAGGGGTGAAATGCCGGTTTTCCAGGGAGAAAGACCATTTGCATTTCTGGAAAAGCGGATCATCAGTTGGCAAATCATCCCACAGACGCAGAACATCCCACTTCTGAAGCTTCTAAATGACAGGGCAGTCACCGCAACCTTCCGGGCGGACCCGGCAACCGGCGGGTATGGAGGCCGTGTGTCTTTAGGCCACTCGGCGGCTCCGGCCTGCCCCGGGCTGAGGGGATTGCTTGGAAAGCAGAGCAGTCAGAGCTACAAGCCGACAGTCCCAGGCAAGTTGGAACCATTGGTCACCCTCTGTGTCTTGCAGCCTCATGTCATCATAAATGATCTGTCAGTGAATTGATGGGTTTATTCCTTAAATATTGAGTGAGCAACTCTTGGGCACCGTGGATGGCTTCTCTGGGGAGAGGACGTCTGAAGGGAGCCCTAACAGAGAAGAAAGAGCCAGGGCGCCCAGGGGGAAGGAAGGGTGTTTTAGGCAGGGAGACCCGCCCCCCAGGCTGACCCTGAGAGCGAGCAGGCGTGCTGGATGTGAGGCTGGATGGGAGCAGATGAAAATGGGACGTGACCCAAGAGGACGCTGGGACACCCTGGGAAGGGCAGACGTAGAGCCCCCAGTTCTGGGGGGTCTGAGGCAGAAGGGTGACATCATCCGATTGCTTCTCAGACAATGACTCGACATGCCGAGCGACGCGTGGACAGGGCAGGGCCCGGGCACCATCCTAGGCGCAGGGGACGAGGCACCGGGGTCTGGACATGGGCAGATGAAGGAAGTGGTGGGCAGTGCAGGAAGCTGGATCGTCTGAGGGCAGAGTTGGAAGGGACTGTGACGAAGTAGGGCGAGGGCAAAGAAACAAGGGAAAGCCAAGGTGTCTCTAAGGTCCTTGAGATACGGAGTTGGGGGGAGGTGGTGGGCTTTCACGAAGTGGGGGGTTCCAGGGGAGAAGCAGGTGTACAGGCCTCCGAGAGCTGTCGTTTTCTCTTGGTGCCACAGCGAATTGCTGTCAATCCTGGGCCTGAAATTAACAACGCGAACTTACAGCCTTGCAGTTCCGTATGTTAGAAAGCCAGTCCTGGTCTCAGGCGATTAAAATAATGGCATGAGCAGGGCTATACTCTTTTCTGGGGAATCTGGGAGAAAATCCGTTTCCTCACCTTGTCCAGCGTGCGGAGGCCAGGGCGTTCCCGGATGGCTGCCCCTGCCTCCGGGGCCGCTTGCTTCTGAGCGCATGCCCCCCTCCCCGACTCTCCTTTCTGCCTTTTCTTCCACCTCCAAGTACAGTCGCGATCACGTCGGCTCCACCTCGGTGAGCCGGGCCGATGTCCCCACCTCGGGGTCAGTTTATTAAGGCATCCGTTCCATCCGTAGCCTTGACTGCCCTCTGCCACGTACACATACGCTCGCGGGTGCCGAGATTAGGGTGGAGACTTCTCCCGGCGGGCCCTTATTCTGCTTCCGCGTCTCGGAATTACATGCGAAATGTGCTGGCTCTGGGAGTGCGCGGCTCTTCCCTGGAGGGACAATCCGCACTCATCAGGCTTTCAGTTAGTGGCCCAAAGCCGAGGCTAGAACCCCTGTTTGAACACCCACGTGACAGACACCTGTCCACACAGGGGCAGGTGGACATCTGCTCATGGTCCGACCACCTCCTGCACTAATCTGCAAGCGTTGATCGTTACTCGAACATCGGTTGTCAAAGCAAATCAGTGTTTGAGTTTTTCTCTCCCTCCAGCGCCCCGGGGCCACACGCCACCTTTCCCCAGATCGAGAATCATCGCTCAGTACAACCTACCTCGCATTTTCTTTGGAAGGTTTTTGCTATTACTAAGATTAAGAAAATAGGGGCGCCTGGGTGGCTCAGTCAGTTAAGCATCTGACTTCCGCTCAGGTTATGATCCCGTGGTTCGTGGGTTCAAGCCCCATGTCGAGCTCTGTGCTGATAGCTAGGAGCCTGAGGCCTGCTTCCGATTCTGGGTCTCCCTCTCCCTCTGCCCCTCCCCCGCTCACACTCTGTTTCCCTCTCTCGGAAAAAATATAAACATTAAAAAAATTAAAAAATAAACAATACCGTAGGCACTGGGTTTAACCTGACTTTGAAACAGAAACCAGCCAGCTGAAAAGCGATCCTTTCTGTCTTTACATAAACAGCGTGTGTGTGCGTGTATGTGTGTGTGCGTGTGTGTGTGTGTCGTTGGCTCCCTGCGAATCCTGACTCACTTACAAACTGCATCTTGCTTATCTTTAGACTGCCAAGGGGAGTGATGGAGCGTGGAAGGCACTGATGGTGACAATTCTCTGGGCATGTGCTCCACTGGCCGGAGACAAGAGAATCCTGTGGTCCACGCAGCGGCCTTCCTCATCTTCAGTCTGTCATCGGTGTCTTATCGGTGGAGATAAAACAGATCAGATAAAGGTCGAAGGCGCTCGGATTTGTTGACTAACGGGTGATTGTATCATCTCGGTCAGGTGACGGGCCCCGAGTCTATTTAAGAGAGAGCAGATCTGTGACGGCAAGGGGCCTCCCTTCCGCAAGTGTGAATTTTTACCCGGAGTGCCACCGGCGTCAGAATCGCCCTTTACAAGAGACGAATGTTGGCCAAGTCGTACCTTGTAGGTTAGCGGAGCCCCGACGAGGCTGGGAGATGAAGGAAAGGCACACTCGCACAGTCTACAACCATGTAAACGGAATCCCGGGACAGCTCAGCCATTGTTCTAGACTCACGGGGAATTCTATAATTAGACTTCCTGGTCCTTCAGCGTCTTGTGCCCCACCGTGCAAGGGCTTCGTCGGTACCTTTCTTTCGGCATCTTCACTTGTTGGGGTTTATTATTGGTACCCAACCCACATTCAATTTAATGGGGAGGAAGTCAGAAAAATGCTCTTTTTGGAGAGCTCTTTCCAGACCGGTTCTGGATCTTACCATCCCATTCATGACGCTGGCACCTACCATTGTCCCTGGTTTACGGAGGCAATCCCCTCGGAGGGAAGAAAACTACTCAGCTCCTCAATACGGCAAAATACGAGTCCACAGGAGACATAAACCAGCGACCGTGCTCTTGGGAAAGTCAGCCTCCAATTCGTCATCATGTTAGACGCACAGGACCTGGGCGCCTGGCTGGCTAAGTCAGCTGAGCATCCAACTCCTGATCTCGGCTCGGCTCATGATCTCAGGGTCATACTGGGCTCCATGCTGAGCACGCAGCCTGCTTGATTCTCTCTCTCTCTGCCCCCCTCCCCTCCTCACGCTTGCACTCTTCCTCTCCCTCTCTTGAGAAGAAGTAAATAAAGAAACAAACGAACAAACAAAAGCTCTGTGAGCAACAGCAGTGTTGCTGGGCTCTCAGAGCTGGAGGAGAGCTGACGTGCTGAGGATTAGCGGCCTCGGGTGCTCCTGGCTCCTCCCGCGGACGGGGCTCACAGGACTGGCGCGGCTGCGCCAGGATGAAACATTGCACGCTGCGGCGGCTGTCACCCCACCTGTTTCCCGGCCCATCCAAAGGCCGGCGAAATTCTCCAATTTAGCAGGCAAACTTAAGTCATTATTAGAAATGACAGGGAAACCTGATGAAATTGTACTTTCAATTGGAAAACAAAATTGCAATCAGACCGACACGGTTTCCTCCTGGTCTGACCGCGCTAATGCCAGCCGAGACACGGGCAAATGTATTTAAAAGTCATAACGGAGCATTACCGTGCGACCTCCTTTCACCGGCCCTTATTAATATAAAACTCCAATTTGCATGTAAATGCGGCCAACTTTCATATCATCAAAATACATGAGGCCCGGGAAAGTAATGAATTGAAGTTGGATGCGGCAATTACCGACGTTTATAAAGAATCTTAAAGAGGTCAGTCTCGCCTGGGCCACGAAAATGAGGAAATCGACAGGGAATATTGTCAATATAGCAGCCGGGGGAGCCCGGGCCGGTCCCAGGTGTGGGGAGCCGGGCGCTGATTAATAGACAGGGAGAGGCCGCCTGTCACCCGGGAGGGCCCGGCCGGACCCGGGGCCGGCGGCCGCGTGCGCGGGTCCCGCCGGTCCACTCCGGAGCCGCCTCCGGTGCCATCCGGGGGGAATCGGGGAGCAAGCGCTGACGAGCGGAAGCGAGGCTGCAGGTTTAATTGGGCTGCGCGTCCGTTCGGCTTTCTTCAGGAGCCGATTCGCAGTTTAACCTTCCTTCCACCTCAGACGCTCCAGGGCCGCGGGGATTTTAATAAGGCACGCGCGTGACGGCTTGGCTAAACATTGACTTAGTTGCTAAATTGAGTTTAACTGCCTTAGTGCGTTGTAATGGCAATTTAGAAGTTGCCCGATTTTTTTTTTTTTTTTTGAACAGGAAGTATTTATCCAGGCCGCATGTTTCATAAACTCTCCGCCACGTGGAGCGATTGGGGGGATTTTTTTTTTTTTTTTTTTTTTTTTTTTTGCCTCTTGGTGCAAACAACTCACCAGGCAACGTGATTTCGAATGCGTCTGGCAAAACTCAGTGCGAAGATGGGAACGGTGCCCTAGCTCTGGAGTGTTTTGACGCGTGTAGGGCAGAGTCCGAATGCACCAGAAGGCGCGGCCGCAAAAAGGGGACGTGGCCGGTGACGACCTCTCCGGACTCCGTGTCCAAGAAGGATGGGGATTACACGGCCCCATGCAGAGAGGAGGGGGACGAAGGGTCCAGGCCGGGGTGCAGTCTCGGTGGTGGGGGGCACGCCCAGGCTACTCTGCTTACTGCTTTCCAGCTGCCCTTCGTTCCTTCCCGCGTCGCGTCTCTTCCCCGTTAAGCGACACAGGAGGCATCTACGAACCCATTATAAACGCAGGCCCCCTCGGAATTGTGTAAACCTTTAAGAAATGCATATGTGACCAGCTACTTTTAGTGACTGCTCGGTCACGGGTAAGCCTCCGGGTCTGCCCCTTCCTGGACTCCAGCTGGGGGTTCTCTCCCACATCCCGTTGTCTCTGTATCCACTCTCCTTTCCACTGGGCTTTTTATTACTTCTTCCTTCCTGAGACTGCACATTAGCGGGGACGCCCCATCACCCGTAGAGCTGAACAAATAGATATTTCCATTTACATATATATCTGCTATCGTCAAAACCGGATTCCAGGTACCGTCGCCATCCATGTTGGAAGCTGACAAAATTAAGTCTTTGAGTAAAGAGGACCCCTCTGTGACGACCAATCAGCACCGTGTACCCACTTTGACTCCAGGAGTCTCTACATATGGAGAAGAATGCTCTTTTCTTCCAGTTAGTACGCAAAAGTCCCGTCTCCCGTGAGCTGTGGTAAATGAAGTCACGGATCTTTACGGAGCAATCCTGGAGAAAGGCTTAGCCAGGTCCCCGAACATCCTTCAAGCCTGGATTCTGGCTGCATGTCCCTGCAAGAGCCTGTACCTAGGGCTTTAAAGTTGAGCATATGTGTGTGGTTGTTTTCCCCACACATTGTCTCATGTATGAGCTCCATCCGAATGTATTTTATTTTTGGCCTGAGATAGAATTGACATACAACGTTGTGTACATTTAAGGTGTATAATGTGTTGGTTCGATGCATGTATATATCGCGACACCATCTCCCTTTACTGTCAGCCGGCACCTCCATCACACCCCGTAGTTATCACTTGTTTTTTGATCTAGTTAAGATTAAGATCTAGTCTCTTAGCGACTTTGAAATTTATAGTATAGTGTTGTTGACCAAATTCACTGCGCTGGGCTTCAGAGTTCCTGAGCTGCTTTATCTGCTAGTTGCAAATTTGTCCCCCCAAACAACCTCTCTCCAGCCTCCCACCCCACCCAGCCCCTGAAAGTCCCCACCCTACCCTCTGTTTCTATGACGTTGGCTGTTCGAGATTCCACAAATAAATGAGGTGATACAGTATTGGTCTCTCCCTCTCTCTCTGACTTGTTTCACTTAGCACGATGCCCTCAAGGTCTATCCATGTTCTTGCAAATGGTAGGTTTCCTTTTTCCTCATGGCTGAATAATATTCCAGCATGTGTGTGTGTGTGTGTACACACATGCCTTTATGGACTCATCTGTTGACCGACACTTAGGTTGTATCCATGTCTTGTTATAGAGAATAAAGGCACAATGAACATGGTAGAGGGGAAGGAGAGGTGAACCTATCTCTTCAAGATCCTGACGTAAATTCTTCTGGATACGTACCCGGACATGGGATTGCTGGATCATATAGTAATTTAATTTTTAGTTTTTGGAGGAACCACCATACTGTTTTTCATAATGGCTGCACCGTTTTATATTCTTACCAGCAGCACAAAGGGTTCCCTTTCCTCACGTCCTCAACATTTCTTATCTCGTCTTTTTCATAGAAGCCATCCTAACAGGTAGGACGTGGTCTCTCATTGTGGTTTTGATTTGTATTTTCCTGAGGATGAGTGATGTTAGCAACCTTTCATATACCTATTGGCCATTCGTATGTTGTCTTTGGTAAAATGTCTATACAGGTTCTCTGCACACTTTTAACTGGATTATTGCTTTTTCACTACTGAGTGTAATGAGTTTTCATATATTTTGGCTGTTAATTCTCTATCAGATATACAGTCTGGGACTATCTTCTTTCATTGTGTACGTTGCCTTTTTAATTCATTGATTGTTTTCTTTGCTCTGCAGAAGCTCTTTAAATTAGATTCTCTCTCTTTTTTTTTAATGTTTATTTTTGAGAGAGAGAAAGAGAGAGCAAATAGGAGAGGGGCAGAGTGAGAGGGAGACATAGAATCCGAAGCAGGCTCTAGGCTCTGAGCTGTCAGCACCGAGCCCAATGTGGGTCTCAAACCCACAAACTGCGAGATCATGACCTGAGTCAAAGTTGGATGCTTAACTGAGCCACCCAGGTGCCCCAGAAGCTCTTTAATTTACTGTAGCCCCATTGGTTTATTTTAGGTTTTGTCACCTGTGCTCCTGGTGTCCTCCCTGAGAAATTGCCAAGACCAAAGTCAACGGTCTCCTCCCCTACATTTTCTTCTAGGCGGCTCCCAGTTTCAGCCTCACAGGTAAGTCTTTGATCAATCTGAATGCATTTTAGCAAGACCTTGGCTAATTCAGCACGTCGTCTTGGTGGGTGGCGCCTCTGGTGAAGACCCGTCCCTGTGGCTGAGGGGACAGAGCAGGCGGAGCTGACAGGAGACATCGGGAGGCCCGTGGGCACCAGCTGGAGACGGCCTGTGCCGGGCGGGAAGCGCCCTCTGAGATGAAGGCTCTACTTGCCCTCGGTGTGTGAACTGGGCCCCAGGTGAGGCTGTGAGCTCTGAAGAGGCAGACGTTGGGACAAGGGACAGGTCAGTGACTCTCCATGTATAAGGTGGTGCCGGCAGCAGGGACTGGGCACGAGAAGCTGAGCCACGCCGTTCCGGGAGGACCCGGGACCTGGGCGTCAGTGACCCTACCTAAGAACCAGTGAAAGTGCCCTTTATTCCCTGAGGCCTCCGGGGAGGGAGAGGCCGGATGGTCCCCGAGGCTGCTACCTGAGGCTGTCCCTACGGGTGGGCTCGCCCCTCAGCCCGACAAGTACCCTCTTTGGCTCCCTGTTGACACCTCCTATGTATGTCATGGAGCCGCCTGTGCGTCTGGCTCCAGGAGTCAGACAAGGGGCCGACTGCCCCCCTCCTTGTCAGCTCGCAGTCACCTGTCCCCCGCTTCCACGGAGGAGCGTGCACCAGCACCCAGAGACACAGGAAGGGTCCCAGAAGGAATGGACAGGTTTGCACAGAGGTGGCACTCAGTGCAGGCCACGTAACGGCCTCGCCGGTCCTCCAAACCCCGCGGTTCTCACCCAGCCCAGCCCCACCTGAGAAGTGCCCCGTGGGCTAATCTTCACTTGGCGGTAATGATGTTTTTCATAAGACGCCAAATATTACAACCGACTACTTTGTATCGTATTTGATTTGAAAACGTAAAGAACGAGTCTCTGCCTTCCTGAAACTCTGCTGCTCTTCTCACTTTGTGTTCTCCCCGCGCCCACGTTCACAGCCGCACCGTACACTCTGGGGCAACAGAATCGCTGGCGCAACAGGGAACGATTCCCGCTGATGCCGGAGATCGGTAACAGAAAACACACAATCACGGGAAGAATCAGACTGATTTAATCACTGGGTCTCTGTAATTCTTGTTTTTCTCTTCACTAAACAAACACTTGTTAATATCATTGACTCAAATAAATTATTCCATCCGTTGCACTGTTACATGGAAGTAAAAAGTCCACTCCACTTAAACCACTCTTTATGTTTTTAAACCACGCATGGTTGCAACGCTGCCCATGCCTGTAATATACTATTTAGTCTTTTTATTTCTTAACAGCATCTTAGGCCAGCGCGTCTGTGTCATGCAGATCACTGAGGCGCCATGGGCAAAGAGGTTAGCCTATTATTATTTTTTTTAAGTTTATTTCAAGAGAGGGAGAGTATGAGTTGGGAAGGAACAGGGCGGGAAGGGGAGAGAGAATTCCAAGCTGGCTCCACGCTGTCAGCACAGAGCTCAACACGAGGCTCAAACCCACAATTTGTAAGATCCTGACCTGAGCCGAAACCAAGAGTTGGATGCTTAACCGACTGAGCCCCCCGGGTGCCCCAGAAGTTCGCACACCGAAACTGCGAAACTGCAGTTAGAACACCGCGGCATCAGAAGAAGCCACAGCAGGCATTTTCCGGGGTTTCCCTTAGATACGCAGCACAAGACACACCCTGAAAATCGGTTAAAATATCCAAGGCACGAGCCAGGGCTGCGCCCAATCACTGCAGAGAGAAGTATAAATTCAATGTTTACTTCATAATGAATGAATAAATAACGAAATTGACCCAAAGCCAAAATGAAATTTGGCTTAGTAATTAATCTATTAGAGTTCACGTTCAGTATGGGAAATAAGAAACGGCATGTATTTTTTTTTCAAGCCTTCCTAATTAAAGTTTGCATAAATACACACTCAAGGAAATTCAGTTTCCTCACAGAGTTACTAGAAATAACCGTTCGGCTGCATGCCGGGACTCGACGCAGGGCACGCTTCAGGAACAGGAGGCTTATGACAATCGTTCTCTCGTGTTTCTGATTCCTGGTTTCTTGCCTTCTCGCCTCCTTTGTTCACAGCTGTCCAGCATCTTGTCTGTGAGGGAATCGGAGTCGGCCAGCCTGCCGTGGCTCTAGCAGTCAGGGAACAAAGAGCTGAAGTTATTCCTTACAGAGGCAGGGGACGCCCTCAGACACAGGTCTCCCAAGAACCGCTCACCGATACCTTCACAGAGTGGGGCTGGGGGGCTGGAGGACTGGCAGAGGCTACAGCGAAGGGCCCTCTAGCCACTTGGCCAGCGCTCAGAGACCAGGAGACTGGAGGCAGGCTCCTCCCAACTGGTCCTCATTCGGAAGGAAAGAAGAAATTGCCAGTCGTGGTCTGGCTCTCGGGAGCACGTGGCCTGGGGCAGACACATCTCTGCTTGTTTCCTGGGGTTTGGACAGAATCCGGGGGCCGTCAGCGGATGCCATCAGGGGACGCCCTCGATCCCCCACCACAGAAGCCCGGCTCTCCCCTGCAGTGCTGAGACCCTGCTCCGCCTCTCCCTGCAGGCACCCCTCAGTCACCACCGCCTGAGAGACCTCCGAGAATCATCCCCGCCTCCAGCCCGGCTGCAGGTTTCTCGCGCAGGTGCTATTCCCTCAGAACCCGTCACGCTTTGCAGTCACGATCTCATTAGCATGACTTTATCCCGTTTGGGCCTCTGAGTGATCTGTCGAATGACCTGATCGAGCGGGAGCTGAGAGATGTGTTCGTCAGAGACGAAAATGCTGCGAGAGTTCAAACGAGGGGGGCATGGCGGAGAGAATCCGCACACGGTACCGCGTGGCAGCCTGGGCTGGTCAACAGCAAACTCAGGACTGCGGCATTAGCCCGAATTCCTCGGGCTGAAGACTTTAAACTGGCTTGTCATCTGAGCTAAAAGGAAAGGCAGACCTTCGGGGACCGCCCCCGTGGGGCGGGTGTCCGCTGCTCCCGTGGGAGGGGCCGCTCCTGCCAGGGTCCTGTCCCACCTGGTCGTCCCCTGCAGTCAGGGACACTTTCATCTCCAGAGACTCTGCTTCGGGAGAAACCATCCGAGGAGGGGACCCCAGAGTCGTACGCTTGCGAGATCTGGTATGCCACAGAAAAGGGCCATGATGTCTGGGAATCGGCTGTGCTGCCGGCTGTCGGAGAGCTGAACTGTACAGAGAGTGTGTGAGCGTCCTCACAACGTCTACATCTAAGTGGCTTATTTGCAGTAGCAAGGGGAACATGAAAGACTAGAACAGAAACAAATTTACCTTAAACTCTTTTGTTTTTAAATGAAAACTGGGGCGCCTGGGTGGCTCAGTCGGTTGAGCATCCGACTTCGGCTCAGGTCATGATCTCGAGGGTCTGCAGGTTCGGGCCCCGCATCGGGCTCTGTGCTGACGGTTCGGAGCCTGGAGCCTGCTTCAGATTCTGTGTCTCCCTCGCTCTCTGCCCCTCCCCCGCTCATGCTCTGTCTCTCTGTCTCAAAAATAAACATTAAAATGAAAACTGTGACTGGGGCACCTGGCTGGCTCAGCCAGTTGAGCACCTGGTCAGTTGAGCATCTGGTCTTGATTCGGCTCAGGTCACGATTCCAGGGTCGTGAGATCAAGTCTGGCATCAGGCTCTGCATGGAGTGTGGTACCTACTTGGGATTCTCTCTCTCTCTCTCTCTCTCTCTGTCTCTCCTACCCCTCTCCCTTACTTTCTAAAATTAAAAAAAAAAAAAAAAAAGAAAGAAAAATATACAACGGAATTCTGCAAGGAGGGTTGTGGCCGTGAGGAGTTCCGAGGTAACGCGGCAGGAGCGGCTGCCATCGCGCTGGCTGGAAGCCGTCTGCCACACCGTGTTAGTTTTCTGTTTCTGCTGCAACATCGAGTCCCGCTCAGTGGCTTCACATTACCTCACAGCTCTGGCCATCGGGAACCCGAAGTGGGTCTCACCGAGCTGAACTCGAGGGGTCGGCTGCCCTGGGTTCTTTTCTGGAAGCTGTCCACCGTCTCAGACTGGTCCGGCTGCGAGAACAAAATGCCACAGCCTGAGAAGCGTATCAATCGCAGGAGTTCAGTGCGCACAGCTCTAGAGGTCAGGGTCCCAGCGGGCGTGGGTGAGACCCTCTCCTGGATCACAGGCATTGCACACCTCACAGAGTGGAAGGACCGAGGCGGCTCTGTGGGGCTCTTTCAGAAAGGCGCTGATGGCCTCAGGACCTAAGCACGTTCCGAAGTCCCCGCCTCCTAACGCCATCGCCTCTGCTGGTCAGTTTCAGCATGTGAGCTGGGGAGGACACAGACATTCGGCCCCCAGCACCCATGTTCCTTGGCTTACGGCCCCTTCCGTCTGCAAAGCCAGCAATCCCCTCGCTGCAAACCCTGCTTCTGTTGTCCATTTCCTTCTCTGATTGGCTCCCCTGCTCGCGCCTTCCCTGGAAGGACCCCTGCGGGAGCCCAGGACAACCTCCCCGTCTCAAGGGCAGAGGAGAAGCAGCCTCAGTTCCGTCTGCAACCTTAATGCCTCTCCCGAGTGACGCAGCATGGGGACAGGCCTGGGTGCTGGCATTCACTGGCGCGTCCCAGCCTCCCGACCAACATCCGCCTGCCACGTTGCGGGTGCTCCACCAACACTCGTGAACGAATATTATTGTGTGTTATTAATACCTGCAAATAGCATTGTGTTATTAATACCTGAAAATGTCTGCATTTGTCAGCAATTGAAAATTCCTCATTTATCTTTGTAATTATAAACATATAATTGAGGTCTACTTTATAAATAGTCAATTTTTCAGAGAGAAAGTTGTTTTATCTATTACGAATCTGAGACCCCCTTATTTGCTCGATGAACACATTGGTCGCTTAATTTTGCCTCATGTTTCTGGTAGCTCCTCTATAAGCAAGTGATATTATCCCTGAAATGATATTTACAAACGAAAAGTGAAATACTTTTCAAACGCATACTCCTTTGTTTTCTATTCCTAACGCATAGATTTGCATAAAAATTGTTTGGTGTGCTCTTAAAACACGAGTTTATTTCCAACGCCTCCCGCATGGGTGGACTTAATCTTTAGAAGCCTCCTTATTCCACCCCCGAAGAGTGTTAGGAGGCAACTGAGTCCAGACGGCGTGGCTGATTAGCATCCGGGATAATACCACCTGCGACCCTACATTCGGAGCAATAAAATTGAAGGATGCGGCCATGAGGCGCCTCTTGGCGACCGTGTTACACTCCAGCAAATCAACAGGAGTGTGCTTTTCCTTAGAGCCCCTCCTCTCCGTGTCTCGAACACGACCAGACTCTCTGGCTGTACAGGTCTGATCATCCCTAAACCAAGAAACTGCCACAAGGTGCAAGAATTAAAAGACAGCTCCCCGGAATGGACTCATCTAAATGAGAAGGGGCGCAATCTCTGGAGACTATGACCCGAAGGGATGTCTGTGACCTACACACGCCTGGCGTGAACCCTGCTCGCTGTGGCTTCTAGCGGATCTTCAGTGATGCTGGGCACATGCCGCTAACTCGACCGCTGGTGCCGAGGTGTTGAAAGAGGCGTTGCTTTCCAGCATACGGAAGCAGCAGGTGGACGCCGAGCTTGGAGCCCCAGGTACGTGACACACGTCCTTCTAAGCTCGGGCAGTTTTCCTTCACTGCACTTGTAATACTTGTAACTACGTCATATTTTGCACTCAGATTGTTCAATCATTCTTTTAGTAAAGACTCATTAAATACCTACCAGGTTCCAGTTACTGTGCAGGTAACGGAATCCAGGCAGTTGCTAAAACAGGCCAATTGTGCCCCCAGGAAATTTAGGTTCTAGTGAAAAAGGCAGAGAACACGAGTACGAAGTAGCCAAACACGATGCGCCTGTGGTACGCGCCGAGGATATAAACAGGGTGTGGTGGCGGCTCGGAGACCCACGGGGAACGCCACTCCGGGAGCCACGTGGCGCTTCCGTTTGGAAATGCCCAGTCATGAATCTGCATCAGAGCAAGGTTCGGGCTTCCCGGTGGCGTTCTCAGTGACTTCAAGTTTCTGGTAGGATCAATCCTCCGGTTCTCCGGTAACGGCGGGTAACAGAGAGGCACGGTGTCCACACGTGTCTCTTTTGAGAGAACTCGTGGTTGGTAAAACCCACCTTCCTGTGATGATCAGTTATGTTGGCCTATTATGCGCCCAGCACTTTATACACTTCCGAGTTGAACAGAATCAGCCACGGAGGAGAGAAGGAAGAGGAGGTTCAGAGAGGCACAAAGCTTGGTGGGGGTGCACCGGTAAAGGTAAGTTGGCTGGATGGACTGGAAAATGGAGACCGTCTGCCTATCACCGTACCCCAGCCGCCCCCCATTCGGCCCTGCTCTCCTCCGCCCCTCCGCCTGGGGAAGCAGTAGACGCAATACTGGACAGTCTTACACCTTCGCCATTGACTCACCACGAGGACACTGCAGGGACGCCGGAGTGTGTCCTGGAGGCCCCTCTGGCCCCAGCCGTGCCCCCCGTGGTTGTTAGGTGGCGGGAAGTTCCAGGGGCACCAGAGACCCTGTTGGCCGAGATAGGGCACAAAGTCCCTGGCAGCCGCCGTCCGCCAGCCAGTGTAGAAGTGCTCTGACGTTCTAACGACCACCACGGCGTGCCAGTGGGTGCCGGCCAGGGCCCACCTGCGCCCGCCCGGAACGGCCTTCTGCGCCATGCACCCCGCCCCCTGCAGCCCTCACAGGCTCCGGCCGATCATCCGGCTCAGGGTGACGCGTGCCTGCGCTGGCCCTGGCGGCACACTGGACCCACGCTGGTCGGCCAGAACCCTTCCTTCAGGATCCGCGAAACAGAGATGCGTGAGTTCCCCACTGGCCTCGGAGGAGCTGACAGCCGGCTTGAAGGACGGGGCCGGGACCAGGGCTGGCGGTCTGGGAGGATGGACGACAGAGGATAGATGGATGGTAGGTAGGTAGGATAGATAGATAAATTGATATAGACAGATAAACATTAGATAAATATTAGACGGGTGATAGATACATAAATAGATGATAAATTGATAGACATAGAGAGTTTTAGAATTAAAAAAACAAAAAAGCTGAACATTAAAAAGCATACATTTTGAAAATAAAATGATTACTTAACAGCCAGAAATCTTTGGCTTTGACGAATTATATTGTAACCTGGGTCTCAGATACAGTCTGTGCGAGGTTGGTCTGTTCCGTGTATGGTGGTGACCCCTTCCACAGCGTGCTTCTGCTCCTTTCCGTCCGCAGCTTGAGAGGAAGGCGCCTGAGCTCCCCTGTTTCACGGTCCTCGTCATACAGACAGGACGGGCACTCGCTTAGATGGTTCACATTTCCGCTTTTCCATGGAAAGGACGTCCTTGCTGATAGCTGCGTCGAGACGGTTTCCTGGCACATTCCAGACAGCTCTGTGCGCATGGCCCACCGGGGACCACGGAGGACACGCCGGCCCCTCCCTCCGGGTGACCCTGTTCACGCCGGGCACCTTCGACTGTGCGAGGAGAGCGACGGCCCAGCCCTGGGCTCTCCTCCCTGCTGGGGTTTCCCGGGTGTGGGGAACAGGCGGCAGGCCTCTGAGCACCACGCGTGTCGTGTAGAAGCAGCGTCGCGGAAAGCCCGGCCACAGAGAGCAACGGCGAGGAGCCGCGGCCTTGGTCAGTGGCGGCAGCACGAGACTTTCACGGAAGCATCTGCTGGAAAACACGTGCAGGCAAATCTAGCGACAACGAGGGCGGGGACAGTGGTCCTCCTTCAGGGCCAGGCACTCACTCGTCACTCGGGGTCACTCACTTGAAGCGGTGCCACAAGGGGGTTCTCGGCCAGGACCCCGGCGGCTCTGCCCAGTCCCTTCTCATGGTCCCCGAAGTCCCCGGCCTTGTCTTCTCCCGGAGGGGGTGACTTAAGACTTCTCCGAGGTTCTTCTCTGCCTGAATGCTCGTCCCCCGAGGGGTCATGCTCTGAGGACAGCACAGCTTTCTAGTCGGCGGAGAGGAGAAAGGTCAGTCCACAAAGGGAGGCAGGAACTCCGCCGACTGGTGACGAGCTCCGAGTGCAAGGGGAGATGCGACGGCATGACGGTGGGGGGCCAACGGGGCTTTCCCGCCCTTCCCCCGCACGCCTGTATCGGGCAGGTGACACTTACGCCCAGCCACGTTTCGCTCAGTGAACGGACGCCGGTGCGACAGCGCCCTACCTGGGCTCAGACAGAACACGCTGACTTTCGCGGGAACCGCGGGTTTCTGACAGCAGCGGGGTCCCGGAGGTCCGCGGTTCGCGCAGGGTGCTCCGTCACGGCGGACGCGGACCCCTGCGCTGGACCCTGCGATCCCCCGCGCACCCTCTCCAGGGCTCCAGCACGCCCCCCAACCCCCAGCTAGAAGCCCAGAGAGTGGACTTACCCCAGGTCACACCTGCGTCCGGGGGCAGTAATACCCTGATGGCGAAGGGAGCCCGCCACAGCCCCGCGGGCAGCTCTGACGGTCGCCCCGCTCGGGTAGCGGCCACTGCGGCCCGGGCTGCCCCCCCGCCCCAAGCACTGCCCGTCCGTCCCCTCCCGCACGTCCGCCGGTTCTCCTAGCACCCCCCCGTCTGGCTTCGCGTCCCCGCACAGGCTCGCTCTCCAGCACGACGTGCGTACTCCGCCAAACCCGGGCCAGGGGGCGGGCGAACGAACGAACCACCTCCGTCCGGATACTCGAACCGGATTTTGCTCCTCACCACGGCTCTCCCGCGGCTCGGCCCTTTGCGGGTGGCCACGCTTCCTGGACGCGGACCGCCCGTGTCTCAGCCGGCCCTGCGAGGCCGGCCTCCTCGCTTCGCCTCTGTTACTCGCTCTGGGTCGGGCCGCAGCCCGGTCGGATGACGCGCGAGCCTCAGCCGTCCCTGCCCCGCGATCCCCCCTCGAGCCCCGCCGGCCGAGGCTCCTCGGAAGCCGCTGGACGGTCCCCACGAACGCGGCCTCCCGGGTCCTGGACGCTGCGACGCGGCTGTTCATGAACGACGAGCACGCGGACCCCTTTCATCCCCCCGTTTGACGGGGACGCAGGCCCAGGACACGGGTCGGTCGGGTCACTTAGTTAAAACCCGGCGCCAACCGGGAGGCCGAGCGGGGGGAGGGGCGGCGGCCGCCCGGGGGTGCGCGTCCCACGCGGAGGGACGTCCCCGTGCGGGAAGGCCGGCAGCGAACCTCCTGGGGGGACGCCGGCGTCTCGGGAGGTGGCAGCCCGGGAGACGATGCTGCCAAACCTTCCGCTTCACTGAGGCCCCGATGTCCCCGCTTCGCCGGCTGCCCGCAATATACACAGACTTTGGGGTAAAACTGCACTTTTCCCCACAAACAATCCGACCGAATCATAATCTCAGGTTTACCAGGAACCACAGAGGTCACTCCCGACGGCGAACCGGCCAGGACTAACCCGCCACCGACGGCAGGCACCGGGCCCATCCGCTCCACGCTGCCCCCGGGTCAGAAAAGGCAGGACTTCCGCCGGAAGGCGACCCCCGCCTGCATCAGGGGCGAACCTACCGCCTTCGCGGGGGCGCCCTGCTCTGGACTAACTTCACCTGTGAAACCCCAAACCTGCTGCGGAAGCAGAAGCCCCGTTTCACAGCTTCCCCAGGCGCCTGCTGTCCCAAACGCCGCCCCGCCCATTTCCGGGAGCACAGTAGTCACAGAAGACGCGGAGGCCTCAAGTCCGCGACGGCGTCTGCGTGCGCAACACGTGCGGGGGCTTCCCCCGCGCCCCGCCCATGCGGGGGCGGGGCAAGGTGACGTCACAGCCTCCGGATACTTAAGTTCCTTCTGCCTGAGTTTGCAATCGCCACACACCAGGGCCTGAAACGTGGGGCGAGGCCCAAACACAGCGGGGGGTCTCCATCTCCGTCGTCTCCAGCGGACCCGGGAAAGTTGTCTGAGGGTCTCCGTCCACAGTCGCCTGGGGTCAGTATTGTGTTACGTCAAGCTCCAGTTCGCATGAAAGGTGGAAGCCCTAACTCGGCAGATTTGGAACATATGCAAATGTGTGCACACTTCATAACTATAGAGACAGGATACATGTAAACGTCTAAGAACCTAAACATCGGGAACATTCAACAAACTCAGAGCAAGCCTGTTAAACAATCTGCCTCTAAGACTGGAGGGGTGTAAGAGCTACAGGAATGTTTGTTAAAACTCGTTATTCTGGGCCCTAGCATCAGAGGCTTTACTTCCGGAGGTCTGAGGAAGAGTCCAGAAATCAGAATTTGCAAGCAAGCTCATCATTTGCATTTGATGCTGGTTGTCTTACAAACTGCCCTTTGATAAAGTGTTTTGAGTTGTCGTAGGTTGCTGTTAAAAAGACCACCTGAAGCCAAACGGACACGAGGCAAATTCATTGCTTACGGCCGCGCCAAGCCTGGGCTCCCGACCTGACGGAGCGACTGCAGAGAACAGCCCCGAACAAGGGCAGCAGTGGGCTTATATACTTCACAGCCAGTTAGGGTGTAGATGACAGCAAGTTAGCGTGTAGAAGCATATTGTTAACCAATTATAGACGTTAGTTTTGGCACAAACCAATCCCTGCACGGTGCTTTGTTACAAAACGACCAATCACCGGAGTTACGGAAGTAAACAAACTATTGGAGGTCTTGCAAGATCCTGAGATATGGCGATACCCTGAGGTCTCCTGAGACCATGTATCACGAGACCTTGAGATATCGCGAGACCCTGACACATTATGACACCCTGAGATCTGCGAGATCTTGTGATATCACAAGACCCATAACAGAGTCTGGTCCATGGTTTTCTTTGCTAAAAATTTTGCACGATGTCAGCTTTAAAACATTAAGAAACTGGACTAAGAAACCCTCAAATTTTTGTGTTTCCTCTAAATATCCCTAACCCCCAAATATCAAGATATAAGCCAATTCATAATTCCTGAATTAAAAACCTAAAGAAGAAAGTCATAGTCTCTCATCCTGCCTTGAGACGCCCTGAAACCTGCCTGCCACCCTGGGGGCTCGTCCCAGGTTCTGAAGTTAGCTGTACACGTGCTCACCCGGGGCTGCTTACAGAGTGTAGGCTTTTCATCACGAAGGAAAGGGCCCTGCGTGTTCTGTGTGACGGGGACCCCTCGGAGCCAGCGTTCGGGTCACTGCAGACCTCGGAGCCACTTTGTAACGAGACCAGGCGCGGTCCTGTCCGAAGAGCTGTGAGTCACGGCAGAGTGGTTCGAGGTCATCCAGAAGGCGCTTGCTAAGAGGACCAGAGGACCAGGCTGGTCCTGAGGGGCCACCCAACCTCCCTGGCTACGTGCCTCCTGCTTACCTGTCCCCACCCACCCGAGCCCACTCAGCCGGTTACACCGTCTTCCTGTAGCGCTTCGCACATGGAGACGGACATGAGTCAAAATTCTAGTTTTCTCTTTCTCTAGAAAAAAAAAGGGATTTCTGCCTTGCTTTCTGACGACCCTTGGAGGCCATCGAAATAGTTTCCTGTGAGGAACACTCACTCCCCAGCGAGCGAATCGCGGGCCCCACCCCGAGGCGTGCCCCGAAGATGCCCCCAAATGGACCCGACCCTGCATGCCCACTCTCTGTCTAGACTCTGAGACACGCACTTTCATCTTTCAGGCCCAATTCTTGGCAAAATACAAAGCTTTCCCTAAAGGTTGTCGAATGAACGAACCAATAAGTGATTCTCTCATTTTCTCTGCTTAAGCCTTGAAAATTACGTGAGATAAGAAGGTAATTACCGCAGGTAGCTGTTCCCAGTCGTTCAGTGTTTCCTCGTCACATCGGCATCCTCTTTCTCCGGCGCTCCACTCCTCTCTCCAGGATTTGCTCAGGAATTCCCCAGAGGAACCAAGAGTTCCTCAGAGAAGCCAACGTTTCTTTTTCTTTTTTTCCTTTTAGCTAAGCACTTTTTTCCCCTGCGAGAAGCTTTGTACCTCTATCCCAGCTCTAATACGTTAAGATGTAATGGTGTCTGAGTCCCTCTGGAATGGCACTTCTGTTCCAAAGATTTGAAGGGAAGTCAGAGCAACTGATGTTGGGCCAAGTACTTATCCTTTATGAAATGAGGTGAAATGAGGCAAACAATTATGGAATTAGCTAGGAAGGGAGTTTAGTTTTATAATAAAATTCCTCAAGTTGCAGATAATATTAATTGTGAATAATTGAGCTCGGGATTTGCCATTTCCTTAGTGTTGCGAACGAGTAGAGAGGAAAGCTCCCCTCCAGCTCATGGAAATGATGTCACCTAATTCGGTCCTATTCTCTTCCCCTCCGAGGGATAGACTGGTCTGACGTCAGAAGCTGAAAGAGACTTTATGCACGGTAGAGTTTTTGAATGAATAAATAAAACGACTTAAACCTACATAAAGATCACTTCAAAAACCTCTTCATTTTTTTATACCAATGACTCAAACTGAAGTGTTTGATATCTGTCCAAAAATTTCAAACGGTAATTTTTGTGTTTTTTTTATTTAATACAGTCTGGAAGTGCAGGCCCTAGATTCTGAAGAGGAGCTCTTGCCACCTCTGCTTCTGCGCTCCAGTCGAAAGAACGTGAAGTGATCACACGGGGTCTCTCGCACAGGCGGATCCTTGAAATCATTTTCTTTCAGCGTTCGCTAAATATGCCACAAATACAAGCTCGCCTTACGCTCTTTTTGCTGTTGAAGGAGAAGTCAGAGGAATCCTTTCTGAACACGAGCTCTTGAGGTCAGCTCGTCTCCGGAGCGCACGGAGCTCTCCATCCATCTCCTTCTCTGGGGACGACCTCGCACGGGAAGAGGAGAGAGGTGACCTTTCCCATCCGTGCACGCGCCGTAAGCGAGAGGTCCCCTGGCCAGCGCCGGGGACAGCTCATCTACCCCGGACCTGATGAAACGCATTCCGGACAGGCCCGCAACGCTACACCGGCACACTAATAAGTTCGCTAACCTGATCAATAAGAAGATTGATAAGTCTTCTACTCGGTCAGGTTAATCTTCTTATTGATCAGCCTCGCAAACGTATTGCTTTCCTCGGGCAGTCTCCCCTGCAGCGCCTCTCCCCCAGCTCGACGCCCTGGTTGTCGGGTGCTATCAAGAAGAGAAATAGAACAACATTTCCTACATTAAATGCTTTCATTACATCAGGGTCATCTTCGCCGGCCACAAATATTTCCTGGAGTAGAGGATTTATAACCAGCAGGTGCCTGACTAATTTTTCTGTGGGTTAGAATATTGATAATGATCTGTGCTTCTGCTCGCACACACTTAGCATGGAGGCTTTAAAGTAATAACAGTTACGAATGGAATGGGGTAAGCGCGTCTCCAATCACAAGGCCCGGAGCAAAGATCTTGAAATCTACGACTATGAACGCACCTGAAACAAAGCGTGTGCCCAGTCTGTTCCCGTGTCGTTCTTCTGCTCGTTAAGGAAGGATGGAAAGTAGGGCAGGGGGAAAGGAACCGGGAAGGCTAGCAAGGAGCCTGCCCCCAGGCGAATGCCGCAACTGCGGACAAACCCAGCACGCATGCTTACTCCGGGAGCCCAGACGCCGGCTCTGAGCTAGCATCCCCCCCCCACACCCGGTGCTCCAGGGCAAGCCGCTTCACCTCCATCACCCCGGCAAGTCCCTCTGTGACCTCGGACGATTAGCGATCTGTGCCCCTGGGTACTCTGAGAAGGAGTGACGGCAAGCTTCCAGAAGGCTCTATGTCAAAGAAAGACTGAGGCTGAACACACAAAGCATTGTGGTCAGGTGGAAGAAGGGCACGTTCGACACCTGGGTGCTGTCAGAGCCCACATGTGACGGGTCGCCTGCCAGCCCCGGGCACGATGGGAGGGACCTGCAGGCAGGGCTCCACAGAATCTCAGGGAGGCCATGGTGATAGGGACTTTGAGCAGAAGCCATAAAGGCTTTGGAAAATGTGTGTCATCACATAAAGCCAGAGGGGTGCGCTGTTTCGACGGGAAGACCCGGGGTGCCAGGCCGTGTGGCCCGAGGGCAGCACACCGGCTTTTGAGTGCGAGAGACCCATCACCCGCTCCCGGGCGGCCCGGGCCCAGGGGGAGACTCGCTGGCTCTACCGAATCTCATGGACTCCACTGCGAGTTGACAGGCCACCCCGAAGGGAAACACAGGACTTCCGGTAAGCCGACCATATATCGGGGAAAAAAGATTGCATTTCCTATGTAAACAAGGCCGTTTTCTCAAAGGGGATCAGGGTCTGATTCACACGTGAGTCCAGAGGGCTTCACCCTGGCCCAAAACGAGGAGAACGCGCCCCCTCGGGCCAGGCGCTGGGCAGGAGCTGATGTGCCAGGTGAGTGTGCTGCCCCAGCTGGGCGCTCCTGAAAGATCCCCAAGTTCTCCTGCGGAGCAGCGTGCGTGCGGGGCCCCTCCTGGCTCTGCGCGTCTCCCCATCCAGGACACGTCAGCCTGGGCTTCCTGGGGAGAACCTCTGCCGCCCCCCCCCACCACTGTCAGAATTTGCCCCTCTGAAGGGCACCTGGGTGGTTCAGTCGGCTGGGTGTCCGACTTTGGCTCGGGTCATGATCTCACTGTCTGTGAGTTCGAGCCCCGCATCGGGCTCTGTGCTGACGGCTCAGAGCCTGGAGCCTGCTTCGGATTCTGTGTCTCCCTCTCTCTCTGCCTCTCCCTCGCTCATGCTTTTCGTCTCCTGCTCTCGGAAATGAATGAAAACTTAAAAAAAAAAAAAAAAGAATTTGCCCCTCTGAATTCCGGCAGCGCCAGAAAGAGGTCCGCTTCCCCGTCCCCCGCCCGGCCAGCCCTCTGCAGGGCACTGGCTCCAGTGTAGACACCTACGGAGTTAAGACCTCCAGGAAAACATTAGGTCGGCAAATGAGGGGCGGTTTCGACCTGACCTTCCCCACCGGCCTTCCTCGACTCCTCCACCCTGGACTCCTCCGCCCCAGCTGGTCGCTTCTGTCCTTACTTCCCCCCAGCCTGCTGGCGTTGGTCTGCACGGCCCTCCTAAAATGTACGGGTCCGCATACGTGCCAGTCGCTTCCCAGTGTCTGAGCATCTTGACCACAGATGTCTTCAGTCTTTTATCTTGTTACCCTTCATGTTCCCCCGACGTTTTACGGAACACACAGCGTCGGTCAGTGAACACGTGCTAAATAATTTTTGAATGAAGGCAAGCCAGGCTCAGCCCGGAAAGGTCCCTGTCTTTCTCCAAATGCTGTGTGGCCGACATGAGTTCGACTCTCTAGGTTTGCTGTTCTGAACTGAACATGGCTGTATCGACGTCGACCGGTACGTTTGTATAGGCTCTGGGGCTTACAGTTACCTTTTACGTCGTGTACCAGAACGCGTTCCTCAATTGAAAAAGTGATCGTTGAAGTAGTGTTGGCATCACGGGTTCCTCAGCTTGGTGGTTGCTAAGGCCCGGCTGTGTGAAGAGGGCCGGCATCTTGGATACACCGCGGCTGGCAGAGGAAGAGTGGACAGTCTTACTCATGACTCCCAGGCCTTGGGGGCGGGTAGCAGTTGGAGGGAAAGCTGAGGCCCCTGCTCCGTGTCCAGCGTGAGGTACTGAAGAGACCCAGACGTGTTCCTTGAGAGGGAAACTCCAGGAGGTCCCTCTGTGGTCAGAGTTTTGGAGCATCGAGAACAAACTCAACAGGCCTGTATCAGGGAAGGTTCCGGAACCGCACAGCTGCGGCTTGTGCACAGGTTCCATCTCAGGTGGGCGAGACCTTACGTTGTGGTTCAGAACCAAGCAAGGGGCCATGAAGTAGAAACTCGCTCAGTGCGTAGGACCATGTAATCAGTGTTCTAACGTGGGAGACGTGAAACCCATGGCGTCTGATTAGCCTGAGAGACGGTCCCCGAGCTCCGCGCTGTTCTCCTTTCTCAGGGATGAACACAGCCTTCCTTAAGCAGGAAAAAGACTTCCCGTTATCAAGCAGGATGCGGTTTAGGGACGCCGCTCCTGGGAATTGCATCGGGCCGCTTTAGGGCCCTGGCCCGGGACGAAGTTCCCCCGGCTTTCGAGATGCAGATGATTTCACCCTACTTCCCTCAGCCTCCGTACACGCAACGATCTCTTTCTCACCACAGGGTCTGAAGGAGCGCGGCTCTGGGAACGAGGCCAGCTTCTACCACTCGTACGAGATGAAAAGCGAGCCAGACGTCAACCAGAGGAAGAGTGAAGGTGTTACTGGTGCCAGGGTGGACTGCGGCAGTGTCCCCGGGACGTTTGCGTCCCCGCCTCGGCGCAAGGAGCTGCGGACGCCTTAAACAGAGCCGAGCCGAGCACGACCCTTGTCTGACTCCTGCTAAAGACCTGCCGGGGCTTTCTTCTGGGGAACGCGTCCAAGCAAAATGGAGCAGAGTTGAGTTATTTAAGACCAGTTCTGGTGATGGATCCCTGATTTCTCTGCAACTATTTTTGAGTGACAGGCAGGTCCCTCTTTCCTTTTTATTTCTGCAAGTTAACTGAGGTTCCTGCACTTTTTGCTGAAAAGAAAAAAAAAAAACCTCCTCTTCTGGGTACTCTGGGAAATCTCTCTGTACAACATTTGCAACCGAGAGCTTGAACATCGTCCTTTTTACTTGTCTTTTGTGGAATATCAATACTTTATTCTGAATCTGAGCTCTCCCTGGTGGGCCAGAAGTGGAAAAAAAAATTAAAAAGAAAGGAAGAAAGAAAGAAAGAAGAAACCCTCTACTGTCAAGAGAAAAAGAATCCTGAATCTTTCCAGGGCGAATGTTGGATGTGATTCTCTTATTTCACCTTTGGATGGATTCCCACTTCAAGCACAACTGTTTTTCCTTTGAAACTGCTGTTATGCAGACACACACCGCAATCACTCAAAAGGAATATTTTGCATGGGGATAATGTGATGTTTCTAACGTATTCTGACAGTTGTCAACACGCCGGACCCCAAATCCCTTTCATTTGTTCCGTGTTCGTCTTCCGAGATATTGGCATTGGACCCCAGTCCTTAATTAGCACCTGACCTTAGATCAGTGGCTCTCTGCCGGGGATCAGTTTGCCAACGACCCCCCGCCGTGGGGACATGTGGCAATGTCTGGAGACATTCTGGTTTGTCACGTCGGGGAGGAGGTGCTGCCGGCGTCTAGTGGGTAGAAGCTACAGAGGTAGTTCGACATCCTCTAATGCGGAAGACGGTCAGCCGCCGCAGTGAATTCTCAGACTCTATCTTTTTGTTAATTGTTTACAATTCTTATTATTTTTTTATTTTTATTTCAGTCCAAGTTAGTTAACATATAGCGTAATAAGGGTTTCAGGAATAGAAGTCAGTGATTCATCGGTAATGTGTAACACCCAGTGCTCATCCCAACAAGTGCCCTCCTCAATGCTCGTCACCCCTTTAGCCCATCCCCCCACCCAAATCTCCTCCAGCAGGAGCTACCCTGTGACCCAGCAATTTTGCACTACTTGGTATTAATCCAAAGGATACAAAAATGCTGATTCGAAGGGGTCCATGCACCTCAGTTATCTGACTCTAACTGTCCACAGTACCAAGGATGGATCGGAAGTCCCGCCTCTGTTAATCACGACAGCTCACCAAACAGCTTACAGAATCGTTCCGTCTGCTACAAGTGACAGTCCCTAGGTTAATATGCGTAACTTTGGAATATTCGATAAGCGCCACATGTCTGCATACGACGTTCTGCATTTTCCAACTTACTCATCCTAGTGATGGCTACCCAGTGCCCACGCTTCATGAGGAGCCGTCCTGAGAGAGGAGGGTTAGGACAAACACACACAACAGCCACTACGCTAGCAGGCACACCACAGACGATCTCAGGAGCCTGAAGACTAGCCACAGGAAGTTCTAAGTTAAAAATAAATGAGAGACAGGGGGACCCAAATGGGGAACCACGGGCTGAAAATTCCAACACGTGCCTGTAGAGATGACAGGAGACCGTCCCCGAACCTCTGTCCAGAACGAAGAGCCTAGCATGCTGCAGCTGGAAAGGAAGAAGAAAGAGAGACTTCATTGTGAAGGCTCCAAATATAAAGAGACTGGGTAGAAAAAACCATCAACAAAAGAGTGAGCAAAAGTGAAAAAGGTGCCCAAGAAAGATTTGGATTATTGTTCAGGTTAAGGAGCCAGGATCAAACACCAAAGGGATAACAATTAAATTTTGCTTTTTTTTTGGTCTAGAGGAAGCGTTAGGACGAAAGACAGGCATCAGGTTGTTTGACTTGAACCCACCTTGAACCCTCAAGCGTCACACCTTTGTGAAAAGCACACCCCCGGAGCGAGCGGCAAATCGCAGTCACGTCTCCGTGTAGAGGGATCTACAGTCGATCCAGTGTGTAAGTATATCCATACGTCTGTTGTGTGGCAGCGGGTCAGTTAGCACATGGTGAGTTCACGTACAACATAAGCAAACAAACTCCATTTCTTACAAACACATAGATTGTATGAAATAAACGTTCGGTGTTTTCCAAGCACTGTGGTCATCACAGGCTTGAGGCAGAAGTTTCTAGCGGTTAGCAGCTGAGGACCTTTGGAAGCTTCTAGTTTCTTCTCCAGCTCTGTAACAAAAGACAGACTGTGAAAAGGCACTACATAAACACAACCCCTTCGCAGCACACTTTCTCACTCTGCTGCTGGGGCCACACAGTGCTGGTAGTCTTTATCTCTGTTTTGCTGTTCTCCTAACAAAGGCAACTCAAGACTCTCTAGAAGAAGCTGGAAGAGCTTGGGATGGGTTTCACCTCTGACGTAAGGTGACTGAGTCTATCTGTGCATGTTCTCAGGTTTGAAAAGGAAAACCATGATGATTCCTGTGTTCTCAGACTGAAAAGGCAAATGCATATGGCGGCTAAGTCGCGTGGGGGGGGGGGGCAGCTGTCCTGGGACAGCATGTAGAGGGGAAGTGGGCTGGGAGGGGACGTCGGGGTGGGATTGACGGGGAGGATTTAGGTCAGTGCAGACGGACGGACATTCTGGGATGGGGCAGAGAACAGGGGCAAAATCATGAAGGGAGAAAACGTTCAGAAGTGCTGGCCAGTAGGCATGGTCTGCCCATCGCAGATGCCTAAAGCAGGGAGTCCTTGGAGGGACATAGTGAGGAGGTAAGTGTGTGGTCATCTGGGCTCTTAAAAATGAAACACTTGGCATACTCACTTGAGAAGGCTTTCTTTTCTCCTGGACTCACTGGAAACTAAGAGAATGAAAGTCCACCGTCCAATCTGAGCTCTGAAAAGTGGACTTTGGTGGCACACTCCATCTGAAGGAGGGGAGGGCGTGGCTGTGAGGGGACAGTCTCAGTGCCAGGACCCCAGGGGTCCTGAGGGTCCAGGGTGCCAATATCAGCAGCTTTCAAAGAAGCAACAAGGGTAACCAATCGGCGGTGTGATGGCTGTGTCTTGGCATGGGAAAAGTCGAGTGTAGAAGAGGGGGCGGGCGGTGGTGACATCATGCGATCCTGAGTAAGAACACAAGAGGGGCAGGTGGCTGGGGGGCGGGTGGGGACAGGGCAGAAGAGGGCATGCTTGGTGTGGAAAGAGTGAGTGGTGGCCCGCTGCTGGCCGTGGAGACGGAGGACGCCAGCTGTCCGCTGGACGGTGGCGCCTGGCTATTGGCGGGGCACAGGGCTGCCCCACCGCCCGTCTCGGGGAGTCCACACGCTTGCTCTATTCCAGGCAGACAGCACTCCTCGCGGTCGTGTGGCTCGGGAAAGCCTCCCCACCGGAAGTTTCAGCCAGCTTGTCCATCAGTGCAAAGCGACTACTACTTTCAAAAATACCCCTCCCACTTTTGCTCGACGAATGGAGAGCAGGGTCACAACGCGCCTACGGACCTTAACTCTTCACCGATCGTCTGGACCACTGTCTCCCTCTTTCTCTTGACATTAGTGGAGCACACGTGGTCTCAGAAGTAACCTCAAGAGCAAGGTGGAAATTCCCGAGCTGTTGGGACACCCCCGGCTCTCCCAGGTCCCAGAGCTTCCTGCCGCGCACCTGCCCGGGTGGCTCTGCAGAGGCTTCCACCGGTTCATCCCCAGAGTGCTGGCCTTCCAGGGGTGCTCTTCTCCAGCGTGTCCGCTCCCACCAGCCCACTCCCGTCACCCTCCACCCCTGTCATGCGTCTCCCCGGGCTTCTTCCCTTCCCTGTCTTCCAAGAAGCATTGATTGAAACTTCTCTAGAAAAGAGTTAGGCAGTCTTCCATAATGCGGTCTCTACTGTGGACTCAAGTTGGCAGCAGTGTGTTCCCAAGAAGGTGAGCCCGACGGCAGGGGCGGTTGTGACCGTCTGTGGTTACCTTCTCACCCACGTCAGGCGGGTGATACCCCAGAACTGTGGCCGGGCCAGCTCTGGAGCCTTCCTCCGCATCCCCTCACCACCTCAGCTTCTGCCCGGCTGGCTGTCCTCTGAAGCGTGAGACCGTTGGAACTGGGAACATGCTCTCTGTCCTTTTTGTTTCCGCGGCAAGCACGGCTTAGAGACCAGGCTAAGCCTTGCTGCTCTCATTTAAAAGCTCGCTTCTGGGCATCCGGTGGCTCGGTCAGTTAGGCAAACAACTTCATTTCAGGTCATGATCTCGGGGTTCATGCTTTCGAGCCCCACACTGGGCCTTCTGCTGTAAGCACAGAGCCCGCTTCGGATCCGACGTCTCCCTCTCTCTCTGCCCCGCCCTGCTAATGCTCTGTCTCTGTCTCTCTCAAGTATAAGTAACCATTTTTTTACAAATTAAAAAATAAATGCTCCCTTCCCTTCCCTCTTGCCTCCAGGCCCCTCCACACACCCGGGCGTCCGCAGGCAAAGAGCCTCATGTGCTCATGATCTAACTATTGTTTTTGTCACCTCGGTAGCAATCTGAGTAGTTGCCTCATGAAATCACAGCCAACTAGGCCTAGGGAAATATTTATGCAAACGTAATTATGCGTGGATACCCAATATTCAAAACAAAAGGGCCGTTGATCTTGTTATCATATGATGGGTCCCAGGTTCTTAGACACTTCCCTTAGGTCACCTCCGAAGCAAATCAGAGCTCTGCAAACTGTAGATGAAAGCCCCCCCCCCACCTCCACCTGGGCCAGTCTTATTTTACGAAGAAGAATACAAGACTGTTACACGCCAGCCACATCCTCTCTACATCTAGGTCTCTGGGCCTTTTGTCCGTGCACGCCATAGTAAACGTGCATCTTCTAAACGTTCATGAAAAATTGTTCCATTAGTTTCGTTAACGGACAACTGACAGGCCAGTAAAGGACGAGACTCAGAACTTTGTCTCCATCCTGTGACTCGGCTGCCAGCGTGGCGGGCGCGTGGTAATACTGACTGGCACCGACTAATAAACAGCATTATGGAAATAATGCAACCATAATAAATGAGATTGGAGTCACACCAAGAGACTTTGAAAATAAATACTTTAGTAATTATGGCCCCATCTATAAATATAATGGACAAGGCAGAGAAGCGATTTCTAATTTGTGATATAGTTGCTGTGATTTATACACGAAACCGCAAGCAATAGATCCAAGGAAATTATGTAAACTATGAAATCTTGCTCACAATATGGTGTTAGTTTTACATTTAAACATTATAAAAATAAATTGTGTAAACTTCCGGGGCGGGAGGGAAAGAAAGGCTAGGTAAAGCGTGACAGGGATCTTCGTGAATTATACACACGTCATGGGGTATTAAAGAGTGCTGTTGTGTAAATAAAACATGCTTGCATTATTCTCTCACCATTCCCATTAAATAAAATTGGAATTATGACTTATCCTTCAGAAGAGCCAAACTCCAACACCTACTAAAGTTGAGGGCCGGTTGGCTTCCCGGATCTGCACTTTGGTACCTGGCTGGTGTCGGGAAGGTGAGCAGGCAGCCCTGGCCTTGGACTTCTGTTGATATCCTCGTCTACTGGGGGTAATGAAGACCATCCCTGGGCAGAATCGGCTGGGTCACAACCGTCCCCAACAAGAATACCCACTGGGAACAAAGAGATCAAGGGAAATTATAGGATGAAAGGAGAGGATGGCTTGGCTCGTTCCTGCCATGATCTAGAGAACATAATTGAGGCAGCTCACAATGGCCAAGGTAAAGCTGGCCAGTCTCCCAGGAATTTTCTGAATCGAAACTCATTGATCAGTCTCTAGCTATGTCCGTAAAGTCTTACTCAAGCGTGTAAGGTTCCAAATGTGACATGTATAGGCAGCTTTCAGTCTGCAGTTCTAGCCATTTGGCTACATCCAGTCTTGTGTCCGTCTGTCCACAAAGCATCTCGACCCGGTGCGTGTCCACAACTCCAACACGATGGCCTCCCTTCACTTCACAGAATGCAGCGTGTCGTCCTTCCAGACATGCAAGTCATCTGCTTAGTTGAAATCTAGGTGCTCAAACCAATTAATGTGTTGTCTTCCAAAATGTCTGTGCCACAGCTAAATTTCAAACGCTTCTAAACCTGGAAGTAAAGAGAGCCTCCTCGCTGGTCCCGCCAATCCCATGATCTCCCACCCCAGTCCATCTTAAGCAGTCTCGATGGGCCAGGACTTACATGCAAGTAACGTGCGAATTCTGCAAAATTCCCCTGGAGCTGAGAACGCCTTGGTCTGGTTCTTACAGTTACACACTTTTTATAGGGTACAGCTTTTTTCCATAAGCCGGTGACTTCATCTTGTACTCAAATACAGAATCTATGGTAGCCCTGGAAGAAAACTCGCTATGTTGGACTCTCCAAGAGATAACATTCCTCTGTGTTGTACTTTATTGGAGAATAAAGTGCTTTGTCAAGGATAATCTGAGCAGTGCACAATTTTACCTGTTGCCCTGAATTAAGAACATGAGTCATCCGTCTGTGGAAATGAAGACCCCACTGTGTACTTGGCGAAGCACACCCTGAGCACGGTTTTCTGCCTCAGAGCATTTGAATGGACCAGCAGAGAACAACTTTCCCAACCCTTCTCTTCAAAAATGGTGATTTCCTCAGCTTCTCTGCTTAAACTTTGCTTCCTTATCACATGACTCCATGACTTGGCTCATTCTGTTCCCTCCATCTAGAATGTTCTTCTCTTACCTAACCTGTCCTCACATGTATAACTCATGTATTTTAAGTACTTCCAATACTCTCTTAACCATAAAGCCTTTGTTCCCTCTTCTTTTGGTTTAACGTTGGTGGGATTCCGGACGTCTCCAGAGAACCACACTCTGCTCCCATTAGGAGCATTTCTGTTCAATTTCCACATGAGCTGAAATCAGCCTATGAAGGAGATGTTGAGGTGAGTAGATTGCTGGTTGAGACGCAAAGGGGAAGGACTGACTGAGCAGGTGTGGATCGCAGAAGTGAGGGTAAGGGAGGTAGAGGAAGCACCGAAAGTAGACCCCCAGCCACAAAATCCAAAGGAAGCACAAGACGCAGAAACAAGAAATAGCCAATAAGACTTAGAGTTGGCTGAGCCCAAGAATAGGACAGAAAACAAGGGGACAAGGAAGGATAGAAAGCAAAAAATATTCTGAAACCATTTCTTAAGGTTGGCCATGAGATTTTTTATTTGTTTCTGATGTTGTGGAAATGAGTCGGTTACCCTGTTCTACAGGCAAGGTCAAGGTGGAAAGTCTTCTTTTTCCTAATGTTCTAAAACCGTGTAAGCTTTGTGCGGGTGAAAACTCTGAATCTTTCGGGTGTGTATATGTATATATGTTGTGATGCCTCACTAGCACTGCTATTTTATAAGAATTTATAGATAAACTCCACATTGTTGAATAACTGGCATATTTTACGAAGATACCTCTCTAGGTTGCATACATTTCTTTTTTTCCTACAGACTTGGGTCTAAGAAATCTCCCATTTTTCTAGGTGGATCGTAGTGGGTCACAAATACCTATGTTTCACTATAACAAGATAACAAGATGAAAGTAAGATAAATGTGAGAAATCATATTTTAAAGGTATTTGAGAACCCTGAGCACACGGGCGATGAAATGAACCACATCCCAGAGGGTGAGGGAACTGCCCTCGGTGATTTGATACAGCGTCTCTTCTTCTCTAGGAGCAACGGAGGGCAGGCCAGTGTGGAGGACTACGTTGCGGTAGAGAAACCACTAAAAGAAATAGAACGAGTTTGAAGTTGACACAGGACTGAAAATTCTTTACCACCAGCAGACCTCACCATGAGCAGGGCATTGATGGAGCACTCAGACATTACCTCCTTGGAAGTGGCTCTAACAGCCCTGGAGCAACAGCCCCTCTGGACACAGCGTGGCAAGACCTCAGAAAGATCTATCTGGCTTCGGACTGAACCATGCCCCAGAAGCAAACTCAGTACTATTGAAAGGAACACAATGTAATTCGGCAATCAAAAAGAAAAAGAATCACAATATCTGGCACTGCATAAATAATGCCCAGACATACAAAGAAACAGGAAAATATGACTACTGATTAGGAGTAGGAAGATATGACTACTGATTAGGAGTAGGAAAATATGACTAGGAGAATGATTAAAAAATCAGAATTATAGACACGATGGAACTAGAAATCAAAGGACTTTGAAAGAGCTATGAAAACTATGATCTTAAAAGTTTTTAAAAAGTATATATCATATATACGATATGATAGATTTGATAAATATATATGATAGATTTGATAAGCATATATGATAGATATGATAGATTTGATAAATATATATGATAGATATGATAGAAAGCAATAGAATGTCCCCAAAGACATATGGAACTACCGTATATGGAAAAAACTATCTGAAAGAAAAATACCCTAGGTTGAGTATGTGTGTGTGTGTGTGTGTACGTGTGTGTATAAAGTGTGTAATATAAATTTATATATATTTCTATACAAATCTATGTAATATTATATAAACGTATAAAATATACATCTTTTTTCTAAATTTGATGAGGACCGTGAATCCGCTGATACAACAAGGTTTATAAATCCCTCCCCCCAAAATCGACCTAAAGAAAACCACACCACGGAACATCATAACCGAAATTCTGGAAAGAGTAGTAGAGAGAACACAGTGAAAGCAGCCAGAGAAGGAAAAAGGCTCCATTGCATAAACAGGGGCAAACATAAAGGAAATAGAAAATTTTCTCAGTCACAGTGCACACCAGACACGGTTAAGACATCTTTTGGTATTAAAAGGAAAAAAAATAAAAAAGGACTGCCAACTGAAAATTCTTTACCTAGTAAAAATAGCTTTCATGAATAAAAGAGAAATAAAGACTGATTAGATAAGCAGAAGCTGGAGACCCGAGGAGCAGCAGACACGCACGACCAAAGTCCTGAAATAATTTCCTCCGGCAGAAGGAGAAGGATCGCAGGCGGAAGTTTCAATTTGTAGAAAGTGATGAAGGACACAGCAAACGACAAACAATCTCTAACTATATAAGACACTCACTCTTATATTTTAATAGATGTAAAAGATAATGAAGCGTTCCCCAAAAAATAACCACAGTGCACTGTGGGTTTATACCACGTGTAAGATTAAACTGTATGACGAAAGCAGCATGAGGGATGGGGGCTGTGCGGAGCGTGTTACGGGATCAATCACTCTGCGCTATTGCACACTTAGAGTACGCCTTACCGCGCAACAGTGGAATACACATTCTTTTCAGATTGCCCATTTTAGATTCACTAAGATGGACCGTCTTCTCAGAAAGTAAAACAAAACAAAAGAAGTTTTAAGAAGGATCGAAAAGGCAAAGTGTACCCTCTGACCGCAATGTAATTAAACCAGAAACAAATAACAGAAGATAGCTGGAAAAATCCATACACGTTTAGAAATTAAACAGCACACAGTGGTATGAATGTGGGTCCAAGGAGAAGTCACGAGAGAAATTAGAAAATATTTTAAACTGAATAGAAAGGAAAAAAAGCAAAATTCTTAGAAAAAAGAAACGCCTAAAATTCCTGCCTTCCACTTCGACCCTAAAGATCTTAGAGGCAACAACAAAAAGAGAGGGTTTCACCCAAAGTAAACAGAAGAAAGAAAAAAATGAAGAGAAGGGCAGGAATCAATAAAATAGGAAACGTAAATGAGTAGAAACAACTTAATGGAATAAAATTTAATTATTTGAAAATATCAATAAAATTGTGATAAACCCTTGACCCAAGTGAAAAGAAAAGCAAGAGTGGAAACAAATCACCAATATTGGAAATGAATGGAGGAATATCCTTATAGATGCGAGAGAAAAATACAAGGATGTTAGGGAATATTAAGACTAAATTTATGCCTATTAATATAAACTAAGAAGAAATGAAGAAATTTCTCAAAAAAAGACAAAAGTTCCTCAAAAAAAGAATACATGAATAGCCATATGATAATTAAAGAAATTGAATATGTATTTTAAAAACTTTCCATGGGGGGGAAAAAACATGTTCAGATGGTTAGAGTAGTGAATTACATAAAACATTAAAGGGGGAATAAAAGAAATCCTAAAGAAACTTCCAGAAAACAAATTAGATGGAAATGTTCCTAGCTCATTTTATGAAGCTCACATGACCAGGACACCAAACAGGCAAAGATATTACAAGAAAATAAAACCACATACTAAAATTCTTACCAAAACTTTTAACTAAATGATTCCTGAAATAAATAAAAAAGATAATACTTTATAACTGAGTGGGGCTCACCTGAGGGAGGCCATGATGTTTTGACCTTTGACATTGGTTAATGTAATCAACTATATTAACAGACTAAAAAATATTTTAAGAAAAAAATCTCATACAATGATCACCTCAATAAATACAGAAAAGAATTTGACAAAATTCAACATCCATTTATGATTTTTAAAAAAGAAGCTCACAGAAAAATAAAAACAAGAGAATTTCCTCATATTGTTAAAAAAAAAAAAAACAAACTCAGAAGACATAGAATAGAGGGAAATTTCCTAAGCTTCGAAAAAATGCATCTATGAAAACCTATAACAAATATCATGCTTCTTGGTGAAAGAGTATATTTTTTGTCATAGGTGAAATGAGACAAAACCCTTTGCTCTCATCATATCTTATTCAGTACTGCACTGGAGAAGCTAGCCAGTCAATAAGGCAAGAAAAAGAAATAAATGCATACAGATCAGAAAGTAAGAAATAAAACTGTCTTCACAGACACTATCATTATTTTCGTAATATTCCTAAGGAATCTACAAAAAAGAAATTTAGTTTCTTGATCTCTAAGGGGCAGAAATAGTTTCAAACAGAGAGGTAGGCAAACCATAAGAGACTCTTAAACACAGAGAACAAACTGAGGATTGATTGGGGGCGGGGAAGGGGAAAGTGGGTGATGGGCACTGAGGAGGGCGCTCGTTGGGACGAGTACTGGGTGTTGTAAGTAAGCGATGAATCATGGGAATCTACTCCCGAAGCCAAGAGCACACTGTATACACTGCGTTAGCTGCCTAGACAGTAAATTATATATTTAAAAAAAAACTGTTAGAATTAATATGCGAGTTTATCAAGGTCTTAGGAAAAAGATCAATATTTTAAAATAAATCGTATTTTTATATAAAAGTAGTAAACATTTAGAAATTAGAAATTTTGAAAGTACCATTTACTGTAACATAAAAGTATGACATTCTTAAGGGGAATTTAACAAAATAAGTGCAAAACACAATGAGTTGATCTATATTGTAATACAATCCCAATAAAAATCTCAGCAAACCTGAACAGTCAGCCACAAGCTAATTTTAAAATTTATGTAGAAAGCAAAAGATCTAGAATAAGCCAATCAATATTGAAAACTAAAAACAAATTTAGAGGACTTATAATGCCTAACTTCAAGTATTATTATGAAGTTAGTAATTGAGATAATGCAATAGTGACATAGGGAGACATAAAGTAATAGAACAGAGAAAAGAGTCCAGAAATAATTTACATATATCTGATCAGTTTTCGACAAAGATGCCAGTGTAATTCAGTGGAGAAATGACATTCGCTTCAACAGATGGTCTTAGAAAAATTGGATAGCCATGTGGGAAAAACAAGTATCGTCTCCTCAAAACATTCACAAAATTAATCAGACATGAATAATGTACCTAAATATAAGAACTAAATTATGTAACTTTTAGAAGAAAGCATAGAAAAAAAAATCTTTAGGACTTTGGGTTGAGCAAACATAAACTATAAAGGAAAAAAACTCATCAAAATCAAACCTTTTTAAATTTAATGTAATTTAACTTAATTTAATTTTTTAAATTTTTTTTTAATGTTTATTTATTTTTGAGACACATAGAGACAAAGCATGAGCAGGGGAAGGGCAGAGAGAGAGGGAGACATAGAATCTGAGGCAGGCTCCAGGCTCTGAGCCATCAGCACAGAGCCGGACGCGGGGCTCGAACTCATAGACTGGGAGATCATGACCTGAGCTGAAGTCGACCGCTTAACCGACTGAGCCACCCAGGCGCCCCCCCTTTTTTTTTTTTTTTTGCTTTTAGAAAGGCACGTGTCAGATACTAGAAAAATTTTTCAAGATGTACCTCTGATAAAAGACTTGTGCTCAGAATATATTTAAAACACCTTACATTATTACAAAAAGGAAACAAATTATTTTTTAAAAAATTTATTTATTCGGGGCACCTGGGTGGCTCACTCGGTTAAGTGTTCCACTCTCAGTTTTGACTCAGGTCATGGTCTCATGGTTCCTGAGTTCGAGCCCCACATCGGGCTTCACACTGCAGGACCTTCTTGGGATTCTATCTCTTCCTGTCTCTCTCCTCCTCCCCTGCGCTCTCTCTCTTGAATAACTTAAAAAAAATTTTAAATTAATTTATTCATTCTTGAGAGAGGGGGAGAAGCAATCAGAGGGAGAGACAGAGAATCCCAAGCAGGATCTGCACTGTCAGCTCAGAGCCCAATGCAAGGCTCAAACTCACAAACTGTGAGATCATGACTTGAGCTGAAATCAAGAGTCAGACACTTAACCGATGGAGCCCTCCAGGTGCAGCAAAACAAATTAATTTTTTTTATTTTTTTAACGTTTATTTATTTTTAAGAGACAGAACGTGAGCAGGGGAAGGGCAGAGAGAGAGAGAGAGAGGCAGACACAGAATCTGAAGCAGGCTCCAGGCTCTGAGCCATCGGCACAGAGCCCAACGCGGGGCTCATACTCACAGACCGCGAGGTCATGACCTGAGCCGAAGTCGCCGGCTTAACCAACTGAGCCACCCAGGGCACCCCTAAATTAATTTTTAAAAGGGCGCCATTTTGAATAGATACAACATCAAAAATATATAAGATGTTCAATATCATCAGTTATTTAAAAAATGTCACTAAAACCGCATGTGGATACTGCGTTTAATTCTTTAGAACGAGTAAAAAGCTGCTGTGGTTCTCATGGATTTCTGGCAGAGATGCAAAATGGTACACCCCCTTGGGAGAACAGCGTTCTCTTCTTTATAAAATTTGACGTTAACATCTACCCCATGGCCAAGCAATACCACTTCAAAGCGTTTATCCAAGAGAAACAAAGGCGTATGTCTACAAAGTTATTTATTCATGAACATTCATGACAACTTTATTCATGATGGCTCCAAACTGAAAACAACTCAAATGCTATTTACCTGGCGAACTGATGAACAGATTGGGGTATACCCACAGACCAAACTACTAGTCAGAGACAAACAGGATAGAACACATCACCCACCGCAACAGGGATGGGTCTCACTTCATGCTCGAGGAGAGAAGGCCGTAGCAAGTTCCGGACAAAACTAGGCTGAGAAAAAGTCGGCCAGTGGCGGTGAAAGGCTGGGAGGAATGAAGGAGGTCCTCCGACAGAAAGGTAGAAGAATTCTGTGTGATGATTTTCCTTAAAACTGGTGAATTTCATTGACTTGTATTATTCTCAACAAAGCAGATTTGGATTTTCGAAAGGTGAAATACTCTGTTTTTAGGCAAACACTCATCTCCAGCAGACCTAAATTATAATAAATGCAAAAAAATAAGTAAATAAACAAACAGAAAGTAAAAGCTCTTCTTGATTAAGGAAAATGATCATAGCTGATTCTGGTACCTCAGAAGGAATACCGGGGACTGGAAGGGAAAAACAAGTGTGTGAATGGAAAAGAATGTGAGTGTTTTTTTTTTAATTTTTTTTAATGTTTATTTATATTTGAGACAGAGAGAGACAGAGCATGAGTGGGGGAGGGACAGACAGAGAGGGAGACACAGAATCTGAAGCAGGCTCCAGGCTCTGAGCCAGTCAGCACAGAGCCCGACGCGGGCTCGAACTCACAGACTGCAAGATCATGACCTGAGCCGAAGTCGGACGCTCAACCGACTGAGCCACCTAGGCGCCCCAGAATGTGAGTGTTTTATATAAAAGTCATCATGTTTTGTGGGGGGCTGATATACGTGTAAAATACATCATAAGAGCAGAAAAGAAGAGGCATGGGTAGGAATGTTAAATTGTTGACAAATCGTTGTATTATTCAGGGTGTTAGAGAAACAAAAGCCTGATGAGGCTGGGATAACTCAGGGATGCACGCCAAACTCTCTAGGGCACCCCTGAGAAAGGAATGGAAGACTGTGTGGCTTCCAGACAAGAGAGGAGAAGAAATGAAACAGAAGTATTTGATTAATCCAAAATAACGAAAAAGCAATAAAGGGACCAACAGAGAGTAAAATTAGAAAACAGTGAGACAGTAGACAGCCCCGATTACAACCATGACTACTTTCTCTAAGTTTTGTTTTGAATTCCGGTTAGTTAACAGACAGTGTAATGTTAGTTTCAGGTGTACAATATAGTGATTCGACACTTCCATGCAGCACCCCGCGCTCATCACAAGTGCCCTCCTTAACCCCCGTCACCTATTTCACCCCTCCCCCCACCCACCTCCCCTCTGGTGACCATCAGTCTGGTCTTTAATTAAGAGTCTGTTTCTTGATTTCTCTCTCTCTCTCTCTTCCTTTTGCTCATTTGTTTTGTGCCTTAAATTCCACATATGAGTGAAATCATACGGTATTTACCTCTCTCTGAGTAGCTTATTTTGCTTAGTATTATACTCTCTAGGTCCATCCACGTCATTGCAAATGGCAAGATTTCATTCTTTCTTATGGCTAAGTAATATTCCACTGTATATGTACCACATCTTCTTTACCTATTCCTCGGTCAGTGGACACTTCGACTGCTCCTGTATCTCGCTATTGTAAATAAGGCCGCTATAAACACTGGGGTGCGTGTATCCCTTTGAATTAGTGTTTTTTGTATTCTTTGGGTAAATACCTAGGAGTGCAATTGCTGGATCGTAGGGTAGATCTAGTTTTCACTTTTTGAGGAAACTCCACAATGATCACTTTTATTTTAATTTTTTTTTTAACAATGATGACTTTTAATATGAATGAACTAAATCCTATTCTTCAAAAGAAGAAAACATGTTGTCTTAAAAAAATAAAAGCCACAAGGTGCAGATATACCAAATGCAGGCCAAACATAAGAGGGAAGTTGCGATGATATTGAATGATGGAAGAAGACACACCACACACATTGAGCAAAATAAAATGGCGTGGAACCGTGAGGAGACATGGAGGAGATGTCAGGAAACCCATGCTGTTGGGGACAAACAGACGTGTGTTTCCAGATGGTGGTATTGAGGCCGACAGGAAGATCTGGCAATAATAAATTCCTACTTTCCTGAAAGCATGGCTTCCAATTTTTAACACACAAAGCAACACAACTAAGGGAGAAGAAGACAGACACACCCCCCTGACTGGAATTGTAACACTCCTCCCTCGGTAACTGATACAGAAAGGAAACGACAACCAAAAAACCCCACGGGATTTGAATATCACAGTAAGACGGCCAGGCCTGCCTCTTAGACACCCTAAGCTTAAGAACTGCAGGGGAAACATTATTTTTAAGTACACATGACACGCTGATCCTATGTTTACATGGAAATGTAAAGGGTCTAGAATACGGTAGAACCTGAGTGAAGGAAAATGCTAATGATTTTATGCTAGCAGAGAGCAAGGCTCACCATAATGCTGCAGAAATCAAGACGAGATATCGTCCGTCCAGAGATAGAAGAGCAATTCCAGAAACAGACACACGCATATGCGAATCGCTAAATTTGTTTAAAAAGATAACATAAAATAAGCCACCAACGTAACTCATTGGGAGAAGGCTGCTCGTCTCAGTCAGTAGTGCTAGAACCATGTTATATTCACAAGGGGAAATGCATGACCTTCCTTGCACAATATACAAACATTATTCTCAAAAAACAAAAATCATGAAACCAATGGTGAGGGCTAGCATAATAAAACTTCATGTAAGAACACATAGTAGAGAATCTTTATGTCCTTGGGGTAGGCCAAGACTTCTTAAATAAGACCCCCCCCCAACCCTACCCCCCCACACTATTAACAAAGGAAATAGTAATAATTTGTACTCCATTAAAATGAAGAACTTTTGTTCATCAAATACTCCATTAAGGAAAATGGAAAGGCAAACCACAGAGCAGGATAAGACATTTACAATATAGCAAAAATTCTTAACCATAATATATACAAACACCTACAAATCAGCCCAAAAAGAGTATCAAATTTTTCAGTCAGCAAAAGACCCAAATTTTATGCTGCTGACTTCACAAAAGGGAATATCCAAATGGCAAAGAAGCTACAGACGTGTCAATGTCATTCCATAGCAGCGATATGCAAATTAAGCCACAATGTGATACTTACAGATACACACCCGCCAGAGTGGTTACAATAAAATTAAGACCAGGAATGCCAAGTGTTGCTGGGAATGGTGAGCATCTGGCACACTCTTGCACTCTTGGTTAGACTATAAATAGGCACAGCATCTTGGCTTGGCTGTATCTTAGCAGAGATAAACACATGCCTACCACAGAACCCACTCACAGATATACACCCGGGAGAAGTGGGTACATTTGTGCACTGAAGTCTGATGCAGCTCTATTCATAGGAGCCCCAGTGTATTCATAGAAGCCCAGCATGGAAAAAACCCAAGTGTTCATCACCAGTAGAAGAAATAAATGTTGGCATATTTATGCAATAAATATAAAAAGAAAGAGCCAGTACACCAGGAATAGCAGACATTGACAAAAAGACAAACACAAAGGAGCATGCATTAATGAGTCTATTTATATGACCTTGAAAAGGGTCATTAGGGTACCTGGGGGACAGGGTAACAGTGTTTTTATTGGTTGGAAATTCTCCTAAGTTTTTAGAAAGTTGTTTTTCTTGATCTGCATATGGTGTAAACCCCACTGAATTATAAAGTTAAGATATGTGCATTTTACTACACACACACACACACACACACACACACACATTTATTTCCACGCATACATATATGTGTGTGTGCGTATGTACTTATACATGTGGTATGTACATTTATGTGTATTCATAGGTTTGCATACATATATTTGTCTGTGTGTGTCTAAGTTCACTTAATTTTTTGGGGCTCATTATTTTTGGCCAAAAAAATCTTTTTCTGAACTTACATTATTACATGGAAGAAAATTCCATCCGGGCATTCCTGAAAATACATCTCCTTCCTGGATTCCTGGGAAAGCCTCAGGGGCCTCACTCCCACTAGGACTTGAAGGGACAGGTGGCCTTCCCTGTTTGTGGTCCTTGGCCGTCACAGGGGGCTGACCTTTGATCAGCCCACATGGTCCCCTGAGGGCAGCAGGTCTTGCGCCTCCTCACCTAGCTTGAGCCGAGTGAGCAAATTTGCCAGAGCTTGAATTCCAGTGACAAGGGCGCCATCTCCCCTGGACCTCTAGAAGCTGCTCACCTCTGAGGTCCGACCAGAGAGCAGAAAACCCGCCCCCCACTGCCCCAGGGACCGCAACCAGTGTCCTCCCAGTAGCCTGGGGGACATCTCAGTCTTCGCTCGTTTGCAGGTGGGAGTCTTCCCACAGCCCACGCACAATGCCCCAGCGCCCAGCACACCCACCCTGGTGCCTGTCCCCACCCTCATCCACCAACCCGGATGAAATTTAGAGTTGAGAAAACAAAAACTAAAGTTCCTTAAGGCAACTTCCACTGCCAACACTATAGATCCCAATGGTTGGTACAAAGGAATGCAAAAGCTAACTGCCTTATTTTTTATTTTTTCAATCAGAGGGGGGAAATATGAGGACAAAACACATTTTATGACTCATTTAGCGATCCTTCCAATGTATCTCATCACAACCTTCTTTCCAGTCTTTGAGAACCAGCTTTCGGCTGAGTCTGTCTCTGTATCATCTGGACTCGTGGGGCTCGGGGGTTTGGGAGGGTAGCATCACAGACCCTCAACCACGCTTGCATGCCACCCCTGTCATTGCCACGGTGCACAGAGGAGGGCACGTGCCTTCGAGAAAGCATTCGCTGGGAATCTCAGCACTCTGAGCGCCGCCGGCCGACCCCTATTTGTTATCGACATTCCCGCGTCTCTGAAAGGTCCACCCAAGCTCTCATTGCGTCCTCCTGCCTGGTGCTGGATTCCAACACAACCCAAGGGGAAACGAAGCCCTTCTGCAATCCATCACGGCGCACAAACTCATGCCTCGGCCTGGCGAAGGTGCCGACACAGGGTATTATCACACCGGCCTTCGGCGGAAACTTAGATATGGTCCATTTATTAATGCTTGTCGGTGTGTTTTGGAGTGCAGAGTTCTTTGAATTCGAAATCTTTCTATGCAGTCATCTTATTATTCAATAATCCTCATTGTTTGCAACGACTAGAGACATCAGTCCCTTTACCTCCCAGGGAAAATGAAGAAAGAAAATCCAGATTCACACACCTGGAAATATAATACAAATTGTGTTTTCCCCTTCATTATATATGCCTGAAATGGCAGTTTATCTGAACACTTCGGAACGACTGTCTACAGCATTTATGTGTGTGCCAAAGAAGGCTGCCTTTGTGCTCTTTAACCCTATTTCATTGTCTTCTTAACTATGCGAAAGAACCCACGAGTTATACTTTAGGCAAGTCTTCTGCAACTTTCATGTAATAAACCCTTGACGTGATCAGAAATTCCTGATAACTTAAGAATCCTAAGCACGGTTTCTTGTTCTAAAGTGTTATGTCCTTTTTTTTTTTTTAAATGAAAAACAAGGCGTCAATGTCAAATGTCACAACGGGCTCTCGTTGCATTCTGTCTTATGTGGCTACTGATACTATTTTTAAAACCCACAAGAATTTGATAGGATTCCAAGAAAACATTACCTGCAATGGAGACCTCTTCAGACCTCGGGATTGGGTAGATAGCAAGTCATAGCCACGAACAGGGACTCCCTTGATTTTTCAGAAATGTTTTTAACAAGTGGTACACGTAACAAATGGTAAGCAGGCATTTCATTCAGAACATTCTGCTGCTGCCACTTCTGTTTACCTCCCACGGAAGCTTGTTTTGTTATCACTTCCACTCGTTCCTCGGAAATCTCAAAATCGTGTAGCAAGACAACAGCGTGAAAGGTATCTTAAGATCCAAGTAGGACACGTAGCTTTCAAATATTGTTACCCGGGCGGAGGTAAATACAAATGTTGTGATTTGGAAAGTGCATTTCCGACTTCACTGTCCCACATGACGGATAGAAAACTTACCAACAGGATTTCATATCTGGCTCTTGGTGCCACCCCCGCCCCCACGCAAGCCCCTCTGTCCTCTCCTGATGATCTATGACGCTCATGCATTGTGTCTTCTGGAAAGGCAGGTGGCCAACTTTTGTCGTTACTATTTCTGGACCGAAAGGTGAAGGCTGCTTTGTGTTGATGAAAAGTGTGAAAACAAGTCATTGCACTGGGCACGCTCCTGGGAACCACAGTTAGCGACCGTGCATGCGTCGGCGTGTGCGTGCACTTGTGTGTGCGTGTCTGGAGAACGGGTGGCTGTGAGTACGGGCAAAGCCAGTTCACCACTTTCTCACCCCCAGATCGCTGCCTGCTGGGGCTGCCCCGGTCCTTCCCACGTGTGTTAATGCGTGCCACGGTGATGGCGGTCCCCCATTTTTCAGGGCCGCCCCCTCATTCCTCACCGCACCTCATTCTCTCCTTAAAGCACGTAAGGCTTCCTGCAGACGGATCTTTATGAAATGCCAGTCATGGGAGGTTTAGATTAGCCTGTTGTTCGAGGGTCCAGTTCTTACAGTCGTTTGGGGAGTTTGGGGAAAAGCATTCGTTTGGAAGCACATTTCTTACTACCGGGTGATGAAAACTATCACTTTGCCTCTGTGAGCCTCAGACTCCTCATCTGTAAAATGGGAATGATTATACAAATAGCGTGTTTGCTTTTCGATTAATTTCTGTGCTGACCGAAGCTCTGCCGCTTCTTGTGTGACCGATTCTGCTGGAGGAGAAGCCATGTCCCAACACAGACACTACAATAGAGTTTGACAAATCCTCCCTCCTTGTCCTAGAAAAAGAGATGAAGATTCTCAGTCACACTTCGGAGAGAAAGAATTTGTCCCTACAACACGACTTTTCTCACTCGTTCTTAGAATTTCAACTCCCCCTGTGGGGTGGTCACACAGCACATCCTGCCTGCCGTTCCTGCATCTGAACGCAGTCACTGTCTGCTCTTCCTTCCACTCCCCGGCCGTCCCCCGCCTTGTCTACTCAAGAAGGATGAAACCAGATTGACGCCTGCACCCGCTGGGAGCTCATCTCCTCTCTCCCCCATTGTTTCCTGGGAGGTGACTGTGTGCGATTTTGAACACTGGGATCTGTTCGGCCCACGGCCATGACCTCCCCCTGAGATTCAGATTAAACGGTCCAGCTCCCCGACGAGCCCCGTACCGGCGGACTCTCCTATCACGTCTCCACGCTTCCGGGTCAGGAGTCACGTTAGCCTGTGCGGGGCCACTCTCACGTGCGCACACACACACACACACACATGTGATGCGCACACACACAGATGTGGGCACGCGGCCCTTCTCACAGAGTGCCAGCCCTCCGCCTCCCTCGGTGTTTTGGGTTTCCTGTGCCACGATTGGAGCAGGGATGATCTGGTTCTAGGACCGGTAGGTAGTTGAAATGAAATCATCCCAAGGCAGGCCCAGGTCTCCACCCAGCATTGTGGGTCAAGTAACTTCTGTAAGACACTGGAATCAAGCTCAACAAAACCAGCGGGAGAGGAGGAGCTAGAACAGAGAGAGTGTTTACAGTTCCGCCCTTTTCTGCTTCCATGGAGACTTCATATCGTCATTCCCTAGTAGCTGGGTGTAAAGAGTGATGATTAAAGAGTGTTTTTCACAAAAAGATCATGGTAGTTCTGGCACTCTTACTCAGATTGATGCAATCCCTTCTGGAAGTTTCTCTGCCTCCACGTTTTCTTGATTTCCAGACTGTTCATTTCGGTGCGACATGTCACTTTCTCAGCCTCCACCGTGTACGCTCACGCGCCAGAGGACGCAGATGGGGGAACGCCGAGTGCTCCTCCGAGAAGGAACTCCAGATTCTGTTTTCTTAGTTTCTCTAAAAAGGAAGGAAACATATAAGCTAACATGGTATTTCATTTTACTTTTATTGCCTTATAAACCTGAAACCAAAATTTGGAGAGAGCTACCATTCACCTTTTTCCCACTATTCTGCTCACTGGTGAGTCCACCTTTGTTGTTGAGGGGGCTGAGCTGCCGGTTTTTATTCATACTGGGGTTGGGGTCATTGTATACAATCTGGCTGTGAAGTATAGAGATAACCGTAAAGAAATATCATCCTGATATTACTTAAAATCACTATTTAAACACATTGTTTCCTGTGTTTCCAATGCATTTCATCCATTCACTCATTCAGCCAGTCAATCCCTCAGCAGAATTTGCTGATCGCTCATTTTGTGCCGGGCCCCCCATGACAGCATCGGGGATATGGTGCCTTGGGGTACTTCCAACCACCAATGGCACCTGCACCCTGATGACAATTAGGGACATCCAGGGACAGTTAGGGATCACTCGGGCCCTGGGTAAGCGGTGTGAGTCAGCACTGTGATTTCATACATCCTTGTTTTACCTCCCAGACACACAGGCACACACGGACACACATGTAGACACACGTGCATGCAAAGGCACACACAGACACACAGTCACACATGTACAAACACACACATAGGCACATACACACATATGCAAACACACATGGACACACACACACACACACACACACACACCCCCTTCTGTCCTGGTGCTCAGACTATCCCTTTATCCATTTTAAGTCAGAAAGTTGTTTCGTTCCCAGGGCACCTGGGTGGCTCAGTCGGTTAAGCGTCTGACTCTTGATCTTGGCTCAGGTCATGATCTCACGATTTGTGAGTCTGAGCCCGGGGTCAGGCTCTGTGCTGACAGCATGGGGCCTGCTTGGGATTCTCTCTCTCCCTCTCTCTCTCTCTGTCCCTACCCTGTTCACTCTCTCACTCAAAATAAATAAATAAACCTTAAAAAAAAAAAAGAAAGATTTTTTGTTGTTGTTGTTGTTCCCAGTTAAAAATACCCTCAAAGGACAAAAAACCTGCCCAGATGACGGGCTGCGGGACACAGGCAATCCGGAGAGGAGAACCGGAAACCGGAAGGGCTCTTCACAACCACGGCGGTGACGTAAAGTGGAAAGCACTCCCGGAGACACCCGGGAGGGGCCGGCTCCAGCCTGGGAGCGCGAAGTCTATCTTGCTGGTGACAGAACCGTCATTCCCAGTATTTCGCCCATCACTTCCTTTTTATGCATAAAAGCGCCAGCCTGGGTGCCGAGGCAGAGCCTGGGACAGCTCGCTCTCTCCTCCCACGAGTAGGTGACATTCTCTGGTGACAGAACGGCCAGTGAGCAGGGTCCGAGCGCCAGCAGGAAAGCTCGAATGTTACAGACACCTGGCAGAATCCACTCGCGGCATGAGAAATTATACCAGCGAGAGTTGTGTTTTCATGATAACACATGATGATTTCATCCAGTGGGGGCAGGGGAAACCCCACTCTAGAAATGAGAAAATGTAAATGATGTGAACATCATCGTAGTACGAAGCATGTGTGTCCGCCTGGCAGAGGCGCAGCCTTCCCAGAGCCCAGGGGTCCCGCTGCGCCCCTGACTGCTCCTCCTTGTTTCTTCTCAGCCGGAAAATGCACGGCTTTGGATACTAATTCAACCCTGAATTCAGACTGAACATCTATCACAGGAAACCTGGAGAATTAGCATGATTTCCAGGGCATGCCAAAATCTAAAACCCAATACGAAGCATTAATTACAAACCTCAGTTTTACATCGGAGGCATGAACAACCAGGCTTTAAGTGCCAATGTTTGCAGCTTGGGACCATTCAGATCGAGGGTAACTTTAAACTACCATATCCTTACACCCTTCGATGTTTTTTTTAATGTGTGTTTAGTTTTGAGAGAGAGTGTGTGAGCGGAGGAGGAGCAGAGAGAGAGGGGGACAGAGGATCTGAAGCAGCTCTGCACAGACAGCAGCGAGCCTGATGAGGGGCTCGAACTCATGAGCCATGAGATCACGACTTGAGCGGAAGTCTGACACTCAACCAACTGAGCCGCCCAGGCGCCCCTAACCTACCGCATCCTTCAGATGGATTGCTTTGGTCCTATTCCTTCAGATTCTCAGACGTGGCCATGCGCCCCCCTAGTGACACAAAAGCCTTAAATAATCCCCGCCTGACCACGTCCTCAGCCCACGGCTGACATCACGAGGCAGGGGACAAACCTGCGGCCGCAGAAGCAACTATTTTCTCAGGCCGCTGGGACTACAGAGATGGGACTCAATCCTGCCGTGAGCCAGGACATAGCCAGAACACTGCCGACACTTAATAGAGCTGGTAGCTGCTGCCCCCTCGGCGCGTGGCTAGCGCCAGCGGACCGGAGTCTTCACTGGCCCAGAAGCATCAAGACGATTAGTGGGCGAGTCTGCCCGTGATAAGAGCTGACACAGGGGAAGGTTCTCAATATTCTGAACCAGGTTCTTCAGAATGTTCAGTGTAGAATAACCATATGAGGGGCGCCGGGGGGGCTCAGTAGGTTAAGTCTCGGACTTTGGCTCAGGGCATGATTTCACAGTTCATGAGTTTGAGCCCCAATTCGGGCTCCATGCAGTGCAGAACCTGCTTGGGATTCTCACCCTCTCCCCTCTCTCTGCCCCTCCCCTCCTCTCAAAATAAAAAAAAAAAAAAAAACTTTATTAAAAAAAAAAAAAGAAGAAGAAGAACCATACGATCCAGGACTTGTATTGTCGGCAAACACCAAAAAGAACTGAAAACAGAGAGTCGAACGCTTGCTCTCTTGTGGAGAAACGTTCACGGCAGCATTATTCACAGTGGCCCAAATGAGGAAACAACCCATGCGCCAGTCAATGACGAGGGACTGAACTAAACTGTGGTCTATCCACATGGCGAAATAGTATACAGCCAGAAAGAGGAACGCGGTCCCGGGACGCGCTATGGTATGGCTGAGCCCCGACAGCACCATGCTCAACGGAGGTAGCCAGACACGGAGGGCTGTATTGCATGATCCCGCTCATACAACACGTCCGATACGGGCGCATCCTAGAAACAGAGGGGATGGGTAGTGGCCCGGGGGTCGGGGGAGGGGAAATGAGGAGACACCGCTTGATGGGTAGGCAGCTTTACTTGGGGAGATGGAAAATGTTTTGGAACTTCAGTCGGGTGGTGTTTACACAACATTGCGAATGGAGTAAAGACCGCGTTCGCTTGTAAGTGGTCACTTCTCTGCGCATCCTACCCCCCTTAAGAGAAAGAAACACATTGCAAGTGTAGACCGTGTGCCCGTAAAGTGGATAGAGCCATCGAGGGCAGTTCCCGACCTCCGCCACGAAGTCCCGGCACAGAAGCCGCCTGTGTCGCCATCCGTCCTGCCACAGCGCCCTGCTGGTGCTAACGCACGTCTCTGTCTTCAGCTTCCGTGTGTTTCCTGGGATCCGCGAGCCGAGCAAACGTCAGCACTGACCTCACACGACCGTCCGTGGCGACACAGGCTCGCCGGGAAAGCGCCGGGTCACAGCTCGCTCGGCAGCGCGGGCGTGACGCCAGCTTGCAGGAGGACACGTCCCTCCGTGGGGGGAAGCAGAGATGGCAGCCACGTCTCCAGCCGATGCCGTATGAGGACCCGCAGAGACCGCCGGAAGCAGAATGGGCCAAGGCCCAGACGGAGCCGACAAACGGCACAGGACGCGCCGACCCGCAAGTTCAAAGACGCGGCGAGCAGAGGACGGCTGGACGAGCGGCACTCCCGGATGTGACCACTGCTTGCAAAGAAAGGTCAGGCTGACACCGAGGGACGGATGAACTTCTCCTGGATCCCGCAGTCGGTCTGGGCAGAGGCGCGGCCTGTCCTGGCCCCAGCACGCATGCCCTCGTGCCCCGCCACTCCCGGGCTCCGAGTCGCGAGCAGCTGCCACGTCTGGACTGATGGCCCAGTCAGCGCGGGCCCGGCGCCCCCGAAGCCGAGAGGGAGCGGGGCCCGGCCTTCCCTGGACAGGAGTGCGGAGGCGACACCCCCGAGACGGGGCGGGGGGACAGGGTGCGAGTGGAGGCGGGGAGGGCAGAGCCCCGTGCCCTGCGCCCAGCAGCCGCGGTGCCCTGCCTCAGCTTCTGATGGCTCGTGCCTCGTCGTCCAACAATCCGGGCTGCGCTCCCCCCACGGGCACGAGGCCGGTCCCTCACTCGTCTGTCCGTCTGTGGGCCCCCACGGCCGGACCCTGTCAGATCATGCCTGGGTCGGTTTCCTTTCCTGTCCTTAGCGGGGCGTGGTGCCAGCCCCTCCCTCCCTTTTCACGGTCACAGCCCCACCGCCCCCAGGGCGTCAGTGGCTGGTGGGCGGGAAAGCCGCTCTGGCCTCCCTCTGCTGTCCCCAGCGTGGCTTCCCCTGGCCGCCATCCCCGCGATCAGCGTGCTCGGCCAGCAGGGAGGGCCCCCCCTCCCAGAAGCCCTCCGCCAACAGGGCACTTAGGAGGAAGACGGTGTAATTAATTGGAGGCTTGCTCCCGGCCCCCAGGGCACGGGCCTTAGTAAGAAGAAGGAGCCCCCCTCGTTACCCAGTAAAGAGCGCCTCGAGTGGCCACCGGGCAGGCCTCCGATGGCCCTTCTGTCACCCCCGGGGGAGGAGAGCGCCCTTCGCGTGGAGCCGGGTGCGCCGGGCGTGGTCGTGTGGAAAGCCGTGCGAGAGGGGCCGGGCCTGGGCTGTTCGCAGCCCCGACGCCGGAGACAGCGGTGCGGGTGTGAGAGAGTGACGCTCGGGATCCTCGCTGCCCCGGAGCAGGAGACGGCCGAGGGGACTGCGCGGGGCAGGCTGTCGGGCAGGGAAATACCCAGAAACCCGTTCACCCCAGCTCGGAGCCGGGGACTATTTCATTGCTTAACACCGAGGAAAAGTATAAAAAGAACTATAGAGAGATGGGTCTCCGGGCCGCGAGGCGAGAGCGGAGGGAGGCGGCGGCTTGCTGCCCTGCAGGGGAGCGCATGCTGAGAGCTGAAAAAGGCAGGGGCGAAGCCCAGGGGGTCCCGGGATCTTCCCGGGAGGGAGGCCCGCGGTCTCCCTGCCCTCCCGCCGAAGAAGGAGGTTCCACTGTGCTGCCTGGAGCTGTTCCATCACCCAGGCTGGTGGGGGGAAGGAGAGGGAGCCCGGGGGCTGGTTTCTCTCTATAGATGTGTGCTTGGGCTGCCACCGTTTTTGAGCATAAGAGAAAGGAATGGCGGTTTTTATTTTATTTTATTTTATTTTATTTTATTTTATTTTATTTTATTTTATTTTATTTTATTTTATTAATGTTACTTATTTTTGAGGGAGGTGCAGAGTGTGAGCAGGGGAGGGGCAGAGAGAGGGGGAGACACAGAATCTGAAGCAGACTCCAGGCTCCGAGCTGTCAGCACAGAGCCCGACACGGGGCTCGAACTCACGAACCACGAGTTCATGACCTGAGCCGAAGTGGGACACTCACCCGACGGAGCCACCCCAGGCGTCCTGAGAGCTTTTATTTTAGAAGAAAATGGGAAACAAAGCACAATTTAGAGTCACAGGCCCTAAGAGGAAGGGCCCGCTGCTGGCCGTGCGTGACAGCCACAGGAGGGACCACAAAAGGTGTGGCCGGCGCAGAAACCCCTAATGAAAGGACCATGGGTTCCTTACGTGCATGGCGATGCAGTGAGTGAAACACACGGCATTTGGGAACCGGCGTGTTTCCCAGCTTGTCGAGGAGAAGGGCCAGCGGAGAGAATGTGCAGACGGGGGCCGGAGGCAGCAGGACGGACAAGGGGTCCACGCCGGGGTCCCCCACTGGGTGCTGCAGAAGGGACGGGGCCCTGTAACGGGAAGCCCCTGCGGCTGTGGGCGCCCCTTAGGCAAACCTGCCTTTTCCCACAGCGCATCCTCTCCCATCCTTGCCTGGGGAAACTGAGGCCCGCGGTGACTGAGGTCCGGGAGTCCTATGGACTGTGATACCGCTCGCCCGGAAGTGGCCACGGCCAGGGCACCGACCCGTCTCAGGCTGGTGGGAAGCCAGCCGCCTCTGGTTTTTATTCAGTGGAATAAACTGTTTTTACCCAGTAAATCTGCTCCCGCGTCGTCGAACCCCTGCTTTGTCCTCGTCAAGGTAACTGGATTAAAAACCGAATAAATAGATAAACTTGAAACAGAACATATAGGCCACAAAATACAAATACGCCGTTTGCTTCACGCGGCCGGCGGCGGGCCCCCCTCGGCCCGGCGCCCGCGCTCAGACACAACAATGAGAGCGAAGCTCAGCCTGGCTTTTTAGCAAATCGCCGCGATTACTGAGACCACGTTTGCCCAACAGTGTCACAAGGTCACGGAAAAAACCAACACAATATGCTTCTCCAAACCCACCCCATCTGAACGCCAGCTCCGGGTGTAAGCAGAGCCCGGGGGGGCTGCCGGCAGAACAAAAGCGGCCCTCTGCTAATTGACTGAAAAATTAGCCGGGTCCCCCCGTGGGAGGCGCAGGAGGCCGCGGCAGATGGAGGCTGCTCGGGCGTCGCGGCTCAGAAAGCCCCTCGCAACCTGCTGCGGGCGTGTGGCAATTATGGGTCACAACACCCGAGGCCAGCACAGGCCAGGACGGGAGGGGCGAGGCCCCGAGGCTGCAAATGGGCCGGCCCCTCTCTCACTCTGCCCTGCGGCTCCTGGAGGTGCTCCCCCCCCCCCAGGCTGCCCAGGTTTGCTGCGTTTTGTTTGATGGAGGTTCGTCCCTCGTCTTTTTAGGGACGCAGCCTCTAGCCCGACCAGGGGCCTCCTTCCTCTTCCTTCTGCGCTTCCTCTGATCTGGGTTCATCTCTATTTCGGGGTCCTAGTCCCCAGCTTCGGTCGGTGATGTCCGGGCAACGGAAGGGTCTGTGCGGTTGCTCATTGGAAACGTGCAGGGTGTGTGTGTGTGTGTGTGTGTGTGTGTGTGTGTGTGTGTGTGCGCACTGAGTCCGTGATCTCTCACACACACACACTCCTCCTCGACCACAACTTCGGCAACACTGCCAAGGTTATTTACTCCTCTAACGAGAGAGGAAACCCTGTGGCCACCCCGGGTTTTGTGGCTTAGAAGATGTTTTAATCACAGATCTGCCCCTGAGGCCTCAAAGTGCCTTTGGACGGACTCTAGCCGCCTCCTCTCCCCGAGCCCGAGAGTGGGAAATTCTTGGGTAGTCGACATTTCGAGATGCTTTAGAAGCTGAATTGGTAAGTGAGAGAGAGAACCCTGACTCCCAGCTACCCAGGCTCCTTTGTCGTTTCCCGGAAGAAATAGCGTCCGAAAGAACAAAGTAGAAATTCCGTTCTATCCCCAGCTAATGAAAAAAAAAATCAAGGTGGCTTATGTTGCCTGATCCTTAGCTCTGAAAATCAGGCTTTAATTTCCTTACCATTATTTTCACCATGTTAAAAGTATTCATTGTAGAATGAATTCAGAGACAATTTCACTGTTCACAAATTTCTTCATTTTTTTCTCCAGTTCCTATAGATGGTACTTTATTGGTAAAACCTTGATTTCATCGCTGTAATGTGAGAGATGTTATAAAATCACATCCCAGCAGGAGAAACAAAGACATTCACGCCAGCCTATTCAAGCTGATGATTAAGTAAGCCTAAGGTACACTTTATATCTTCATATAGGAAGTTTTGCTTGAGGTTTAGTATGTGTTCTACCAATTACAGCAAAATCGAATGGTTTCCATTTGTCAAATTATTTTTAACATTTTAAAAATTATAGACCAGCCCTCTAACAAGTCTGGAAAAGAGAACAACAGAGAAAAATCACCCAGAAGCCTCCAAAACAGATGTCTTTTATCGCCGTGCCTGTCCCCCGTTAGTTTCTCCGTGTCGAAATTTTCTATAAGCTTAAAAGTAATTCGCAGGTTCACAACGTAACCCATTGCACTTCTTACTAGTATAAATCTGCTTTTTCAGGTTGCCGCAGTCTTCACGATGAGCCTTTGAATATTTTAGCAAGTGCCAGTACCCTTACCTCGCTATCCACTGCCACCGGCCACTTGGCTTTTCCCTTCGGTTTTCGTCTTTAAGCTCTCACACAGGAAGATTGCCTTTTCTTGGTGTGCGGTGGTGTGCACGTGTGGGGACGTGTGCAAACACGGTCACGATCACGACAGAGCGGTTCCGTCACATCAAAACCCCCCCGTGCTCTCCCGCTCTCTCTTTATAGTTGCCTCTTCCTCTCCACTCTGACCCTTAGCCACCCTGATCCATCCTCCATCATTACGGTTTCGCCTGCCTGAGAGTGTCGGATGAATATCAATGGGGCCCCACAGTACGCCGCCTTGGAACTGGCTGCTCCCACTCAGCACAGCGCCTTTGAGGCGGTCGAGCTGTCGCGTGTCAGAGCAGGGCATTTCTCGTTCCTCCCGAGCAGTTAGCATTCCTCGTCGTGGCCAGAGCGCAGCTTGTTAATCCGTTTACCTGGTGAAGGACACTCGGCTTCCGTCCATCGTTCGCCCATCAGAAATACAACTACCGTATATACTTGTGCCTGGGTTAGGTGTGACCATAAATTTTCACTTCTTGGATACGTACCCAGGAGTGGAGTTGCTGGCTCAGGTGGTAAATACACAGTTAAGGTGATAGGAAGCTGATAGGCTGGTTTCCAGAAAGGCTGTACCAGTTTTCACTGCTGCCGGGGACATATATCCTAGCTCTTCTACCTCTTCTCCTGCCCCTGGGACTATCTCTGTTTTCTATTCTGACTACGGTAGCACTGGCTCATCATGCAATGATTTTGCATTTCCCTAACGGCTAATGATACTAAACAATTTTCCATGGGCTATTTGCTGCTTTTTTTTAGCAAAACATCTGCCCAATTATTTTGCCCATTTTTAATTGGGTGGTTTTCTTACTGTTTGGTTAGGGGAGAGTTATATTTATATATATTACATGTATACATATTATATATAATATATATTTTTTCCGAATACAAGTCTATCTTCAGATATATAATGTACAAATATTTTCTCTTCGTCTACAGTTTGTATGTCATTCTTTTAAGTTAGCCTTCTTGGGGCATCCAGAGGGCTCAGTCGGTTGAGCGTCTGACTCCAGCTCAGGTCATGATCTTGCGGTTCTTGAGTTCGAGCCCCGCGCCGGGCTCTGTGCGGACAGCTCAGAGCCTGGAGCCCGCTTCAGCTTCTGTGTGTCCCTCTTTCCCTGCCCTTCCCCCCTCTCAAAAATAAACATTAAAAAAGTGTTTTTTAAGTTAGCCTTCTTTTACAGAGAGCAAATTTTAAAATTTTGATGAAGTCACCTTTATCATTTTTTTCAATAATTGAACCCTTTCTGGGAGGTGGCCGATTTTCTCAGCGTGTAGTTGCCCGTAGTGTTCCCTGACTCCTTTAGTATCTGTGAGGTGACTTCACCTCTTTCATACTTCATATTGGTGATGGGTATCTTTTTCTCTCTCTTCGCAGATCTCACTGGAAGTTCATCAACGTTCTTGATCATTTCAAAGAAGCAGCTATCAAGTTTTCCATTTTCTCAATGGTTTTTCCGTTTTCAATTGCATGGATTTCTGTCTTATTTCTATTATTTCCTTGTCCTCTGTTGATTTGTGTTTATTTTTCTCTCCTCTTTCTGGATTCTGAAAGACGAGGCACGAATCTCTGACTTGAAACCTCTGCGTGTGTCATGCACACCTCGGGTACTACCAGTCTCCTTCAGAGCACCGTTCCAAGGACATTCCACACATTTAATATGCAGATTTAATTTTATTTCTATTCGGAATATTTCTAATGTCCTTCGACCTCTCGCCTTCATCCCATAGATTATTTAAAAGTGTACTGGTTCCCTTATAAGTATTTGGGGATTTTCTTGGTATCTTTCTCTTATCGGTCTACAGTTTAGTGCTATTATGGCCTAGAAAGGTATTTTGCATTATTTCAATTCTCTTCAGTTAGGGAAGGTTTGTTTTATGACTAGAGGTGTGGCCTTGGTGAGTGTTCACACACATTTGAGAAGAACATGGATTTCCTGTTGCGGGGGGGATGCCGTTTGAATATCCACTAGGTCCAGTTGGCTGAGGGTGCTGCTCAGCTCTTCTGTGTCCTTGCTTAAGTTCTCTACACAGGTTGTGTCTGCTCTAGAGAGGTGGAGGTTGGCTACTGGTCAAGTATTTTATAGAACAGCCCTCAAAGCTGCCAGAGTTAAAATGAAAAAAAAAAAAAAAAGGAAATTTGGAGAAACTGTCATTGCCAAAAGAAGCCTAAGCAAACCTACCTGATGACTACATGTAACGTGGTATCATGGACGGAATTCTGGCACAGAAGAAGGATATTAGTGAGATACGACAGCAACAAAAGAAAACGAATAAAGTATATATTGTTGAGTCAATACTGATTGAAAGTGGGAACCAAAGCTGGAGGCTTCACAGTTCTAGACTTCAAACTGTATTACAGAGCTGTAAGCATCAAGGCGGTATGGTACTGGCACAAAAACAGACACAGAGATCAACGGAACAGAATAGAGAACCCAGAAATGGATCCACAAATATATGGCCAACTAATCTTTGATGAAGCAGGAAAGAATATCCAATGGAAAAAAACACAGTCTCTTCGGCAAACAGTGTTGGGAAAACTGGACAGAGACACGCAAAAGAATGAACCTGGACCACTTTCTTACACCATATGCAAAAATAAACTCAAAATGAATGACAGACCTAAATGTGAGACAGGAAATCATCAAAATCCAAGAGGATAAAATGGGCAACCACCTCTTTGGCCTCAGCCACAGCAACTTCTTACCTGACATATCTCTGAAGGCAAGGGAAACAAAAACAAAATGAACTATTGGGACTTCATCAAGAGAAAAAGCTTCTGCACAGCAAAGGAAACAATCAACAAAACTAAAAGGCAACCAATAGAATGGAAAAAGATATTTGCAAGTGACACATCAGATAAAGGGTTAGTATCCAAAATCTCTAAAGAACTTACTAAACTCAACACCCAAAAAACAAATAATCCAGGGAGAAATGGGCTAAAGACATGAACAGACACTTTTCCAAGAAGACATCCAGATGGCCAACAGACACATGAAACAATGCTCAACATCACTCTTCATCAGGGAAATACGAATCAAAACCACAATTAGATACCACCTCACCCCTGTCAGAATGGCTAAAATTAATAACTCAGGAAACAACAGATGTTGGTAAGGATGCGGAGAAAGGGGAAACCTCTTGCACTGTTGGTGGGAATGCAAACTGGTGCAGCCGCTAAGGGAAACAGTGTGGAGGTTCCTCAAAAAAAAAAAAAAAGAAAAGAAAAGAAAATAGAGCTACCCTATGACCCAGCAATTGCACTATTAAGTATTTATCCAAAGGATACAAAAATGGTGATTTAAAGGGGGCACCTATGCCCCAATGTATAACAGCCAACTTATGGGGTTCCTGAGTGTCTCAGTCGGTTAGGTGTGTGACTCTTGATTTCAGCTCAGGTCATGATCTCATGGTTGCTGAGTTCAAACCCTGCGTCGGGCTCTGCACTGACAGTGTGGAGCCTGCTTGGGATTCTCTCTGTCTCCCTCTCTCTCTTCTCTCCCTCCCTTGCAGTCTTTCTTTCAAAAATAAATAAATAAACTTTAATAAAAAAAACAATAACCAAATTATGGAAACAGCCCAAATGTCCATCGACTGATGAATGGATTAAAAAGAGGTGGTAGGTACACAATGGAATATTACTCAGCGATCAAAAAGAATGAAATCTTGCCATTTGCAACAACAGGATGGAACTAGAATGTAGTATGCTAAGTGAAATAAGTCAGTCAGAGAAAGTCATAATCAAATATTATGATTTCACTCATATGTAAGATTTAAGAAACTAAACAGATGAACATAGGGGAAGGGATGGAAAAAATAAGATAAGAACAGAGGGAGGCAAACCATAAGAGACTCTTAAATACAGAAAACAAATTGAGGGTTGCTGGAGGAGTGTTGGGTGGGGGATGGGCTAAATGGATGACGGGCATTAAGGAGGACACTTGTTGGGATGAGCACTGGGTGTTCTATGTAAGTAAAGAATCACTAAATTCTACTCCTGAAACCATTATTACAGTCAATGGGGACTGACTGTGAAGGGACCATGAAGAACCTTCTGGAATGATGGAAATTTTCCACACCACAAATGATGGTAGTTTCACTGATGTATGCGTATTTTCAAATCTTTGTGTGTTTTATGGTTTGTCAATTATATTTTTATAAAGCTGATAAAAAAACAATCCATGACCCAGAGGATTCTAGAAGGTAAGTGGAGAACACATGCCTTTAGAATTCAGGGTAAACCCCAGGTGGGCTGGGAACTGGTTCTGGCCACATGACAGTCAGTGGGAGGGTGACTAAATGATCTTCAGTACTGGACCCCCACCGATGACTGACTGACATGGTGATGTCTTGGGCTCATAGAAACAGTATGATTAAGCTTGGGAAAGGAGGGAGCGGAGCCCTGGGGAGTGTGGGGACTGCGCAGGAAAAGGAAGGATAAGCAGATCAGCACCACAGTGACAGGACATCTAAGCACTGTACGTCAGTGGCAGTTCCCTTAAACGATGGTGTCCGTTGATCTTGGGATATGGGAACTTGAGGTACTCAGAGATGACTGAAAACTTTAAAACACTGATATGTCGGGTGTTTGGGGATACTTTCATTTCATGCTAAGGGTAACATGATCTGAATTGCTTCAGAAAAATAAAGATGAAATCTCAGACCGAACTGACAAATAGAACCCATGCTTGAGAGGCAGCCCTCATTAAAGCACACAAGGACCCTGTCAGTAAATACAGAAACATCTGCTTTGTATGTCCCCATCTCTAAACAAACGTTTGAAAAGCTTCCAAAGTTAACATTGGTTGCACACACATACACACACACCATGTGTACAGACGGGGAGATATTATAAGTTTGGGGTTTGGGTTTTCTCATGTCTCTGCCTCCTACCATGTTAGAGGGAAGCGAAAATAAACCCGACCTTTGGGATTCTGGTTGGCCTAACCAAAAAACAAGAACAAGATGCAGTTTTCTTTGTCTTTATTTAAAGGTTCTGTGATGCTTCGGTGAAATCATTGAGGCAAAATACAAAAGATGAGTTGTCTGAAATAAAATGGAAAGATTAAGTACCAGGACGAGTGAGAAAGTGAAAAGAATCCAGGCTGGACCTCGCAGGGTTCTGAGTACCCTCGGGGACCCTGGTGCTTACAGCACAGTAGCTGGGGACCAGCAGGGGGGCTGGAAAGGACGATTCTCTTCTCCACTCGGTCGCCCATTTAGATTGCCATGGAACCACCACAGTGTGCTCAATTTGAAAAGTGTATGTGTTCACTTGATGCCTAGGGACTGGACACAGGAAATTCAGGTAAAATCTATGCAGGAAACCTCAAGTACCATTTATTTAAAAATTTCTGTCTGGCCGATAGGAGATCCACAGGCCAAAGTGGTTCTGAACTCTTCCAGATAACATGGCTGACTTCAGGCAGAGACGGACTGGAGCCCTGTCTCCAGGCACCGTGTTCTTTACGGATTGCTCTGGGGTTGGCCTTCTGCAGACACGGTGGCCACTCGTATCTGAGAGTCCGCAGGTGTCGTGAAAGCAAGTGGTATGCGGGGACCCATCCTTCCCAACTCCTTCACCAGCTACTCATTCATTAAACTAGGGTGCGGACCTACAGAGTGTGCGTACACACGCACACACCCGCGCCGTTTGGAACCCTGCGCTGTGTTTCTTCTTTTCCTTTGTAGTCAACCTTCTGGGGTAAAAATAGATCTCTTTTTATCTGTATTTACTTCCTCCCTAAAGATTCGACTGCTGTCCTCCAATTCCCTGGAATCTGCTGTCTTGTCACCAGTCACGGCTCAGGTTATGTACACTGATCGGGTCCTTGCCATCGCCTTTTTGTGCACCTGTCCTTCCTTGTTGCTCTGCGATTGTTCTGCCGTGTTTTTTCCTCATGACCTTCTCGAGCGACTTTTCCCTCGACCCTGCTTTAAATGCATGTGTTGTTCCGAGTCCACCCTGAGCCCCTGCCTGCTCCCCCTGTGACCCCGGGCATCTCATGTATTTCTCTGTCTTCAGCACTCACCGACACCCACAGACAATCAGCTCTCCGCCTCTGACAAGACAGATGCTTGTAAACACCTCCCTCCCCGATAAATGCTGGACATTTCACAATAAAATTCACCTTGCTTCTCTCTCAGAGTGTCCCCCCACCTTGCCCCATTGTCTCTGTTTAGTAAATGACTTGGCACTCACTCATCCACGCATGTTAGAAACCAGAGAATCTGTTACGCCCTTCCGTTTCATTCCTCGTGGGCAAATAAGAGTGATTGGTAATGTTTCCTGAGTCTTCCCGGGGTCAGGTCCCCACGGTGAGACAGAACCGAGGGGCCAGGCCCAGCTAGGGGTGGGCCCTAGTGGTGGCCCGTGCATTTTACTCTGATACGTTCCTGTATGACCATTGTACTGGATAAATGAGCAATCCCCAGCACAGGCCTGGCACTGTGCGGGCGTGTCGTAATTACCTGCGGGAGGGCGGAGTTAGACAGAAATCCTTCTGTGGACATTCAGATGACAGCAGAGCGCCACACAGTTAGTGTGATTCTGGCCTTGCGTTCTCTGTCTCTGTCTCTCTCTCCACACACACACACACACACACACACACACACACACACACACAGCTCTCTATATAACGGATAAATATATAAAGATTTGTATGTAGGTGGATCTTTAGATGCATCTATATTTATCCAATACTCGTTCATCGACCGCATGTTGAGTGCTAACCAAATGCGTACGTAAATGTATTATAGCAACATCCTGATATTTTAATTTCTCTTTTGAATTTAACATTTCATCATGTCCGACTGAAAGTGACGGCACCCTTTATGACAAGAACACCCTTTAGCTAAGGGGTTTAGACATTAATGTGGTAGTCATACTAATAATATACTTAGATCTACTATATTTTTGAAAACCAGCCTAAATGAGTTAATAGTTGGGGAACACCGGGTTGAACCGTATTCGTGAAAAACACAAAAAGGCGTTGCGTATCTGGAGGGGGCTCTGAGGAGAACGGAGTTCTCGTTCTGTCTTTAGAGACCCCAAGTCTGCTTTACGAGCATTAAGGAAAAGAGGGCCAGTCGCTCTGAATGGGCTGCCTCACGCACTGCCTACTCCCGTCCCAGAGGCAGCCGGCTGGGGACCGAGTCTGTGATCCAGCAGCCCAAGTGTACACAGGAGCCACTGCGCTTCCCTTCCGTTGTGCTTTTTTTCTTAAGATTACACAAAAATTATATTTGCCGTCTTGTCCTAAAAACTTGGCAAATTCAGCCATGCCGAGCCGACCTTCCTGCACGGTGACAATCAGTGAGAGCAGGCTGGGCGGGGGCGTTGGCTCTCCGGATCACAGCGGTCCCTACCAGTCCCTGACCTTTCACCTGCCTTGGTAAATGCAGATCCGAGGTCAGCAAACTTGTTCTCTAAAAGACCAGCTGGTACGGAGTTTCGGCTTTGCAGGCCATGTGGCCTCTTTGCGACTGCTCGGCTGTGCATCTGTGGTACAAAAACACTCATGCACCCTACACGAATGAATGAGTGTTGCCGTGTTCCAATAAAACTTTACGTATGAACACCCAAAACTGAAGTTCATATAATTTTCATGCATCATAAGATGGTCTTCTGTGATTTTTTTTGTTGTTGTTCAACAATAAACGATAAAAAGCATTCTTAATTCCAAGACCTTAAAGAAATAATGGAGAGGGGGAGCGGGGTACCCAATTTGACTTCTAGGTTGACTGCTCACCGGACTGGAGCACAGAGGATTAGACAAAACTGCACTGAGACATGTCCTTTAATGAAACAGTTCCCGTGCATAGGACATAGCAATGATACCAGAGTTGGGAAAACTCAGTCCCTGGCTAAACCACACGTTAGTCCAAACCTCAAATGGACAGAGATTAGCCAAAAGGAAAAAGCGGTGATGGAGGACACGGAATCATTGGTGACTCTGGTGGACGGCCCCCTACGGTTGAGTTCCCAGGGCGTGGGCCCAGGTAAGGTAGAAAGAGCGTGCTGGTGCCAGGGTGGTCGGGGAGACGTCGCGCCCATGCGGGAAGACGAGAGAAAACAAGGCTCATCCTGGAGCAGGACAAGGAAGCAGTTTCCAGAATCCAACCCATGACCTTTCTACCGCAATTAGGAAAACAGAGCATTGCAAGATTGACTGGGAAACTGTAACCGCCTCATCCATTCTGGTCTCTTCTGGCAAGATAGCAATTAAAAGACGATCTTTAACGAGCAGCTCTCAAGGAGTATCCCTTAATTATGTTCCCGGGCTTTGGCAAGTTTAATTGTATGCGTTTCTCGCTTCTGTTAACCTTAAACATAAAGTGAGACAAGGCTACAGAGCGGATTCTCTACTCCGTAAGACCGTTTCGTCGTAGGCATCTGCAGCCCCAGCATTTCCAGTGGGAGCGGGGGGCCTTCCAGACTAAGGGCTGTTAACATTACTTTGAAAGCTAAGCAAGTGGAGGAGATTTTCTGCAATAATGAGCCCAGCCTTCAGGAGCAGATTTGCTGGTGTCTGTTTCTGCACCCTGGAGACAGTTTCCAGCATCATGGGGTCCACGCTAGATGTCAGAAACAGCCACTCGTGCTTGATGTAACTAAACCTTGGTGTTAATCGGGTTTCAGAAGCCTCAGTGTAAATCAGATTTCCTTTGCCAATTTTCTCACCAAGAGTTGGAGAGACGAGACATGAGGCAGACAGGGTAAGTTTGGAAGCAAAATAATTTTATCCTATTACAAAGGAAAAACAAATAAAATGCCAAACAGATATGTTCAGCTACATATTTTTTTACCTATAGGACATACATAGAAAGAAGGTATTAGTGACAACACTTCCATGGGGAAAAGTTGCCAATGTATTCCAAAAAGGAAACCGTTAAGGTTTACTTACAAAATCATGGATTCTTATAAATCGAAACTATTAAAATATGATTTTTTGAAACTATAAAAATACTATTTTAAAATTAAAGGTGAAAATGAGGCTTGGCTGAGGGGTACCTGGGCGGCTTGGTTGGTTGAATGTCCAGACCTTGGCTTCCGTTCAGGTCATGGTCTCCTGGTTTGTGGGTTTGAGCCCCGCGTCCAACTCTGCCCTGACAGCGTGGGGTTTGCTTGGGATTCTCTCCCCCCGCCTCTCTCTGCTCCTCCTGCCACCCTCCTCTCTCTCAAAATAAATAAACTTTAAAAAATTAAAAAAGGAAATGAGGGTTAATTAAAAAGTATGATGTCTACATTTATTGTTACAGGTGTCTACATTTATTGTGCTTATTCTACATTAGGGGAGAAAAGGTGTGACATAAAATATTTTTTTCACGCCAAAATGCATTTAAATTAATCTTGGTTCTTTCTTTGGTACTGATCACTAGGTATCAGTGGTCCAAAGGTGTAGAACAATTTAAGTACATGCCCGAGAAATGCAGAAAGCGTGACTCTACTAGGCTTTGCTAGAAGTGAAAATATAAATTACATGCATCCGACGTCATCGTCCTGGAAACAAGTTCTGGATCAGGTATCCGTCTTGGTGGAGCTGCGGTCCAAAGTCACGTGGGCTCGAGAAGGGCTGCAACGAACCCGACTCTTGGAAACCGTTCACCTTCAGTGTTATTCTTCTAATCCCACAAATATAACTAGATGTTTGCACGGCACTTTCCGAAGATGTATCTGGTTTTCTTTGGCAGTTTATTACCTATTCTGGAATTCTTTTATCCAACAAGTTCTCCCTGAATAGGTTGGGAACATTCTTCTAAATTTTGATATGCATTCTATGTTTATTTATTTTTGAGACAGAGAGAGACAGAGCATGAGTGGGGGAGGGGCAGAGAGAGAGGAGACACAGAATCTGAAGCAGGCTCCAGGCTCTGAGCCGTCAGCAGAGCTGTCAGCACAAAGCCCGACGCGGGGCTCGAACTCACAGACCGCGAGATCATGACCTGAGCCGAAGTCGGACGCTCAACCGACTGAGCCACCCAGGCGCCCCTGATATGCATTCTAAAGCAGAAGATGTTTGCATTATTAGGACAAAACAACAACAACAACAACAACAACACTGTTGGGTTCTAACTCACGGTGCTGCATTGTTCAGGCCACTCATCTTCTGGCCGTTCTGCATTTATTAAACTTGTGAGAACGAAGAGGAAAACATCTCTTCTCTCCCACGTGAGGTACACTCGGCAACATGAGATTCCTTATAGACTATTTGAACCCGCCACATTTTTGGTAAATCGTTAACTATAAAAGTGCGGCCATCAGTTTTCAGCAGGGAATTCCCAATTTTATCGAAAAAGTGCACTGCGACTTGACATCGGACCAATAACTACTTGCATCCGAACCTGTCCAAATGCCGTATACGATGCTGGCTACGTGCCATGTTCATTTAAAACACACATTCTCATCGACAGTTATAGTCAAAATGTCAATAGGATACAAATTAAGTGTTTCTAAAAACACATTAGACACAACAGGCAGTGCACAGGCTGAGTGAGTGAGTGGGTGCCCGGGCCGGAGACGCTGGTGACCCGTTGGGCCACGTTGTGTCGGAAACCCCTCCGTGTTAATTTTGTCGTCACGCCATTGAAATTTTCCGAATTCCAAGTTGAAAATACATTCTGTCCTCAGCTGTCAAACGGCTCGGAAACCCAGCTGAGCTTCAGAAAAAGGCTCAGTGTTTACTCAGGACTAGACAGCCCTGCCTTCACACACTGTCAGAGCAAACCTGAGTCCCGAAGAGAGTTCTCCTAGACGGCCCGAGGAAGGCAGCGGCCCAAGGTGATCCGTGCCTAACATCAGATCACGGAGGAAGCAATCATTCCAAAAATTGGGCATTCTTGCCGTTTTGACTTAATTTATAAAAAGTTATAAGTCTCAGCTGGGCTTCCTAGTTGCAGTCGGCCTCTGGCAGTGGCTCTCTCTCTCTGTCCCAGAACACTTCGGACAGCCCAGTCACGCTGTCCCCGTCTTCACCAGTCCTTGGATCTGAGCAGAAACCACAGAGCTGACCGGCTGATCGAACCCGAATGCCAGCTCCGGTGACCGTTTTATTTCTTATCTTGTGTTTCCTTCTACGTGCATATTAATCGTTTTTTTGGACAGACAATGCAGGATTTAATTATTAACGGCTACATTATTAATGCCACTTAGGGGAATTAAGATTTATCCAGCACCTACAATGTGCTGGCAAAATGTTACTTGGCATTCGAGTTCATTTAATCTATACAACAACGTTCCTGATAGCGCTATCATCCCATTTTCAGGATAAAGAAGCTGAGGGACTGAGAGATTAAGTAACTTGCCCCCATCACAGCCGGGAAGCAGGCGCCCACCCCACGCAAAACTCAACCGCAGGGCACGAAGCGTGTGCGTGAGCTCAGATTCTCAGCGGCTCATGGGCCTGGCTCCCTCGCACGTCTCCGTGGGTCATCGGACCTGGGCAGCTGAATTATATCCAAGCCAGGCACGAGCCAGACAGCGTTCTGAAGATGGCAGCACAGGAGCACAGCGCCTGGCGCTCATGAAACAAGACCAGTATGACTCTTACTAGCGGCCATAGTGTCCTGTGGGCCTGCATGAATTATCTGAATGTCCCCGGAGGCAAACGTGGTGAGGGCTAGAAGTCCTTAGAAGATGGGCAGCCAGTGAGTCTGGACGGCCCCTACTCTCTGCAAAGAGCTGCGCCCTGGAGAACATAGACCTACTCATCACCCTTGCCACTTGCTCAGCCCTGACTGCATACGAAGGTCAGTGCTACAAGCTACGCATAGGGAGTTTGGTATCAGCGCCTCCATGCTGCGGATGAAAAAGCCGAGCCCGCCGAAGGTAAGCCCTTCACCTCTCAGCT